>VMDR010000361.1:0-83443 GCA_007922815.1 Macrotus californicus | reverse complement strand
AGTGACGAGAATCCACATTTGTATTTCAAGATAATGTAGTTTAAAAAAAAAAGAGAAGAAAAAATCTTGATGTAAATTCCTCCTTTTCCTCTGGCGTAATGAATATCATTTATTCAGTATAAAGTCTTTATATGTCCCACATGTTAAGAATAAATGTACATTAAATCTTGTTAAGCACTGTGATGGGTGTTCTTGAATACTGTTCTAGTTTCCTTAAAGTGGGCCCATAGTAACCAGGCTATTTACCAGGGTTAGGGAAATACAGCCGTGGACTATCACAGCCCCTCATCACAAAGCCGTGAGGTCGGGAGGGACCTTTAGGGGTTACCTGCTTTAGAGTGGGGAGCAACAGTCTGACCTCAAATTAGTCAGCTAATTAGCCTCTGTTTGAAGCAGTCAACCCTAACGACATTGAGGCAGGAGGGTTTTCAGGGTCTGTGGGAGGTGGCTGCCAGCCCACAGGGTGAGACCTCAAGAGCTCACTGGCCTGACAGTGTAAGACTCTGCCTTTTATTGATCCCGTCTTAATTTTAAACAGAGTTCAGTCTATTCCATGTTTCTTCTGTGTGCCTCAGAGTCATTTTGCATTTAGTCGACTCCACCGTGTATAATATTTATACTGTGCAATGTTAAAAAGAGTATGTTATATTGTATGTCGTGTACATAGTGCAAAGTGATTATTTCTATTTCAGGGCATATTGATATTCTCATATTCCTTCCTACCTGGTGCACCATAGCGTTTTAATACTAGTCGTTTCTCACTTCCACTTTCTCTTCCTGGGTCGCTGACTGTTACTGCGCCACTTTCACTCTCTTTAAAACTGCTGCAGAATTAAGCTGTTAGTGGACACCCTCCTGATTCTACCTCTTCACACACCCTCCCAGTCACCGCATGCTCACGCCTCCAAGCCCTCCGCCAGACCTGTCATCCAGGGTGCACTACTCACAGTCACACGTGGAAGAGTTAGACAAGAGCACGCAGTTGCCATCAGAGTGGGAAGCGGGACTCTCGAGTGTCGCAGGATAAAAAACATTTTTTCTGCACGCGGTCTCATCCATCACCTCCCGCATCACTTAGTCTTCTTACATAACAATGCAGCCAAGTACACGTTGAATTAGAAGCCCATTTATAATTCTACTTGAAATACATCTGCTTGCTGGGAACAGATTTTTAGAGCTCCAAGCTTCAAATAAGGAGATTTGTGAGAGGGAATTCAATATGATTAGAGTTCCTCTCTTACGGAGTATGAATAAGAGGTTTGAAGTTACCTACTAGCCCAGTTCACTTGTCAATGGAAAGAGCGAAGTCGTAACAGAAGACTTGTCATGGCTGAGTTGGCATCAGCACCCGGAGCCTGGCCATTGAGCTCGGGGTGTGCGTGCTGACGCGCACCGTGGTCGCTAGAATGATCCGGGAAGACTTTAGCGTCCTGTCTCCACCCTCACCCCAGACTCGAGACGACAGAAGCCCGTGAAGAACTGACAGCCCACCTGAGAACGTCCTGCCTACAAACTGAGTTCTCGCTTTGTCCTAAAGAGTAGTTGTTTTTTTTTTTCCTATGAGGTTTTTCAGAAATTTCCAGGATGCCCATCTTGATATGTGTACAAAAAAAGATAAAAATAAAGGTGCAAAGAAAGTTTAGTATTTTGGAATGGTGCTATAAAGTTGAATCTGTTGGTATTTGAGTGAATGTTTTTAATGTCACATAAGATTATTGGGTGGCATGTCCTCAGAAATAACCATTCAAAAATTTTGTTGGAGGTAGAGAATGACATAGGATCCACTTTTACTGGTGAATGTGGCCTATTCAGAAATTAGTTATGCTGTTTTTTTAAAACAAAATAGAGAATGACTTTTTACAGGGGGGGTATGAACAGCTTGATGGTACCATGTAAGCTATGAACTACCTCTTTTATGAAAAAAATGCCCTTTGCCCTGAAATCCGTCCATTTAAAAACTGTTGGA
The DNA here is from genome assembly GCA_007922815.1 of Macrotus californicus. Lineage (NCBI taxonomy): Eukaryota > Metazoa > Chordata > Mammalia > Chiroptera > Phyllostomidae > Macrotus > Macrotus californicus. The sequence goes on along the minus strand of VMDR010000361.1, from coordinate 81,477 downwards.
AGTATTCCATTTCCTGTCAGACCCCATGTAATCCCCTATCTGTTCACCTGCAAGGAAGCGGTGTTATAAATGAGCCAGACAACCCGTTTTCTTCTTGCTGAGTTTGTTTCCCTTCTGTGTGTGGAGAGCTGAGGCCCAGCTCCCAGGCAGTGCCTGCCCTCCGTCCCCTCTGCCCCAGCAGCTCCTGAGTCAGACAAGCTTGTGACAGCACCACTAAGTACGTTCCATGGTAGACTGCAGCCCGCTGGCGTGTCCCATTTGTGCACTCAGCAGTGACGTGTGGAGCACACTGTGTTCTAGGCTGGGAGGAATCGTTGATGCCCGAAGCCCCTGAGAAGGTGGTTCCAGGGGTGGGGAGAGAATCTGGAGGAACATGGAGAGCTCCTAGTGAAGGCCAGCTGTGGCCTCACCCGTGTGCTCTGCAAACGTGCTGGGCGGACACTGTCTGAGGTCCCGCCCACCCTCAAATGTGCATTCAAAAGCACCTGGGTCCCTTCCCACCCGTCTTCCAATGAGGGTGCTGTGTGTTCTGAAGTGCAGGGAAGGACAAAGAACCAGGGCCCAGGGACCCCAGGTTACCTGTTAGGTCCCTGGAGACGGGAACTGACTGGAAGCACATGAAGACTTCATTCGAGGCCTCTTTGATTCTTAAGTCTCACGGACCACAACACGGGCCCAGGCCCATCTGCAGTCACTGGGTGTCGTGCTGTGCCCACTGATTCCCGGCCCTGCTTTAGTTCGGTGGTGACCCAAGTCACGTAGCCCTGTCCAGCACCAGTCAGTTCACCAGGCCAACTCGCTTTGGGATGTAAACCCAGGGAGTCCCGAGTGGGAGTTGGGGGAAGTCCCTCAACTGGGTCCCCAAATGCAGAGACTTCATTTTTCCTCTTCCTGAATTTGGCTTTAGGGACTTGGAGTTTCAGACCAGCTTTTTCCAAAGTACAGCCTCAGTGACAAGAGATCTGAAAAAGAAAATGCCTTGCACATTCTCCTGGCCACCTGTAATCCCTGTGATCATGTGAAAGACTGAGAAACTCGAAGAAGAGGCCTAGGAGTCCCCAGCATTTCCTGACTTAATTAACTGGGGACCGTCTTTTAATCCTGTAAACATACTGCAGAGCCTTCTGAAGTGCCTGCATTAGCCAAAGATCATGTCTGACTTCTACACATTCATGTTCCTTGCACGTGTTTAAACTGAAACTGACATCCTTCCTTGAAGGAGTTCTGGAATCTTCTGTTGCCGTCCCCATAGTCTTCAGCAAGGCACTTAAATTCTTTGAAGCTCAGCTTCCTCACCTGTGATAGGTGGGAATACCCACCTGGGGTTGCTGAGGGTTGAAGGAGATAATTACGTAAAGGCCATGTAACTTTGATCCTGGTACATTAACCCTGAACACCTGTGCACACGCACTTTTTCGTGGTGTGCCCTAAAATGTATTTTGTGTGATTTTAGAATCTGGCCTAAGAGTATTTTCCCATTTTTCATAACCATTCACACATTTCTGTGTGACTTTTTTGTTCTTGGTTTTTCTGTTAAAAGCCATAAAAGCTTAGTCTGTTGATTGTGTTAGTGCCAAGGGTGACTGCAGAATGTGTCTGTGGAACGTCAGTTTAGGGGGTTGGCCCCCCCACAGGTGGTAAGAGCTGGCCTTTAATTTTTCGAGCCTGGGGGGTGCGTATCTCTGGCACGCAGTCATGCAATAAACTCGCCCCGTCCTGCGCTTCTAAGAGTGGATGGCTAGCAGCAGGTGTCAGGGGTTGAATATGGCAGAGGGCCACTCCCAGTGTTTCATTGGCTATTTCCTTTCCCCTCATGCGCCCAACGGAGAGCTTCCCCAGAGAAGAAGGACCTTGGTCTTCACCCTTAGCTGGAGATGGGCCGTGTCTCCGTGAGTGGTGGACGCGGCCTTTACGGTCAGGGAAATAATGAAACTGGAGCTGTCACCTTCTGCATAAACTTGGCGTTTAGCGGGCCCCGGAGCTGTGTGTTCTACAAACCAGGTTTCTCCAAAGGCCCGACCTAAACTTGGGTTTGGCTTCTTGAAGATATCCTTGCTGAGCACAGGCAGCCCTTTGGGCCAGACCAGCACTTCTAACTCTACTGCCCGGTGAGTGGTGACCGCTCTCTGTGTGGACGTCTTTAGCCCTTGGAGTCGGCGTGACCTTCGGGCCTGTGTTTTCGGAGGGTTTTGTGGAAGCTTCGCTGGTTTGGGGGCCCTGAGAATGTTCTCCCTAATAAATGGCCTCTTTGATGCCCCTGCTAGACCACACCCAGGGTTGGGTTTTTTGGGGGGTTTTTTTTTTGCTCTTTTTCTTTTCTGTTTCACTTTTCAGTCACCCACTGTGACTCAAACGACATCTGAGGAATGAGGAGTGACAAGGGACATGGGAGGACACCAGTGGGCCGTGTTTGGGTCACAGTTTTCAAGTGATGGTCTACCACAAGAAGCTACTTGTTCCCGTGGGGAGGAAAGTGGCATCTTCTACACGTTTCAGATGAACACACTTCGGGCACAATAAAACCTTTTTTCCCCTGTGAGCACAGCGCTTGTTTTGCTGGTTCAGTGTCTTTGCCACCAAATGGTCGAGCATATGGCCACTGCTTCTCTTGGCCGTAAGATCTGAAGGGAGAAGGGTCCGGATGGCGGGGAGCCCCAGTGATTTATCGGGGTGAGTTTTGATGCCAGAGAAGCGGAGAGCAAAGGCCCCTCTCCCCTCTCCCCACGTTTAACATCGGATGTCTGCTTTGAGAAGATTGGAATGTATCTGGAAAAATACCAAGTTTTGTTAAACAATGGAATTTCATCTCGGTGGGCCTTGTTTTCAAAAATTAAATGTGATACTCATCTGAGGGCTCAGAGGACTGAGCGATCAAATCGGGGCGCACACCCTGGTGTCCCTCTCCACCCGCGCAGACCCCATCCCTGAGGGCTGTTGGCGATGGTGAGATGCCCGAGTGCCGTGTGTTGTTTTCAAGGCCACACGCCTGCCCAGGGAAACTGGCAGGGCCACGGGCTGGGGGAGGTGGTGTGGGTCTCCTCAGAACCGCCTGCCTGGCCGCCTTGTGGACGTGGGGTGTTCAATTTTCTCAGGAGCACATATGAAACCAGACTCCGTTGGGGCCCCTATGGGGGATGTCACAGGCTCCCACTGGCATCAGGAAAGGCCCAGATTCGCAGCTCGGCCCATGTCCCCTCCCCGGCCCTCTTTCCCTCCAAGTCTGAGGGCTCCTGACCCTCCCCTCATCCCCGCACCTGTCACAGGGGAGCAAGGTCCACCAGGGTGCCACTCAGAGCTCCTGAGGAGCAGGGTTCTTGGTGGGTTCCCACAGCCCAGTCCGACGTCATGCCCGTCAGCGTAATAACACGGTGGGCAAAGCCTGAGCCCACCATCCAGCACAGAACAGGCCTGTGCCGAACCTCAGCACTTCTATCCAAAACATACTGAGCACCATCATGAGCCTAATGGGGACCTCACACCTCAGCAGGTAAGAACCATTCAGTGTGATGCCAGCTTGGAGGGGGCAACCTGGGAAGGCTTCCTGCAAGAGACTGTGTGAGTTGGAATGGGGCTAAGAAAGGAGAAGACATTCTTTTCTCAGGCAGAGGCCTCATCCTATGGGAAGGAGTTAAAAGATCCCTGGGTGTCCTTGGATCTAAAATGAATCCAAAATTGTTCAATTACAGGTTTTGGAGAGGCCCGGGGAAGGAGGGGTGGGGGTGCCAAAGATGAGACTGGAGAGGTAGGTAAGCGAGGCCAAGATCAGCCGCAAGAGCCCAGAGTCCTACGAGAGGTGGCACTCTCCGAGTGCTGGGAGGTTCAAACGTGGGAACCATGCGGTCAGCTCCTGGTTCAGAAAGGAGGGGATGAAACCGGAGGTTGGAAACCATTGGGTTCTGCAGTGCTCACGCAAAGGAGGCCTGGGCAGGCGGAGGGCCTTTGGCTAAAGGATTAGCATCCTAAAAACGCTGGCGCGGACCCCGGGGGACATTAGGGAGGTGGTAGGTAGTGATGGGTGGATGAAGGACAGAAAAGAAGAAGTCGGATCCTGGCCCGGGTCTCTCAGAATGGTATCACCAGTCGTTGCACAGGCAAATCTGGGGACCCAGCGACAAGCCTCAGGTAGGCAGTCTGCTCGGCAAGGCGGCCAGGACCTGCAGACACGTCAGGCAGCTGGCAAAGGAACATGGCTGCCCGCCAACCTTGGACAAGATCATCCCGAACTGTCCAGGGGTGCCCATTGGAAGCAGTGGGGCCCGAGAAGGTGTGAGTGAGGTGGAATGGGGTGCCCTGATGATGCTGGTCCCGGGGGTGGGGCAGTGGCTGGAAGCTGGAAAAGCGAAGGAAACACTGCCCCCTAGAGTCTTCGGAGGGGACCGCAGCCCTGGAAACCCCCGAGTTAGCCCTGGAAACCCCGTGTCTGACTTCCAGCCTACAGAACCAAGACGGTGTATTTGCGGTCGTTTGTTGCAGCAGCTCTGAGTTTGGGGTGCTATGGAACACCCCAGGGGAGCTAGTTAGTGGGCCGTCAAACACAGGGTCTGGAATCCAGCACCTAAGGCTGAAGGAAGACCTGGGTGACATCTGCATGGAGGGGGACAGTGTGGGGCCCCTGGGGGCAGGGCTCAAAATTCAGAACGAGAGCTCTGAAGGGAAGGGAGAGAAAGAGGAGAGAAGGCCGGAGAGCAGAGCCCAGAGGTGGGAGGAGGGGCGGGGACACCCAGGAGGGTCGCAGAGCACGCTCCAGGGACACAGAAGTTGGCCACAGCCTGCGGATAGGACACAGCACTGTGTCCAGGCATTCCAGCAAGGAGGAGGTCAAGGGCATCGAGGGGGCAGTTGCACGGGGTGGGGCAGGGATGGGGGGGGCGGTGTGCGCCACCTCCTTAAGACCTGCAGTGAAAGGGCCCTGAAGGCTGTGCCCAGAGCACTGCCTTTACGATGCTCCTCAGAAAACACGCTGAGGCCAGGTTTCTGGCGTGGGGATGCCCCAAGCACACGGCTTGTCAGCGCTCCAGGGACATCCTACAGGACCAGCAGCCTCGCCTCTTGTCCTGCAGGCAAAACCTTCCTCCTTGGCTCTCCAGAAGTCGTCGGGTGGAGGAAACAACGCGGGCCGACGTGGGCATTGTCCACCGTGAGAGTCGTTCTCCGGCCACAGTGCCAGAGTCTGCACTGCAGGCAGTGGCACCAGCTGCTGTAAATCCAGAAGCGTGGGGAACAGGCTGGGGCCTTGAGGGCACAGTGAGGGCCACACGAGGGTTTCCAAGGCGACCTGGCTCTTGGGAGAAGAAGTGGGGCACGGGTCCGCTCTGCCCTCTGTCAGGGCCTGGAACCACACTGACTCTGGTCTTACATCTGTGGGACACACTTAGGAACTAGGGCACTTTTGGTAACCCCAAAGGTCCAGCGATGTGGTAATACCCTACTAGCAGGGGAGCCCCAGGACTCCTGACTCTTGCTCTTCCTGGGCTCCCTGCCCTCCCATGGCCGAGGATGCTTCTGGACACCCTTGAAGGAGCCGCGGTGCAAACAGGGGCCCTGCGTGGCCCACAGTGGAAACCAATATGGGTCATTGAGACAGGAATGGGGTTACTAGAAGGATAGCAAGTGACCCACAGAATGCACAGAAAGTCAGAACCAGACTCAGAAAATGGCCAGGGATCACGACAGGGTGACCAGTCCCCACCCAGTCCCTCCTGCCGGAACCTCGACAAGGCCTGGCTGTTGGGGTACACTGGCCAGCAGACATGCCTGTCGTCATAGCAGAGCAGACTGTGAATGTCACGTGCTTCTCTGAGTGGCTGTCACCATCTATGTGGCTCCTGCCCAGCAGACGGCGGGTGCTGAGGGCACATGTTATTACCAGGCCGTGGGCCCAGAGGACTTCTTTTGTGCACTGATGCGTGGATGTGTGTGATGCCCGAGGGCACTGGTGCTCCATTGGGGGGTGGGGGGGACAACAGGGAAAACGGGATTTACTGATGAGGGGAGAAGCAAGTGTTTGGGAAGACATGGCGTGGAGGGTCCTGAAGAGCAGAAGGAACTTCCTGAGGAACTGAGCTGGCGGGTGCCTTCAAATGGACGTCCCTGGAAGCAGGCAAAAGCCAGTTTGGTGGTGGCTCCCCTCCTGAGGACAGGACAGGCTGCTTCCTCTGCCTGTGGCCTGCAGGGCTTGGTGGCCCTCAGCCAGCCGTGTCCTTGAGCCTGGGCAATGCACCCCCATCTCTCTGAGGTGGTTGTCCCCTCCGGGTCATCTCTCTTTGACACTGCTCCCTCTCAAGGCTCAGCCGGGGTCTTCACCATAGTGTCCAGTTTTGCACTCTCATCTCCAGAGCTCCCCAAGGTGAGACCAGGGGCCCGGAAGGGGACCTGGCCCAGAGCCTGTCCAGTCGTTGTGGCCGCAGGAGTGCGTTCTGCCCAGCTGAACGCACCCTGGGGGCGTTCCTTCAAGGGACGCACTTGTAATAGGGGACATGTGTTTATTTTCTCTTGTTTCTAACTGACGTAGATTTAGGGAGAGTTTGGTCCCTGGATTTGCTTCTCTAAGTCTTTTCAGTGCGGGTGGCATGCGCCTCCCAGGAGTAGCATCGAATGGGGTCAAGTGGCAGTGCCAGGTTCTGCCAAGGCCCAGCCGCCTGCTCATGCCTTACCACCTTTCTGCAGCCTGTCTCCACTGCCCGGTGCCACCCCGCTGAGCATGGCCTCCCTGGGGGCCACCACCACCCACTCGGAGGGGGGTAGCCAGTTCCTGGTCACCTGGACTTCGACTGAGGTGCCTGTGGGACTCAGAGTATATCCAGGGTGTTGGACGCCATCACAGGGCCCCCGTCCCTCCTCTTGAGTGTTTGCTGCCACCTTCCCTGTACCCTGCTGGTGGAGTACCGCCCACCCTCCCTCGCTCCTGGGGAGCAGACTGCTGGGAAGACCCCAAGACCTGAAAGCTGCCAGTCAGGGTCAGGAAGGGAGGGCCTGGGACGCAGCATCTGGAGGAAGCAAGGAAGTAGGAAGTAGGTCTCCCTCACCTGTGCCAGGTGAGAACAGGGGACAGAGAGTTGGGACACTGGGAAAATAAAACTTCAGAAGGTCCCCGCAATGAGAAAGTGTGGAAACGTGGCAGACACTGGGGCCAGAAGCCAACCAAAGTCCATTTAGTTATCTCCACATTCCCCCGCCACGCGCCTGCATGCTGCCCTTGGCCTTCCACACCATTGTCTTCTCCCGCAATAGGCTGAACTCCTGGATCCTGGGCCCAGGGCTGCTGTGCAGGTGGCAGGTGCTGTGAGGGTCGGAGGCCACGAAGTACAACCTCGACCAAGCCCCTGCCCGGGGGGCTACTGGCCAGGAGAGTGGCGGCTGGCAAAACCCTCACAGGCACTTTGCCCTTTGCTCCCTGCATCCACCCCACTCCAACCTTCCTTCTTGGTCCTTCTCTTAACATAAGGGGTTAAAAATGGGCCCACTGTAGGGATTTTGAAGAGTATGAAAGCATAGAGATAAAAATTTAAAATAAAAATTACCTATAATTCTGGCGCCTGGAAATATCCACTTCCATAAAGTGTTCAATTTTATCATCAAACTTTGAAATGTGTTATATCATGAACTCTTTCGTGTCATTAATTTTCTCTAAAATTTGGGTCTGGGTGGCTGCCCAGGGCCCCATTTTTTCTGCCAATCCCCTGTTCTTGGACATTTATGTCTTCTCCAAATTTTCACCACCATAAAAAGTGCTGCAGCGAACATCCTGGAGGTGAGTCTCTGGGACTCTAATTCATTTAAGATAAATTCCTAGGTCGCTTCCTGCAGATGTGATGCATTAAATGGGGTGCTGTATGTAAAGCCACTTGGACATCACGTCATTGAAAACCCCAACGGAACTGGACAGCAGCCCCGCTCCCTGAACCCAGGCAGCACTGATTGCCCCCAAAATTTGACAAAAAAGACAAAAAAGACTTTATTGTTTCATGTTTATTTCTTTGTCAGTGAGACTGAAGCTTTTTAATAATGTGTTTTAACTCACATTTTGTCATTTGGAAAGTTTCTAGTTGTAGCCTTTGCCAATTATCTGCCAAATATTAATTTTTTCTACAAATTAAATCTGTGTGAATTATATTTATTTTCTAAAAACCTTTCTGTCACTTTTTCCCTCTTTTTTTAGTTTTGTGGTTTTGACCCCAGTCTCTTTATCTGCAAAATGAGTCCCTTGGACTAAAGGACCTCCTGACCTCAAGGTTATTACCAGTAGCTCCAGTCTTCCCCCTGTCCCCTCCCCTCAGGGGCAGCCTGCCCAGGTCTTTAAGCCATTAGCCTAACTCCAGGGGGATCTCGAATTTCACAGGTCTGCCGGGTTGCCTTTCACACTTGCTAATTAAGTGGGGGACCAGCTCTGCTCCCAGGAGTTCCAGGGAGTCTAAGGAGCCGTCCCTCCCAGGAAAGGGTCCAGCTGGGGCCTCCAGTCTCACCCCAGGGACCTGCGTGTGGCCACCTGACACCACGGAAACGCAGCCTCCGCCACGTGGCCGAGGACAGGCAGACCCGCCCGCACGTGGCCTTGGACGTACACGGGCTGCTGTGGTGTGGAGCAATCTACTTTGAGAAGAAACATGGGTTCCAGAGCAGCGAAAGCCCGTCCAGGCCTGCACACGGGCAGCGAGGTCTGGGAACCCCAGTCACCGTCTGGGGAGGCGGCCGCCCGCAGTGCCCAGTGACCCATGTACCTGATGGCATTTCTTCCAGAAGACTTTTCTCCCTTTGAGCATTTGGTGGGTCTCTGGGCCTGAGCCTCTCAGAACAGGGGTTCCCACGGGCACGGGAGCAGGTTCCCTGCACTGCTTTTGCAGATGCCAGCAGCAAAGCACGTCCTGCACCTGGCACCTAGACGCACCCCAACCACCCCAACCTGTGCACACGCATGCCCACCAGTCCTGCTGGCCGTCCCTGGCCAGTGTCTTCCAGGACAAGAGACCGGCAGTTTCGCTGTGAAGTCCAGGCTGCCAGGGTTAGGGCAGGGGTGGGGTGCTGGCTGCTGGTGAGAGAGAAACCTGGACACCCTGCGACCCGTCCCTTGTCCCACACAGCTGAGCTGTAGAAGCTCAAGCGCTTTGGCTTTGGCTGTTGCCAGCTGAAGGGGCTGATGGTGCTCCTTCGTAACTTCCGGCGCCAGGCTCACAAGTTCCGGTCTGCGGAGCACCCGGGCCAGCGCTGGAGACCACTCCCCAGGCCCAGGTCCCCCGGCAGCCCAGCCCTGGCCTCCTGGGTCCCCAGAGCAGCCTCCTGAATGCAGGACCTGAGGTCGGTGCCTCAGGGCAGGCTGCAGTCATGGGAGACAGAAAGCCCCTTCTAGATGCCCAGAGGCTGCTCTCAGAGTGCAGGGGAGACTTCGGCGGGAGGTGGGGGTGGGCAGGGAGAGCCAGGGGCTCCAGGAAGGACCAGATGGGCTGTGAGGGGCCTTCTCTCAGAGCGGCAGGTAACTTTCCAAGCACACATTCTCCTGAAGCTTCAGCGTTGTCAGCTCCTGGGACTCTCGTGACAGCTCATAAAAAGCCCTGTTTAACCATCTTTGAAGGTAAGAAAGCCCAGTGTCCCAGCTCTCCCTGCGGATAAATGGGGAGTGGTGGTGGGGGGGGCGGTGCTTTGGAGTCAGAAAGACCTGGAGCACGTTAACCCTTCACCTCCCGAGTTCTCGTTGGGGAACGGGGCTCTGATGTGGCTGGGGTGAGGGGCTCATTGTCTCATTGTGCCCGTGTCGGGGTCCTTTGCTGAATGCCTGGACCGGCGGGAGCTCAGGGGTCGGTCTCCGTCCCTCTGCGAGTCCGTACAAGGGACAACCCAAGGGGCCTGGTGTCACGGTCAGGCCAGCGTGGTGTGACCTGCCAGGGCCACCCTGGGCAATGGACTCAGAGAGCAGATCAGGCCCTGGTCAACAAGAGATAGGGCAGTCAGTCCCATTACTGCTGTGAGCAAGTCCAATGAGGGACTAAAGCAAGTGACGGGGGAGTTCAAAGAAGGAGCCAGTCAGTCATTTTCTATTTATATATTCGTAACATCTGTGCTGTTTGAGTGACGCATTATGTACATGTGCCTTGAATATGATGGGCCGGTAGGTTGGGGGAGAGAGGTGGATGATAGGTGTCTACTGTGAACCAGGAGGTGTGCGTGGAAGTGTGAACAAACCAGCTTGGACGCTGCCCTCAGGGCACCTAAGCGAAGTGAGGGAGATGGACAGGTATCAAGAACACAAATGAAAAACAATTACACCTGGGAATGTACGTTATGAAGGGGAAAAACTGGGCAACAGAGAATAACAGGAGGTTGCCATGTTGGTGTATCATGGAGGGCTTCTCTGAGGAGGTGACATAAGCCAGTCCCTGAGGGCACTACCATGGGGGAAGTGGGGAGCAGAGGTCAGAGGTAACCCTGGGGAAGAGCCTCTAGGTGGGGAAGACCAGGGCCTTGGGTGGACCCAGGAGCCCTGTGGAGGGGACCGAGGGAAGGTGGAGTAAGACAGGGAGGAGCCTGCTCATGGTGGATTGGACAAGAGAACTTCTCCGAGGATGTGGCATTCAGGTGTCCAAGAACCAGGCAGGCCTTCCCTGGACAAAGGCCGATGCAACCCTGGAAGTGGGTGTGAGGAGCCTGTCAGGTGGGACCCCAGGATGGGAGCTGGTGAGGAGCGGGGACAAGGTGGGGGAGGCTGAGGGCATCGCAATGCGAAGGGCAGCGGTCCCTGAGGAGCCCAGGCCTGCCTTGGCAAGCCACGGGGCTCCAGAGAAAGGCCTTAGGGCAGAGGGGGCCAAGGTCTGCTCCAGGTGCGTCTACTGATCCTGGTTCTTTGTTGCAGCTGCTCCCTCCTCTGAGCCCGCTCCAGAGGCACTCACCCTCAGCCCGAGCTGTCCCTCCCCCCACTACAGATGTTTGTCCCAGGCCCCTGGCAAGGGTTTGACCCCAGGCAGGGTGGCCCCGGGCCCGGCAGCCCACCCAATCTCCTCTTGCTGCCTTTGAGCTCCAAATCCACCCTGTGGACCAGAGTCTGCAGCCCACCATGATGCCCGTGGGGGCTGCTGGGGGCGAATGGGGATGGAGGAAGGGAGCTGGGACTTTCTTCCCGGCTTTGGTCCCTCGGGACAGTGTCCCAGCAATGGGGCCCACATGCCAGGGTCTGACTGAGCTCCCGGTCTCTGGGTACCCACAGCGCTTCCTTCTGCTCTCTCTGCCGCTGGTGGCGACACAATATCCCTTCTCTTTGCGACACCCCAGGGGTGGGGTCCTGTTTTACTGGCTGTACAGGGTGGGCAGTGGGGTAAGAGCGCTCTGCCGGCCAGGGCATTCGGCCCCAGGGTACCAACGGCCCCTCTGCCACCCAGGCCTGGCCTGACAGGAGGGCGCACTCGGGAGAAGTGGGCCCAGTGGGGTTCTCCAACTCAGCGGGGAACTAGAGCGCCCAGGCCCCCCATCCTGCCACCCCAGGCAGCTGAGGCTCTGTCTTTCACTTCATCCAGAGGGAAGAGGAGAAGGGGAGGGGTGGGGTCTCTACCATGTCTCTGTTTTCATCAGAGAGGGCCTTCTTTCGAGAAGCCTCCAGCACACCTCCATCCTCATCATTGGCCAACGCACATCGTGTGGCCACCCATGGCCATGGGGAGCATGGGAAAGTGAGGGTCCAGCACTCACGGCCTCGGCTGTTGGAGTAAACTCAGCCATCCTGGAAAAGGAGAAGGGGGCAGCCCAAGGTGGCACCCAGGGTACAGGAGATCGGAGACATGAGCTCAGCCTGGGGCCACCTCGGCACTCTGGCCTGGCCCTCCAGTTGCACAAAGCAGCCAAGGCTCCCACAGGGGCTGGGGGTCAGGGGGCCAAGCGCGGGGCCCTCCCGGTTTGCTGACGTTTCCCACAGGACCCTCTGTCACCAGGCTTGCCCATGCGGGGACTTGGGCATGGGAGGCACTGACAGGACTGTGACGCTGGGGGACCATCCCCACTGCCTACTTTAACCAGCGGTCTCTGTGTGTCTGCCCCCAAACCAAGGGCGCTGGCCCTGGAGGTGGTTCTGTGTATCAGGAGATGCCACTTCTGGAAGTTCTAGCTCAGATGCCACCTGACACCCACCTCAAAGTTTCCCCAGCTCCTTCTGCCTCACAGTTGTGGGGCACCTGGGGCAGTATCTCTCCTTCCTTCATGCAGGCTGCCCCTGGATACCCAGGAGGCACGTTGCTACAACCCCTGAGCCCTCATGCAGCAGCGTTCTGAGTATTTAACTCTCTGACTGTCCTTCAACATCTGTCCCTTCAGCCCTTCTTTCCTGCCTCCCTGGGTCAGCCGACCAGTTGTCTGGTATCCATGGCAACAGAATCTCTCATGGATGCCTGTTCTTATAAGGTCATACTCACTGCCTCTTGTCACCTCCCTGCCCACACACACCCTCAGCCTCACACACAGCCCCACTTCCCCCTGTACCACCATCGCACCCCGATGGCCTCGTCCCATCTCCTGAGACTCATTCCCCTGCCCAGTTCTGTTTCCCGTCCAGCTGTCAGGACCGCAAGGATGGTTCTCTTGAACCTTTGCTGGTCTTCTCTGGACCCTGGTCTCTGGACAGTGGGGGCTGGAGCTGACGGGGTGGGGACACACTGCAGGGATGTGGCGTGATGGCCTGAAGGGGATGCCGCTGCTCTGTGCTCCGTCTGGAAGGGCGTGGGCTGCGGCACTGGCTGGCCGGCATGGAAGCTCCACGCAGCCACCTGCCAGGTGTGCCCGTGAACAATTCCTAGGCACCTCCTGTGAGCTAGGCCCCGGGTCACACCGCCTTTGGGCCACCGGGAACGGGGTCATCACTTTTAGCAAACGGATATACAAGATACCCAGTTAGGTTTGGACTTCAGATAGACAATGATTTTTCTAGTGGGACTATCAATATTTGTTGTTTATTTTCTCTGACCACCCTAAGTGGAAGAGAAAGAAAGCAAATACGCGAACGTGGAAATAACATAACTCCAGGACCGCGGTGGGTGGCGGGAAGAAAATGGCAGCACTGTCTCTGTGAGAGGCCCCAGGGCCCGCCCGGGGGGTCAGAGGTGGACTTCCCGAGTCCAGGAGCGTGGAAAGGAGCCTCCGTATGTGGAGCCAGTGTGTTATTATCAATAATTATGATTGAACACATCAGGGCAAACACGAATTGCAGGTATTGTGTAGAACGCCCCCCAGTCACTCAACAGCCATCTTCGTCTTAATGTTCTGTACAGAGGCCATATCGGTGCACAGGTGCAGAGCGCTGCCCAGTCACCTGAGCGCCATCCAGGCTCCGCCCACCGGGTGGGCTGCCAGGCCTGGGGCCACCCTGCCTGGGATCAAACCCTTGCCAAGGGCCTGTACATTGAAAAGTTCTCTTTAAAAACGAGGAAGCAGAGCCCTGACTGGTGTGGCTCAGTGGGTTGGGCGTCGTCCCACAAAGCGAGGGGGCGTTGGTCCGATTCCCTGTCAGGGCACAGCCTGGGCTGCAGGTTCGGTCCCCAGTTGGGTCTCGTGCGAGAGGCAACTGATCAACGTTTCTCTCCCTCTTTTTATCCCTCCCGTCCCCTGTCTCTAAAATTAAGTAAAATATTTTTAAAAAATTAAGCAGAATATCCTCTGAAATCCCTATTTTCCATCACAAGACAGTAGAAGGTGAACCAGGCCCTGTCCCCAGTGCCACTCGGCTCATCGGACAGGTGGTTTGCTCGTCCGGAAAACTAGCACAATAACACCTAACACAGGGGCCACCATGAGGGGCCACCCACTGGGAGAGTGTTGAAGCGTGGGTGAGGCTCTGAGGGCCACGTAAAGGGGGCATGGTCTGATGGTGTTTCTGCCACAACTGTCCCTGCTGTCGCACCTTTCTCCTGAAAGGTAAAGAGTCAGGGTTCAGTCACGTGCCCCAGGGTCCGGAAAGGCCCCTTCCTGGGCAGCTTGCTCGCAGCCTGCTGAGGTGAGGAGGGTGACTTAGCGAGCTGCTCGTCAGCACGGAAGGAAGACTTAGAGCAGGGACATGTGTCTAAAAGGGAGCTGAGCCTTTGAAGGCAACCTGCCAGGGGACAGTGTAGAAGGAGCTGTGACTCAGGCTCCTCTCATGGGACCGGCACTGACAGCACCAGCCTTCTTCTCTGTGGCTACTCAGCCCAGGTCCATGTCACAGTGTCCCAGCATCAGCAGGGACTGGGAGGGCTGTCCCCCGCAGAACAGCTGCCAGTGGGACATGGCAATCAGGAGACAGGCCTGGCCTCCAACCCTAACTCCACGGCCCATCAGCCACATGAGTCTCAGTGTTCCCCTTTGCCACACCAGATGGGGCAGTGCCATCTACGTCACAGAATGGCAGCCTGTGTTCACTGAGATGGCACCTGGCTGACATGCCCGGCATGTCGCCTGGGACACAGAAACATTCAGCAGTGGCCAAGGGCAAGGCCAACACCACCTTCAGGGCCATCCCTGTTATTGGGGGAGGGGGACCCCGCATGATGTCACTATTGCCGAGTGTGTGTATGTGCGTGGAGAGGCCACAAGCCATAAGCAAGCCTGCGTGTGTAAGACACACCACAGCAGTTTCAGGGCCCAAACATCCCCAAGTCCCCCGGCCTTTTCCTTCCCAGTGACCCATGCCTAACAGTGCCAGTGGCTGATGCCTCCGTCCGGGCTCCGGCCCCGCACTGTGGTCCTGTCTCCAGTCCCACAAGTCTCGGCGTAACAGCAGGCCGGGCAGGCGGGAAGCCAGGCCTCCCGGGGGGCTGGGGGGCTGGGGGGGGCACTTCTCCATGGAATTCGAGCTGCAGCCACTTTGCAGGGACGTTCGCTGCGCCAGAGAAGAAGTGCAACCTTGTATTTTTGCTGCACCTCAGAGGAAAACTTTGCATTTTAAATTAACAGCGTGTCCGCCGCCAGTATTTGTGGTTACCACCTGTAACGTAAATCTCTTTTAGAGATGTGTGAGAGCAGCATACATAATGAAATATCAACGTGAAGCTTGATTTAAAGTGGCTTCTCATTAATATAACAAATGAAGTGTACCAAAATTTGAAAGTACATTCCTTTGGGCCTAATTAAAACACTGAACAAAATACATGTGTATGTATATTTTAAATGAAGACATTCGGCAGCCAGAATTAGCTACAAAATTTCACTCAGGCCGCGGAGTGCCCCGGGCATGCGCGGTGCCACCGGCACCACCAAACCTCTTCCCTGAGCTCTCTCCAGTAGTGTCTGACTTAGAGCCTGCCTGAGGCGGCAGGCGGGCTCTGCTCGACCACACGACACTCTGCGCAGTGGCGAGCCCTGGGGGCTTTGCCTGAGCTGCTCGTGGTCTGAGGAGGCTCTCCGAGCACCTGGGAGGGGCAGAGGTCGGCTCCCTCCCGGGACCCGGCTCCACTTCTGTGAGCCCCAAGGACGGTTTGGCCAGCGCCTCCGAGGGCGTGCCCAGAGCTCAGGAAGGGGTGGGCTCTCCAGTTGGCATCCAGGAACAGGTGCCTGAGGGTGACCAGGTGACATTCGCGGAGGGAGCGCTGGAGTATGGCCGTGAGATGGAGTTGGCGATGGAGGAGCCTTCAGTGTGGAAATGCAGTCTGCTTCCACCGTGCAGCCAAGGGCAGGAGTTAACATAGCACTTGCCATGACCCTCATCCCCACCCTTTGGTGGCAGCAAACTGAGGGGAGCACAGAAAGCCCAGCCTGGGGCCCCAGGTGGGAGCCCTGGCACCTGCACTCAAAGGCCTGGTGTGGGGTGGGGGCGGGGGTGAGGAGGGGTGCCTCCCTGGTGATGATGCTGGTCACGATCAGAAGATACCCCGGAGACCAGGCCACCTGACAAGAGACCTGAGAGACCCCTTGTCTATCCGTGTGTCCCCTCAGCCATCAGAAACAGGGTCTTCAGGCTGTGGAGCAGGACTTCTTAACATGGAGGGGTCTCTACATTTGGCAGGGAAATCCCCCCTGGACCAGTGAGGGCCTGAGGGGCAAGGGAGCCCCCTGGTGACTGCAGACATGTGTCACACACACGTGTTGTGTGTCAGCGTGAGGACACAGCTATTGAAACACGACCCTGCAAGCAGTGACCATGTCTGTGCTGCCTGGTCACCTAGAACTCCTGGGACGGGCCAGCCGGTCAGCCTTCTGTGCCCTCCCCGTGGACAGGGACGCCTCGAGCGCAGCACCTGCCCTGGGAGCAACAGAAGGACGCAGTCCAGCGCTGCCTAGGAAGTGCTGGCCCCCGAGCAGGGAGCACTTCGTCACCGCCCATCATTATTCCTGTTACCCTGAGAGCTATGGCCTGAGACTCCAGTCCCTGGGGACCTTCAGGAGATGGAGGACCATGACGGTCATAATAATGGACAGCACACGGCGCTCTGTGGTTCACACCCCGTCTCCACGCGTCTTCCCTCCTTACGATGCACAGTGACACAGGCCAGGCTGGTCGGTCCCCCTCCTTCCACCAAGGACATAGGCTCGGGGGTGTGGACTTGCCCAGCATCACAGCCACAGGTTCTGCCGTGAGGACCTGGCTTTGAAGCCCTTGTCCCTCCACCGGGTGGGGGAGGAGGGCCCTCGGAGAACCCCAGAGAAAGCTCTGTAGAACTCAGGGAGCTTCCTACAGCCTTCACATCCCAGGCTTGGAAGAAGATGCGAAGCCAGGTGGTGAGACGCAGATGGTGGGGGTGAATCCAACCAGGATCAAAAACCCTTCCATCCGGTCAACAACGGGCTTTCCTTCCACACAGTGGCAATGCCCGTTTCCATGGTGACGGGAGAACCCAAGGTCCCAGGTCAAATCTCTCCATTTCTGGGTGATTTGTTGGGAGGCTGGTGGCGTCGACCAAAATCTCGGTATTTCACTGAACACGTATTAACAGGCACATAATAAAGATTTCTGGGCTCATGGGAATTCTTAGACCTGAGCTGTCACATGTGGCCTTTGCATGGGACACCTTTTTCCAAGAGGGCGCTCGGAAGAGGCCTTGCTGCTGCGTGGGGTCGGCAGCATTCCTGACTCTAACGCAGCCTCCCCACAAAGAGGCCAAGTGAGCTCCCTTCTCTGCCCCACGCCTGGCTGCCCATGCAGCAGCCCTGAGGGACACCTGTCACTTCACAAGCACCATCTGTGTGGATCCGAGCTCCAGACCCTGGTTCGGATGGGACAGGGGGATGAGAAAGGGCTTATTCGAGGAGACTTTGAGGAGAGGCTGAGGTAGGAAAGCTTGGTGGGGTCTCTTCTGACCTAAAAGGCAGTGTCCTAATGGCAGGCTCCAAAGGCAGAGAGGGACACCGGCTTCTGTCGCACAAGGGGAGCTAGAGTTTGTCCAGCCGTGCGCACAGGACATCGGGCCCGCACCTGGGTCAGGGACCTGAGAGCTCATTGCTCCCCAAGAAACGAAGGAGACAGATGTGGCTGGACTGCAAGGGCTCTTGGGTAGGTTTACGGCCTGATGAGAGAGGAGGCTTTGAAGGGCAGAGGACTAGAGGGATACGTTGGTTACCAAGCCACTGAAGCAGATCCAGGCTGCCCGCTGCATCCACACACTGGGCTGCCACTGACCTTGCCTTGGCGTATGCCATGCCCCTGCCAGGGACACGCTTGCTCTCACTATTGACCTTCAAGACTCAACCTTCTTTGAACTTGATGTGGATTTGAGTGACATTTCAAAGAGCATCAGCAGGACTTACATCAGATTGAACTTGGTGTTGAGAGGGGCAAGGGAGAGAGATGTCGACCTAGGCCAAGTGTGTTTGGTGGCAGAGGGCCTGGGGGCTCAGCTGGGAAAGAGGACGCATCTTCGAGGGCTGAGATGCTCCCCTTCCTCTCTGACAGGCTGAGCTTCCCGGCAGCAACAGTCATGGAAGACAGCTGGAGTCACCAGGGAAGGACAAGTTGAGGACTCAGGCCTGGGAGTGGTGACTTGGAAGTCCCTTACATTGCTGGTGATGAGAACAGGGTCAGAGGGGGAGACTCAGACCCTGTGGGATTATTGGGGTAAGGGAGGCCAGCAGGAAGTGGGCATGGGCCACTCTTCCCTGACAACTTGAACCTGCTCACATGAACCTCGGCTTTCTCTACTGCTCTGGGAGAGACCCAAAGTCCCAGGATTAACATTTTGTGCCATTGCTCTGATAGAACAATTTTTAAAGCATTTCTTGGCATTTGGAACCTACTAGCTGGTGGCTTTGGGAGAGCCAGGAATCAGCTGGGAGTGACATAATCGGCCGGACAGGCAGCCACCCAGATGGTGCTACATGCCCCTGCCTTCAGTTCCCAGAAGAAAACAGGATTCTGCCAGGTACTGAGGAGAAGGCAGGTAATGTGTGCCCGGGCTGCTGCCCTCTTGGGGTTGGCAGAAGAGGCTGGACCTGAGGGGCGGGAGGTGGGAGAGAGAGAGTCAAATGCCCCACCCAGGGGTGTGAAGCTGGTGAGGTGGGGGTTTCTGGGTTCCAGAGAGAGAAGGCAGGGCCAGCAACACCTGCCTGGGGCTGCCTATGCAGGATGCGCTAGTGTCTAAGTGCCTCCCCATCCTGGGGGT
This sequence comes from Macrotus californicus, assembly GCA_007922815.1. NCBI lineage: Eukaryota > Metazoa > Chordata > Mammalia > Chiroptera > Phyllostomidae > Macrotus > Macrotus californicus. The sequence continues at coordinate 62,944 of VMDR010000361.1, read as the reverse complement.
GGCGGGCAGGGTAAGGGGGGGTGGAGATAAGGAAAGTCATGGTGGGGGGTGCAAGGGTGTAAGGCTCTGAGTGGAGTCCTGGGCCCAGGCCCTGTCCCTGAGAAGGCTGGGCACGTCTGCAGCTCCTCAGGCCCCTACGATGGGGGAATGGGGTTGGCGGGGGGCTGGTGGAGGACATTGGGATGACATACACAGGTTGCAGCCACACTCCAGTGCCCTGTTGGAGGCCTACGGGTGACTGAGTGACCTCAGGTGCCTTCCTGCCACGGCCAACGGATGCCTGCCACCTGCTCCTCCCGTTCCTAACCGAGTGTGCAGGGTGCATTGGATGGGGGCGTGGCACCGGGTAGGACACGAGCCATCTCTGGTCGGGTCCTCACGCCTGAGTGAGCCAGGTCCCACCTGTGCCCCTGTGTGTGAGCATTGGGCGAGGTCACCTGCATGTTTGGGTGGCGAGTAGCCCAGGATTCCTTGATTTAAACTGGCCTCTGGCTTCAAACTGGACGCGCTGGTCCCTCTGTCTCCCTCCCTCTCGGTGGCTGTGGCGCTTCGGTGCGCTTCAGAAAGGTCGCCTACTGCACCCCTGCAGGAGGCCTGCCCTGGCGTCCGTGAAGGGCTCTCAGTGTTCTGCCGGGGACCCTTCCTTGGGCAGGCTGAGTAAGGACCGTGGAGGCCCCGGGTGGGGGTGGGGGCGCTTCCCTAGCTGGCCCGGGAGGGCCATGCAAAGGCACAGTATTCCAGGTCAGCTGTGGTTGTAATTGGAGGTGGATGGTAACCTTCGGTGAAGTGAAGTGCCATGGATTGCGCGTCTGGAGCCCACCCCTCGCCTTCGGTGTGTGACTGTCTTTATCCTTGGCGGTGTGTGATTCCCGTGTTTCAAAGACAGAGCTTTAAAGGTTCATAAAGCTCCAAAGATTTCAAATAGCTCTTTTAAAAGCACTTTGATGGTTTAAATGCAGGCACATGAATTACATATCTCTTAAATTACACAGGGTTTTAAATCTAAGGGAAAATGTCTTTGGCAAGATGGATCGTGGTTTTGTCTTGTGTGGGCCGTGTTTAGAAAAGCGTGTGTCACGTACTTGGGCTGGTGGAGGGAAGAGCAGAAAGGGGAGGCACTGGGAGAAGGATGCCAGCACGTCGTGCCCCCTGGCCCCACAGCAGCTCTCAGAGCAGAGAAGTGGCACCCCGCCCTTGGTGTTCCTCCCAGGCAAGGGCAGGGACATGGTCACATTCGCCTCGTGCGGGGCCATGGGTGAGCTCCCTCCGGGAAGGCTGCCTCCACCACCTCATGCCATCTCTGCCCAGGCCCGTGGTGAGTGAGTGAATGAATGAATGACACAAAGAGCCAATGAATGTAGCAATTATATCTGCACTGTTGCTATACCTGCAGGTTGCCCACAACCTGAAGTGATACTAGACCTTTCCCATCTCTCCAGGTCAACCCTCCAAGAAACGTGGGAGGGAAGGCAGTTGGTATATTGTGAAACCTCAGGCTTGGGGTCAGGCTCACAGGCTTGAATTCCTGCTCTGCCACCTATTACCTGGGAGACTCTTTAACTCTCAGTGTTCTCATCTATAAAATGGGATCACAGTGGCCTCTTGGTTGCTATGGGTTGTGAGGATTAATCTGGATATGCGTAAAGCACCTAGCAAAGGGCCTGGCCCACAAATACCTTCAAAATAGAGATGGTGATGGTGGTGATGGTGATGGTGGTGACGGTGGTGACGGTTGTCAGTCCTCAAGCTCTCTTTCAGCAATTGGGTTTCAGTGCTATCACCCACCTTTTGTGGTGACCGTGCCTACTGCCCACGCCATGAGCTTTGGTGCACAGCACATCCGTGTCATAGTCCTAAAATGTAAGTGACCCCCACAGGCAGGCATCCTGCCCCTCTCCCATGGTCAGCTCTATGGGCAGGAACCAACCACCTGCAGCTGTGGCAGCTGGTAGTCTTGCCTGGTGGTGGGATTACACCCCCTCCCCAACCCCAAGAGCATCCCCTCCTCCCAGGCCTGCGAGAGTCACCTGGTGATGGAGTGGTTGTACAGAGAAGCAGACTCTCCTGTCCTGCTTGGGCACAGGGACTTTGCTGGAGAATTTCCAGAGCTGCCAAGGAGTCTTTGAACAGTCTTGGCCTGGGTATGTGCAAGAGCTAGAAGAAAATACGAGAATTCTCTAAACTGTTTCTTAGAAAATAAAATGGGGGATGAGATTTCCCTGGCAGAGAGGGTTTTGGAAGAAGATCTCAGGGGCCCTGGTTCTTCCAGAGAGGCAGTGGGTGTTGGTGAGCCAGCCCTGCGGATGGGCCGTGTCCACTCGGACAACTGCCCATCTCCAGTGCTTCCCTGGAGCCCTTTGCACAGAAAGAAAAGTCCCCTTGGCCACCCCACACCCGCCCCCAGGAGTTCTCGGTCCCTCTTGCTCACCCCTGGTTGTATATTCACTCATTCGCAGTTGCTCAACCCCAGCCGCAGCTGGGATGGTAAAGCTCTAGCAGACGGGGCCTCCGATTTGCTTCCTCAGGTGTCTCACAGCGAGCACCCTTAGTGGGCAGCAGAGGGGCCGTCCATGTTTGGTGTCCCCGCGTGCTTAGCACAGCTCTCTGCCCATGTTGGGTGCTGGCTAATGTCTACGGAATTGATGGGTGTCCAGTGGCAGCGGTGAGGTGCATGTCATCTTCTCCGGGCAGACTCTGGCCTTGTCCTTCCTGACTCCGGTGGCCCCAAATGCCATGTGCTCAGGGCTGTAGCTCTGTCCGGGAGGGGCCACTGGCAGCGGCCCTGTGAGGTGAGCTGCCTGGCTGCTCCGGATTGCTCCTCAGGTCTAAACCCCCCTCAAGGGCTCCCTCCTCCCTCTCTCTAGGCAACTTTGTGATTTTAAGCAATCAATATTATTCGATTTTTAGAAACAAATTCCTCATCCAGTCAGTTTTCATTCCGAACCCAGAAATGCTTCAAATCTCCAAACCCCCCACCTCAGAATGTCTGGTTAAAAGTGCTAACTCTTGATTTTACTGCATGATTCATCGTGAGTTTGGGGGCTGCTGGGGGTGGGGACGGAGCCGGAAAACCCCAACGCAGCGCCACCACGGCCCTAATCTCTCTCTATTACAGAAATGGATGCGAGGTGGGGATTGCAGCACCTATAAATCAGTGTGGAGTTCTGGATAATCTAATGCATTTTTCAAGTGTTGTTCTCACCGGTTGGCATGCACGGAACTGCTCGGTTGGCACAAACTTTGCAATCAATCTTTCCCCCCACCCCGGCCTCGCCACCACCTCCGAACTCTCCTAATATTTTATACATAAACCAGTTTGGATTTTCAGGGCCTTCCAGCTAGTAAATGCTCTGAAGATTCATCTTTATGGACTAGCAGCCCAGCCTTGTAGCGTCCCCGATCCTCAGGATGAAAAGGAATTTTACTGGGTGCGTTGCGCTGCGTGGGGGTGGATGCTGGCGGGTGGCTCGCTTCCATTACCACCGTGTGTGAGCTTCTCCAGGGATGAGTGACAAGGCCCGCGGAGACCTCAGGGGAGGGGCACTCAGAAAAATGACCCTCTCCTTTCTTCCTTTTGTTCCAAGACCCTCCCAACAGCATGCCAAGGCCATGGAGGCTCCCTGAGACCCAGGGGAATGAGGACGGAAGTTTCACACTGGGCACGTGACTGTGTCTCTGCACCAGGGGAAGAGGGGCCAGGGATCAAATAGATTCAGATGACTGTCCTGGGAGGGGCCCGGCTCCACCAAAGGAAATGAAGACAGTGGCAGTTTCATTTGCTTTAAAGTGCAGCCCTCGTAATAAATGCGCACAGCAAATGTGCTGAGCAAACACCTCGGCGGTCATCAATATGCGGGGGCTGTTTATTGCCTCATAAACTTGGAAGCAAGTGATATTGTCTCTTAAATCAATGGCTGTGTGGACAGCCCGGGAGCTCCAAGAGAGCAGGACCTCCAGGCTGTGCCGGTGCTTGAATTAATGGCCAGAGCAGTGAGGGAGAGGTGCTTAGTCACTGTGGAGGGAATTAGGAGCCATCCCAGAGGACGGGCGCATCCTCAGCATGTATCTGTGTCAGAGTGATGGGCCACAGAGCCTGGGGTGCACAGGGCGCCATCGATGCCCTGGGAGGGAGGAGGTGTGTCCATTGGTCTGTCTCTCTAGACTGTGGGTCCTCAAGGGTGGTCTGGGGCCACCCCTCTGGATCCACAGCAACTTGACTTGGGTCCTCACGGGTAAACGCTGGGGGAAGAGGAGGCGCGGTGAACAGGAGAGGAGCTGGGGCTGGATGGGGAGAAACAGATCTCTGCCCTGGAGGCAGGTAGCTGGCACCCCCCTGGCACTCCCAGCTAGCTGGGCTGTTCTTTTGTTGAACTAACACAATTTCACCAAACACCAACATTGAACAAGGTCACCCTATGACAAGGGTGGAGAGAGACCAAAGCAAGGCCACTCGGAAGCATGGTTGAACACGGGCAGGAAACAAGCACACGCTCTAAACCACAAAATGGCCACACGTCCTTCCCTCCCTCCCTCCTAGTGTGAATGACGGCCACTTCTTTCCAATTACAGCCTGAGCCTCCACCCTCGTCCACCTCCCACGTAAAACAGTGATGCCCAGTCCTACCCAACGTCATGTTCCCACACCCAGCAGCCAGCCCAAACCCTGCAACAATGCCCCCACCACACCCTCGCTGAGACACCCTGGCTTTTCCTACTGTGCTTTGTCTCCCTGGTGGAAACAAGTGCCAAAGCCCCAGCTTTGTTGAAATGAATACCCACATGCTCCTGATGTCCTTGGCTAATGGGCATTGTTCATGGCCTCTGGTTCTGCCAACCCAAACTGGACATCTCTGCACTGGGAACAGGCCCACTGCCATCTCTGCCACCACAGTAATCACAGCCACCATTTCCATGACAGCCACCACCACCACAATCACTCCCATTGTTCCCACCACAGCCACCAGCACCACGATGCTCACATCCACCACCCTGCTGAGTGATTTACATATGTTGTATTATTCTCTCCTTTTTCAACTCTGTCGGGCAAGTACAGTTATCTCCGTTTTCCCAAATAAGGCCATCTGGCTCAGAGAGGTTACGTAACTGGCTCAAGATCACTCAACTAGAAGACTGCAGAGCAGGGGTTTACAGTCCCAGCCAGCCAGGGACACTGTGCCACTCCTACAAGCAGAATGCTCCGGTGCCTGGCCCAGGGGTCCCCGCCAGCTCCCCCGCCCTGTGCTGCCCCTTTCCCGGAGCTTGGACAGAGCCACCAGCAGCTGCCTCTGGGACCCTCCCCTGCAACCCTGGCTGACCCCTGTCTGACTTGCAAATTGTTGTGTTTCTTTAAGGTGGCTTTGCACGTGTTTGCTCTGGTCTCTTATGTGTGGAGTTCGTAATTTTATTTGCACAGGAAGATTTTGTTTCATTCACATCCAAGTTCTTGAGTCTATCTCCCGGATGCTTCCATGAGCCAAATGCCGTGAACACAAATTCTTTCCAGAGCCAAGAATAGAAGCTGCCATTTATGAGTCTCAATCTATTACTGCGGCCAGCAGGATCTCTTACTGCCCACGCCCTTTATTTCATGGCCATACTTTTCTTCACAAATGGCACCTTACTTAGATGCTGCAGAAAGAGCCCCAATTCAAAGTTTTTAATTCATATTATTTGGGCTATCTGAGAACATACAAAGCATCTGAACTGTGGGTGGAAAATACCCTTTTTACGTGCTTGACTAAGTCCAAAATAGCTTAAAGGATTTTCTTCAATAAAAAGAAAAAAACTCACTTCTGGACTGAGGAAAACAATACGATACATTTCCACGAAAGCAATGCCCACGGAGAGAAAGCTGCTGCGGCCACGAAACCAGAGGTGTCGTGGGAAACAGGACCCAGCCGACACGCAAAGCCTCTCTGGGCTCCGAAGGCAGGTGTCAGCCGTGTGCAAAGATTAGGGACTGTAATAAGGCTCATCATAAAAAGTTTTAAATGATTTTTGATGATGCTGAACGTGATGTGGGGACTTTTTCAGGTCGGAAATGGGGCGTTTGGCACAGTCCGCGGGCAACCCCAGAGGCCACAGAGAATTGCCCCTTCTCTTTCCAGTAAGGCCATCCTGTGGTCTGAAGCGGCGTCCAAACATCCTCAAAAGACACGTCACCGCGGTGGTGGTGGCTCCCTCGCTGGGCCCCGTGTGCAGGGCACTTCTCGCCGCAGTGTGCACCGCCGGGTGCCAGTGGCTGCTGTCCGTGTCCCCAGGGGTCTGCCTGCTGCGGTCACGGCCCTGGTGGGGGCGCTCTCCAGGCCCACAGACAGGAGGTCACTCTGTCTGCAACTACCAACACCATATCACTGTCTCTGTTGGGAAACACCAGGTTCGAGGGTTCCCTGATAGAGTGAGCACCAGTAACTTTTCTCTTTCCTCAAAGCAGCACCTTGAATGAGAGGAAACAATTTTAAAGGCTCCACAGCACAGTTGTCTCGTCTTCTTTGTTCATGGACAGTCTCCCTCCCCAGCAAAAAGGAAGCACAAAAGCACATGAAAACGTGCGGCTGTCTCCCCAAAGACCCTGGGCAGCTTCGAGCAGGAAGCGGAGACGTGCCTGTCATCGACCTCCAGGAGGTGCCCCCTGCTGTCCTCGTCTTTCTGTGTCACAGGACTGGTTCCCACCAGAAACAAAAGCACGAACAGCTCCCGCTCTCTCCGTCCCTGCTCACCCCGTTGTGCCTGGGATCCTTGTCACCCTTGCTGTGGGTCTGGGCTCTGCAGACTCTTGGGGGGTCTGCATTTCACTAAAATCTCAGACCCTCCATGCAGAAGGCCCGTGGGCCTAACTCGCCCTTCCCCACAGCTCCTCTGCCCCTGCACCCATTCCCCAACCCACACACTTCACCCTGCAGTTACCTACCTGTGCCCTCTGCCCCCACCTCTGCCCCACACTCCCCTCTGCCACACACCCAAGCCCCCCAGCCCATCCCCCACTGGCCCTGGCCTATACATTTGGACTTGTGGGGAACCAGGGCATCTGCTCCTCAGTCCCCTACCGCTGAAGGTGGGGGCAGAGCTGGGGAAGTGGGGGTGGGGACAGGGAGGAAAGGCAGGGCCAAGACACATCGGTGCTTCTGCAGCCCCATCAGAAATGTATTGATTTTTGTTACAGCCGTGAGGCCCATCCAATTAAAAACCGCCACCGGTGTGTTCCAAGTCTTTATTCTCACCAAGCGCACTGACAGCCAACTGCACGGAACCACGCTGTTTGTGCAACACGGCCTCATGCTCACGGCGGCAGCACCCCCGTACTGGAAGGTCTAAAGGGTGGTGGGCGATGCTGGTCCTCGCTTAAGCCTCGGGGTGGGGGTTGAAGCCACGGCCACTTTCCTCGTCTGGGGCTGGACTTGTCACTAAGCCTGTTTTAGGTTTCCCTCTAGGGTTAGCCAGACAGGCCAGGCTCCTGAAGAAGAGGAGGGAGAGAGGGTGACCCTGCATGTGTAACCCCTGCCAGGAAAGTATTTATGAACTGCAGGTGAGGTGGGGAAAGACAAGGTAGCTGTTCGAAATTGCAGGGCAAACCACACACATCTCTCAGCGTGACCCAAACATCACGGAGGGGGCAAAGAGGACGGAGACAGGACCCACACCTGCCCCAGGAGGACTGAGCATGTGCGAATCCAAGGGACCCATCCGATGGTGGAGGCGGTGCAGGGGTGGAAAAGACAGGCACCGATATCGGACAAACCCGAGTGCCCATCCTGGCACTTCCGAGCTGCGTGACCTTCGGCGAGGTCTGTAGCTTTCTGAAGGCCAGTTGAAAGACCTCTAAAATCTAGCTAATGTCTTCCTTCAGGGACAGCCCAGCAGCATCACATAGGAAACCTCTGTAAAAGCACCGGGCAAATACTAGTGACCAACAAACAAAATTTTAATTGTGCATCACAGTTTTCTGCCACTTTTGATAATCTTCCTACTCTCTATTTGCCCAAGTCTGGAAGTATCTCAAGAGTCTATATTTAACTTTTTCATTTCTGCTTGGGGGTCGCAAAGAAAGAAAATATTCACTGCCAAATTCCACTTTTCTTCCTAGATATACTCTTTATAAAGTTTCCAAACTCTTCAAGGTGATCTTTCTAACCCAGATTTCTGTTCAGTGCCTCTGCTGACACAGCCTTGTATCTGGGGGCGGAGGGATCTTCCTCCCCACCCTCCCATGCTGTGGTGTTTCCTTCAGTGTGGCCCTCACGGTGCGGTCGCCTACCTGCTGTGAGTCTTGGACACTACTCACTTCGTGATCCCTTTTCTCCATGTCTCGATCCCTCATCTGTTAACTAGTGACGATAAGAATTATACCTTCTTCTTGGGATGATTGACCCAGGACACTGAATTTTGCGATCCTGCCATCAAATTAATCATTACTTTGTAATAGTGCATTCCTCCCAGATCACTTTTTCTAACAGTAACCAAATCATTTCTAACTCAGATTTGAGATCTCACTGTTCGGCCTCCTTGCCAGAACGTGGTTTGGTCAATGTTTTTAATTTGTGGTTTTAATTTTCATTTCCCATGTGATGAATTTTTTGAGGCTCTTTCATGTGATTATCTGTCATCAATATATTTTCTTTAGCATTATCTAAAACTTTGGCAAATTGTTCAAGTCTTCTGTCTAGTTTTTAATTGAATTAATTTTTATTGAGCTTTGAGAGTTTGAAAAATATATTCTGGGTACAAGTCCTTTATCGTATAGATATTTTACAAATATTTTCTACAGTGTTACTTTTCATTCTGTTAACATCTTTCAAAAAGCAGAAACTTTTAATTTTGATAAAGTTCAATTTATCACCTTTTTTTTGTATGAGTCATGCATTTGGTGGTGTAGCTAAAAAATTCTTTGCCTAAACTGAGGTCACAAATGTTTTTGTTTTCTTCTAGAAGTTTCACAGCTTTAGGCTTTGTATTGAGGGCCACGATCCATTTGGAGTTAATTTTTGTACATGGGGAGGTTTGGAGGGAGGTTCGTTTGGAGGTTCTGTTCGTTCGTGTGGCTGTCTAGTTGTCCCAGCAGCGAGCGTTGGGAAGATTACCCTCCCCCTCATCAGATAGCCTGTGCACCTTTGTTGAAAACCAGCTGGCCCCCCTGCATGTGGGTCTGTTTTGGAGAGCATCTCGATTTTCACGGGATAAGCCTGTGCTGACACTCTGCTCCCAGGAGACGCACAGCGCTGCTCGCTGTTGCGTGCTCAGCACAGCCAGTACAGGTTGCTCTTCCCTCTCCCCTAGTGCGCGTGACTGCGGGCAAATGCAGTTCTCCCTGAGGCTGAGGGTCAGGAAGCCTATAAACTAGTACCCCTTATCCACAGGGGATACCTTCTAAGACCCCCAGTGGATGCCTGAAACCACAGATTGTATGGAACCCTATATATACTATGTATTTTCCTATATATACGTACCGATGAATGAGGTTCAGTTTATAACTTAGGCACAGTAAGAGATTAACAATAACCAATAAAAATATACAATTATAATAATGTGCTATAACGAAAGTCACGTGAATGTGGTCTCTCTCACTGATCTGATAGCTACGTGACTAACTGCTGGGAAGTGTAGGTGGCGGTGTCCAAACTTTCGGCATCTCCGGGCCACACTGGAAGAAGAAGAGTTGTCTTGGGCCACACATTCAATACACAAACACTAACGAAAACAAAAAAAATCTCATAATCTTTTAAGTAAATTTACAACTTTATGTTGGGCCACATCCACAGCCATCCTGAGCTGTACGTGGCCCACAGGCCGCGGGTTGGACACCCCTGGTGTGCAATGTAGATAGCTGGACCAAGGGATGACTCATGTCCCAACCCAATGGCATGAAATTTCAGCACGCTACTCAGGACAGTGCGCAGTTTAAAACTTAGGAATTGCTTATTTCTGGAAACCTCCACTTAATATTTTTGGGCTGCCGTTGACTGCGGGTAACAGAAACTGCAGAAGTCGAAACTGGATAAGGTGGGGGAACTGTAACTCTCCCTCCCTCTCTGGATGGTAACCTGAGTGCCCAGGAGGCCCTGACACCCTGGCCGGGCCGGAGGACCCAAGCTCCCCCGCTTCCTCCCACTACCCACCTCTCATCCTGGCCGTCTCTTCATTCCACGCAGCTGGAGAAGCTTCACGAGAAAGTAGATTAGAGAATCCCGCCTGCCTTTTGGAAGCACGGGTTAACCTCTCCAGCGAGTGCCAGGACGCCACGGGGTGGTGGTGCTGCATGAAGAGAGAACGTCAGAAGCATCTCTCTTACTTCCCTGCAGTTGGGGATTAGATGAAGCCGTGACCCGCGCCCCCCTTGGCACAGCACCTGGACACCATGGCACGTTCAATGAAATGACCGAATGTCCCCACAGCGGAGGCCCGTTTCGTTCATTTAACTTTTATTGACCTCTAGTGAAATGTCCGTCAGAGCACAGCGTGGAAAGGCCCACGCGGGGCACTGGCACCAGGCGCAGGTGCAGACTGACCCCGTGGTCCGCTCCTGTCTGCCCGGGCTGGAGGGCTGAGAAAACACCGAAATATTTCCTTTTCCAAAGAGAACTGGTCTTGGCCTGGCAGAAACACGGAGGCTGTGCTCCTCACGCTTCCCGCCTCCCTCTCCAGGCTCGGGCGCAGCCTGTGTGGCATTCAGTTGGCTGAGCGTCGTGTGTTTTGCAGCCAGGAAAAAAAAAACGTGTTTCCAGGTACTTCTTCCTAAGTGTTGCGCGCACACACACACACACACACACACACACAATCATTTTAAAAAGGGGCATTTTAATGGAAAAATTTATTTGAGAAACCCATCTACTTTACCTTTTCTGTAAGATCCACAAAGCACGTTATCAGATTAAAGACTCTGAGAAATCCCAAAGCAGTCACCTGCAAATTTCCTAAGCTTACGTACGCTAAGAACACTTTTTCACGTAACACCACGGGGGTGGAGGGGCACAGTTGGGAAATGACATTCCGAAAAAGTCCACGAGGTGTTCCAAGAACAGCAGTGTCTGTTGCTCTGTTCTGCCCACTGAACGTCTTAGAACCCATGAGGCTGAGAGGATGAGGCACTTGGGACTTTCCGGGTTCCCTGCTGGCGTCTCCCTGGCAGCCAGCTTGGGGTGCGGGAGGAGATGCTGTGGCTTCCTGCCACACTGGGGGTGGAAGCCCCCACCAGCACTTTACCATGAGCCACTTGGCTAAGACTGCTGGAGACCCCCAGGTCAAAAGAGCCCACCTCCCCCACGTTAGCAGCGACTGACCTATGATGATCCAGTAGGTTCCTAGCACGGAGCCTTTTTCTCTTTTCTTGTACTGCTTTTCCACAGAGTCCTTTTCTCCAAATGTCACGACTGAATTAAACACATCTTTTGCCCAACTCACTCCCTTCTGTGCTGCCTCTCCATCCTTCCCCACGTTTGAGGCTGGGAGTCAGCTCTGGAAAACTTCCATCTGTCTGTTAAGACGTGTCAGCCACGGAAAAGTGGGAGCACTACCACGAGAGCAGCGTTCCCTCCTTAGTTTCGTGCCTCTGCTGCCCCTGATGCGGAGTTAGACGAAGGGCCAGCTGTCCCTGGGAGGGGAGCTGTCCTGCCGTCAAGGAACCCGGAGTCAGCCGCTCGACCGCCCCCCGCCCGCCTTTCCGCCCCACACACCCTGTTGTCATGGGAAGCACGTGGCGCTCACCCTCGTTCTTTACGCCTTGTTGTTCTGTGCACTTCTTAACCTACTTGTGCTGACTTTATTTTCGGTGTGCCCATTGTGACAGCGCGTCCCGGAGCTGCTGTGGCTATTTTCTGAAAACGGCTGTTGTGAACCAGAATGCAGACCCAGGATAAAACTGGGTGTGCCCCGGGCGGTTTTGGGCGTTGGACAGCTGTCTGCTTTTAGGGTGCGTGTGAGGCCTCCCCGCAGGGGGCTGGCCCAAGGGAGAGGAGCAACGTGGGGGCCTGTGGAGGGAGTGTCTCTGCGTCTGGCTGAAAATGCCTGCTTCTTCCCCTTTTTTTGAGAATTCCTTCCAAAAAGAGTAAGTCCCCTCCCCTCTCCCTGTCTTTTGTCAGCAAACTATGAAAAATGCAATGATCCAGAAGCCAATTAATTTTTAGCAGGTTGCAACGGTTTTGCTGAATTCACAAGACGGTGTGGGCACGGTTAGGGTGGGGGTCTGCAAAAGCCCACACGTGGGGATGGCATCCGACCGCACACACCCCACTTTCCAAGCGTGCTGACATCCCCACCACCAGGCACCACCAGGGGGCACGCAGGGGTCGGACGGTGGTGTCGGGACCATGTCCAGGAACACAGTGAAGTTTTACCTTCTTGGACGGAGCAAACGCACCGTGGAGAGGTGGGGCTGCTGGCGCTGGCATTCCTCAGGCAGGCTGTGACCTTCTGGCCTCCATTTGGGTGAAGGCTCTGACGTCCTAAGCTCAGGGGACCTTTGGCTGCGGGCCCCTCTGCGGGAACCTTGTTAGATTTAGAATTCGTAATCGCAAGCATAGAAGTCTTTCTTCTCTGGTGCTTCTTAAGATGTCGGGGCAGGGCTCCTGCAAGAAGCCCTGCTAGTCTCCCATCTTCCCTTGTGCTCACCCCACACTGTTCCTGGCCCTCCCATCCTGCAGGCCAGTGGCCGCTGGACTAGGTTGGGGTAGAGGGTCAGAGGTCCCACATGCCGTGCTGATCTAATTGATTCACAGCAATTCCAAGATGACCCCAGGCCTGCACATGTGACTCAGTTGTAACCAGTGAGACACAGGGCAAGTCTGTTGGTGGGGCTTCTGGGAAAGGCTTTTGCCCCATCTTAAAAAACAAAGTCCGTTAAGGAAAAAGCCTTCCTATACCTTCGCTTTCTTTCTGCCTTGAAGGCTTTTGTGTGTGGATGGCTTGTGGCTTGGCAGTGCCCAGAGCCACAAGGTGACAGCCACGTGCTGAGGTTGGGGAGTGGGGTGCTAGGAGGCCGTCCAGCACCTGCGCCCATCCTGGACCCGCCGGCCTCCAGAGTCCCGGCCACGTGAGATGATTACCTCTCTTTTTTGCTTAGCTACCATTGCCTCCTGAGGATGGGAAGAGGCCAGGCCCAGAATGATAAAGACAGAGCAGGAGCAGCTCTAAAAGCCTGGCCATTGTCTTGTGTCAAACTGAAAAGAGGCAATGGGAGTGTGTGCTTATGACTTATCTGCCAGTGCATGGCGAGGACTCGGAAACGCACGCCCTCCCAGAAGAATCCATCTCTCCCTCTGAACCACTGCCGCAAGGTGCCCTGTGCTGGGGACCCGCTCGGCCAGACTGCACTGAGGGATCGCTTTCTGGCTCAGTGCAAAGTAATTTGTCAAGCATTATACAAAGTATAATCCACCAGCTTGACCCTCGTCGAAATTATTTTATCACCATGCAGCCTGAGTGCTGGGAGGGATGAAGGAGGAAACTGAGAGCCTGCATCCCCAGTGGGGGCCGCAGAAGCCACCCGTGATGGGGGCGTTGGCGTCTGCAGCCACAGGCAGTTCATGCTCACTCGGGAAGGGTGGGGGCACTGCCTTCTGCAGGCAGAGTCCTGCCTGGGGCAGGTAACAGGGTCTTGGAATGTCTGCGCTGACATTCTCGGAGCTTCCTATCCCTTTGGCTTGTCCCAACCTGTCTTCTACCAGGGAGGCAGCCACAGCCCCAGAGCCTGGTGGCGGGGTGGAAGGGACAAGGAACCTACCCTGGGTGGGGTGGGGGATGACTGAGTTTCTGACAGGCCACGGATGGGTTTCATACACTCGTAGGTTGCAAATAACAGCAATCCTGCTAGACTGCCCTAGAAGGAAGACAGATAATAGATAATAGATAGAAAGATAGATAGATAGATAGATAGATAGATAGATAGATAGATAGATAGATAGATTGATTTTGTGCCTAAGGTTTTTTGTTTCTAACCTACAGTGTTTCTCCAAACATGCTGGGAGGGTCCCCTGAGAGCAGAGGATGTGGCAAACTTCCAGAGATAGGACCGCACTTCTGCTCCCAGCCCTCTGGTAACACACAGGAGGGACAAGATACACACAACGTATATCCAACCGGGAGACCAAAACCTGTGAGACCCTAACCTGAAGCCAGCCCTACTCCCACATGGCGAGACATGGCCAACACTTACACGGTCTCATGTCACTTTAGTATTTTAGAAATGTTTGCAAGCGGCATGCATTGCTTCCATAATCAGGAAAAGACAGAGATGAACACCAAGTGAGAAAGGAAAAGCCCCAAGGGTCGGGCCCAAGGCAGCGTGTTGGAGGAAAGAGGGCACCCTCAAAGTTTCCCAATGACAGGACAGTGAGGGGCTGGGGACAGGACAGGCAGAGGTCCTTGCTTAGCACATGACATGCTGCCCTGTCGCACTGCCGCCTCTCCCCTCTCCAAGGCCCCGCCCCCGTCCCAGTGCGGGATCCTGTGTTTCCTGTGGACGGGTGCATGCCTTGTTGTCATACCTGGGCTACGTACCAGCCGGTGCTACACACCGGGGCTTCCTCCTTGGGAGTGTCCCTTCTCAGTCCTTTCGGCCACCCATGCTGCCCTCTGGAGAAGTCCCAGGGATGGAGGGAGCCTAATCCATGAGGTCACACTGCCACCCAGCTGCCTTCACAGCACCTCTCTGAGGCAGGAGAGCCGGGCCTGCGCCAAACTCAGCCCCAGCCATTTCAGCTTTCCTACCTGTCATGGGCCTCAGAGGTTTTGGATGTGTCACAGGTGACAAACCCTAATGTAGTGGGTACCAAGTTCCCCCAAGCCAACTCAGCCCACTCAGTTTACAAAGTCAGGGCCCAAGGGCCTAAGACCTAGAGTAATTCGCCCAAAGCCGCAGGGAGGGTCAGCACTAGGTCCTGTTTCTTGGCGCTGAGTCTGATGCTTTGCTGCGTTGGTGGGCAGGACTTACCGGGCCAGGGGCTGCGGCTGGCCCCATCTGGGCGTGCTGGTGGCTGCGACTCCGGGTGGCTGCATTGCAGGTGGCAGAGGAACACATGGTGCTTTTCAATGGTCCTGGGACACTTGACATTACTGTTAGACCCTGGCAAGGCCCCTTCTGCTCTGTTTCTGTGGGTGTGGGCACTCTAGTGACCTCACAGACGTGGGCTCACACGGTATTCGTCCTTTGCGACTGGTTTCTCTCAGCACGACGTCGTCAAGGCTCACCCGTGCTGCAGCCTGGGTGAGAACGCCCTTCCTTCTCAAGGTGAACGATGGTCCTCCGTACGGACAGGCCAGGTTTTGCTTATTCAGTCGTCCTTCCCTAGGCGACAGTTGCTGCTTTTGAGTCAGATGAGGAAGGTCTGCCATCCCACTCCCAGCAACCGGCACCTGTGAACCTTGGATGGTGTCTTGACCCTTCAGGCAATTCTCAGGCAGTAGCTCTAAGTGTCAGGATTACAGACCTTAACAGGGACAACCATACACTTCGTTAACTCACTGTACACTTGATCTCTCACCCAGTTCACCCCTCCACACACATGCACACGCATACTCACACCCTTCCTAAGTTGAGACCCTGGCCCTCCAGGGGCCCTGAGTCCCACAGGCCCGCACTGTGGGCCGTGATCCGGTACAGAGAGGGTGTCAGGTCTCACTGCTCTGCCCGACCCCTCTGATAACGCCCCATGGCAAACAGAACAAAATGCTGGCTCCTGTATCGCCTACAACCCTGCCCAGGACCTGGCTGTTGTGCCCCCAGCCCCCACCCTGCTCGGGGCACCCGCTGGCTTACCCAGCTCACTCTGTTAGTTCCCGTTTGGTCTCTGGCCTCCTGCTGGTCCCTTTCTGTTTGCGGCCCTCGGCCTGCAGTGTTCTCCCCAGTCCTACTGGGCTCCCTCTCTGCCCTGTCTCGGTCTCTACCTCCCTGACCCCCGCACCTCGCCCCTGATTAGTCAGCTAGGGCCACTGTGACAGCGTTATTGTCTCTCGGTTCTGGAGACTGGAATGGTGGCAGAGTTGGTCCCTGAGGGCCGGGAGACAGACTCTGCTTCAGGCCCATCTCCTGAGCTCGTGGTTGGCCATTTCCACTCACAAAAGGTTCTCCTTGTGCGTGTGTCCAAATTTGCCCTTCTTGTAAGGTAACCACTCATAGTGGAGTAGGGGCCTATGGCCCTGGACTCAGTTGAACTTAATCACCACTTTAAGGCCCTACCATGTGTGAATTTGGGGCACAGTTCCACCTATAACACCCCCACTCTCCACTTCAACATTCTCTTACCTTTTCTTGGCTTTTCTGGTCTTTTTTTAACCCTCACCCAAGGATATGCTTTACCGATTTTAGAAAGAGAGGAAGGGGGGGGAGAGAGAGGGAGAGAAACATCCAGGTGACAGAGATACACTGATGGGTTGTCCCCTGTGTGTACCTCGGCTGGGACCGAACCCACAACCTAGGCATGTGCCCTGACTGGGAATTGAACCCATGACCTTTTGGTTTACAGGATGACGCTCCAACCAAGTGAGCCACCAGCCAGGGCTCGGCTTTTCTGTTCTTTAAAACACGTGTTAGACCCTGCAATCACTTCCTCCATTTGTTCTTTCCCTCTGACTGTAGCTTCCATCAGGACAGGGGCATCCTCTCTCCTGGGGGCCCGCACATTTATGGACCAGGCAAGTCTGCCTCTCCCCCGTGCCTCTTGGCACCCCATTCCTTCTAGGGGCAGCGGCAGCCCCCGATCCACTTCTTCCAGGGTCAGAGCGGCACAGGTAGCCCAAGGCTCACCAGGAAACCCGTTGGTGGCAGAGAGGAGAGGCCTGAACTCTGCCCCGGAAGCCCCAGAGGTCACAGAAAGGTGGCAACTACTCTTTTCCCTTGTTATCACCTCACTGTCAGGTCTTGGCCAGCAATGATGAAGTCCACATCAGCTCCTTTTAACTCCCATTTCTCTCTGATGCCTTAATTAATGACGATTTGTTTTCCATAATAACCTCATTCATTTTTGAAGCGTTATCTTCTGTCTCTATCAGCCAAAATGCCAGGAGCAGGTAAATGCCATTAAGAGCGGCGCTCGGGCCAGGGCGGCTGCTGCACAATCGAGCCAAGGCTAGGGAAGGGCTGTTTGGGTGGCCAGGCAGAGGCTCTCTGCGGCACCAGCTCCTTCTGGAAGGAAGAGGTCCTCCTCCTGGGGCCAGAGGAGTGAGGAGTTCAGGGGTGGCCCCAAGCAGCCAGGGTTCTACCTAGTGCCTCCCAGAATCGCCATCACCACAATCATTGCCACCTTCCCCACCATCATCATCATCCCCATCATCATCATTACCACCACCGCCATTTTTATCATCACCATCATCATATTATTATCAACATCATCACCATCATCATCACCATCATCACCATCGTCATCATCATCATCATCGCCACCACCACAGACCCCTCTGGTGGGCCTGAGCACCAGGGCTGGGTACCAGTCAGGTGCGGAGGGGGTTTGATGCCCAGTGGAGGGCTGGAGGGATGGTCTGGAGACCTGTAATTTCCCATGGCTGGCTGTTCTGCAGGGGCCTCCAGCGTTTGCCCTGGGGAGCTGTAGACCAAGGGTGTCAAACTCATTTTCACTGGGGGCCACATCAGCCTCCCAGTTGCCTTCAAAGCGCTGAATGTAATTTTAGGACTGTATAAATGTAACTGTTCCTCAAGGAGGGGCAAGGAGCTCGGTGCTAGCACCAGGTAGAAACAGGGTGCTGGGTTGGATAGAACAAGGTGGAGGGCCGGATTTGGCCCGTGGGCCCTGTGTTGGCACCTCTACTGCAGATGATTTGAGAACCCAGGCGCCTGGTGCCTTCCAGGCACTATGGCTGTCAGTCCTGAGTGAGGCCAGGCAGAGTGAGCTGGGTTTCCTTGACACCGGCTTCCTGGGGCCTGAGGGTGAGTGTGTGGCTGGTTCCAGACAGGGCTCCCGGACCTGGGGCCGCAGTGGGCCTTCCCAGCCCTTTGAGGCAGGGCGGTCAGGATATGAAGGCACAATTGCAAGGGAGACTGTGAGCCCCGATACCCTGATCCCAGAGCTGCAGTCCTGTGTCCCCACAGGTGACGGATGTTGCTGATAGGGAGGCTGGGCATTGGAGACATGGTGTGGCAGCCCCAGTGCCCCAGCTGGCACTGAAAACCCAGGTCGTTCTGTCCTTCTATAAGCCAGTGGGGACAGCCCCAGTGTGTATCACCCGTGCCCACCCACCCTGGACACCTGTAGTGATGGCCAAGCCCCCAGAAGCACTGGAGTCACACGCTCACCCCAGTGCAGGGGAACGCTCACAGCACAGCATGCAGCATGTCTGCTGCAGACAGTCCGTGTCAATTCTGGAAGCCCTTGACAAGGGTGACCCCTGGAGGGTTTAAATGGAAGGCAGTGGACCTGGCTCTCGGGCTGGCATTTTCAGGACATTACAGAGCAGCCTCCGTAGCCCCCCAGAGACCTCAGGCCTGGATACTCCAAACCGTCCCTTTTTTAAAAAGGTGGATCATAATTCACTCGCCATACTGTTCGCCCACTGTAAGTGTACAGTTCATCTCAGGACCTCTGCTGACCTCATTTCTTCCGTTGGGACGCTGCGGGCCATGCTTGCCCTTCAAAGCATCCCGCTTTGTGGCAGAGCCCCTGACCAAAGGTCCCCAGGGTCCCTGAGACCTTAAGTCACAAGGAAATATCAGGACAAAAAGAACTGAGCAGGGCCACTCCCCACCCCTCCACCTCGCACCCTTGGCTTATATGAAGGGCACAAACGCCATGTCCTCCGGGCACTTCCTGGAGCCCTGGAACAGGACACACACCGAGGGAGCAACAGGACACAGCAGTGACACCTGCAAACGCAGCGTGGGCCTGCTCCTGCAAAATGGTGAGAAAAAGTCCCTTCCACAGTCTCTCTCTGTCTCTCCGTCTCTGTCTTTCTCTGTCTTGGGAAATACTTGTATTGAGACAGACTGCCCAGACCTGGGGATCCCCTTTCTTCATCCAGTGGCGGTTGAGTCCCTTCTGCTTTCACTCCTGGCCACCCTGGGCCCGGGCACCTCCTTTGACTTTGGATACTCGCAGCAAACGCTGAGAAGTAACCTCTGGCAGGAGGAGCGACATGGGCATGTGCCTCAGAGTCTGGCGTCCCAGCCAGTCCTCATGGAGCCCACCCGTCACCACCAGGCTATACCCTAGAACCAGCCCAATGGCGGTCACATTATTTGTTTCACAACAAGAAGTTGAAAGTTATTCTTTGCCTCGACCCAGACAGATCTCCCAGCCAGGTAAATGCTGTTTTACGTCTGAAGCGATCATTGTCGTAATTACAGAGACAGCTGTCATTACAAAGGTGGCATCCCAGGAAGAATGTTGGAGGCCCTGGGCACTTTGTTCTGGGACCCGCAGTTGTGGGTCAGATCAGAGTTTTGACCCATTGCCTCGCCTCTCCGTTTGCTTTGGAAGTAAAGTCGCGTTACCTCTGGGTGCCGTCGCATCACTTGGCCAGGAAACCGGCTGTCACGGAATTTAGGGCTGACCTGTCAATCACTCTGGTGGTGTTGAAACTTTGGCTTAAGGCACGTAGACGATACAAATCACAGTCACAAAACCACAGGAGCAAAAAGTGTAACTTGATTTCTCTACAGATAAAGTCGATTTGTATCCTGAACCTCATTTTTGTGGCAGAAAACCTAGTTTAGTAAACTGCAGGAGAGCTTGGACAACTTCATGATCCAGCAGCCACTTTGTGCTGCAGAGTAGTGGAACTCGGGCTTCCCTCTCCTTTCCCTTCATGGCCTCTCAGGTCTGGGCCGGTGATGGTTTCCACGGCCCGGCAGGTTCCAGGTGGGGCCCCTGCCTGGATCCGCCCGCTCTGACTCTGGTCTCCCGCGTGTGTGACTTGCTTTGACCGATGGGGCACCAGCAAACACGAGGCCGTGAGAGACTGGGAAAGCACTCACGTGATCGGACTGACTTGGGCTCTCCCTCTGCCGATGGTCAGAGAAGGGAACTCCCACACCAGCCTGCTGATCCCCGGGGACGAAAGAGAGACACTGGAGCAGAGATGCTCACCCCAGGCGCAGTTGGGGCCGCCCAGGTCAGCCAGGGCACAGCCGCTGTCTCAGGAGTGTGAGAGCCCCACCCCCATCGGCAGCCCCCATCGGCAGCCGAGGCCCATGGTTGTTTGTCCCACGGCACGTCAGTAGCAGTCAACAAAGCATACCCAGTTGCCATAAAATATTAGGTGCTGTTAGCAAGGAAGAGGGGACCAGCAGCTCACAGGATCTACCACCCTGCTTTTTAATTGGGGTTCATTGAATTGTCTGTGTGATCCTGATAAATGGCTGGGCTTCTCTGAGCCCCATTCAGCATCTGAAAATCAGGGAGAACCCTACTAACTTCTCAGGGCTGTTCGGAGGACGCTGGGACAGCTCCAGGATGTGTGGCCACGCCACGCACAGGCCAGGCACTCCAGCAACGGTGACGCTTGGCCTTCCTCACGTTACTTGGGATGACAGGTGGACAGGGCAGCCTGGCAGAGCCACCTCCTCCCAGTGTTCAGTTTGGACAGACTATTTCCACAACAAGACACGCATGGTCGTTGCCAAAGCCAACACGTCGGCTGCAGCGTCTGCCCCGCAACACCTGCTGCTCCAACGGCTCTGTGCCACTTCGTACATATTGGTTTTGGACACAGTTTGTCTGCAGATTTCTTATGGGGGAGATTTAGCATCTGGCAGCATGGCCTCTGACTGTGAGGAGTCTCTAGCAAGCTTTGTCGCTGGCCTGGAGCGGGGATCTGGCTTTTGTGAGGACAGAAGAAGGGCATCTGCTTAGAAAGGGACCGCCTCCTCGGAGAGGGCCCGTGGTCTGTGTTCCCGCAGGGCTGAGGGCTGGACACCTCAGAGGCATTGCCGCAGATACAAGCTGATCAGTCCGTCAGCTCCGTCTCTGAGCATCCCAAACATACCCACTTCCCACTGGTTCTACCGTGCAGCCTCGGGGCATCATCCTGACTCCCCTCCAGCAGTCCCCTCTGGCCCCGCAGCCCCACCTCCCCCTCTGCAGCCCAAAGACACACCAAATAGGATCTCGCAGTGCCTTGGGCCCTTCCTATGGCTTCCATTGCAGGTAGAATAAAATCCAGATCTTTCTCTCGGCCCAAGGCCTCATGATCTGCCCGCCGATGTCTCACCCCTGTCCGCACACCAGGTTGGCTTTGGGGCACACCAGACCTGAGGTCACATGGGACCCCATGCTTGCTTCTTTGCTGGTACTGCCTAGAAATTCTTAATAACTTTTGGACAAGGGTCAGCCTTTTCCTTTGGCCCTGGGCCCCACGAATTGTGTCCCATCCCCACCTCCTTCCTGCCGCCATTTTCCACACTCCAGCTCTCTCGTCTCCACACACCCACACTTCCACCTCCTTCTCTGGGCTCCCCTTGTCCCTTCTACATCAGGGTCCCCACGCTGCCACCGGCGCTTGGCACAGGGCCAGCTCTTGCACACACATGTGTACACACACAGTGGTGGTGGACTTGGGGGAGGTGCACACTTGTCCCAAGAAGCCTGGGCCCTGGGCTGCTCTGCCCTCAGACCCACAGCCCTAGGCTGAGAAGGCGGAGGCCAGAGTCCAAGTGGCCCAGGGTTTCCAGCTTGCTCCTGGTGGCCCAGGAGGCACCTTTGATGTCCGGGGTGAGCTCCTGTTCCTGTCTCAGTGTTCCAATCCTTCTAGAGAAGACCTGGACAGGCCTTTAGGTTTGAAGACAAGAAATTACTGTCTTATATGAAGAGGCCTATCGCTGGCCCCAGGTTGCTTGACCTGAGTCTCAGACTGGAGGCAGATCGACTCTCACAGCCAGGTGCCCCTGTTCTGGCCACCGTGAGAAGTGAGTGACACGGTGCAGTGAGTTCTAGTGGGAAGATAAGGTCGTCCTGGAGCATGGTGCGTGCACAGCAGTGGTGCTTTACTAGTCATCGTGGTTGTGAGCGACAGAACACACCCTGACTCGCTGAAGCCGAAGGGGAATTCATTATTTTATTAGGTGATCACAGAAACCTTGAGAAGGCTGGAGAAACAGATCGAGGCTGGTCTTCCTAATACCCAACCACACACCAAATGTGAGGGGCTCAACTCCCTGCAGCCTCAGCTGCCACCACCACAATGCCATGTCTGCCTGGGAACTCTGTAGCCACACCTGCTGTCATCACCTGAAACTAGGTCCACTTGCCCCCACCAGCGCCAGGAAAACAGAAGCCCCCACTGAGCCTGTTCCCACAGAGCTCACCTCCGAACGGAGGTCTCGCACGTCACGTCTCACTGGTGGACTCTGCTTCCTAGATGCAAGGGAAGCTGGGGCTGGGATCCTGACTTCCACATCAAGAAGTGAAGACTTGTAACACAGGGACCTCCTCACGTACAGGAAGGTCATTCAGAAGACAAGGGGCAGCTACACATGGGACAAGCACAGGGACCAAAATAAAAGGAAACTTCAGAAAATATTCTGCACCTATGCAGAGGCCTTGCTTTCTCTGTCCAGGCCCGTTTGGTGTCAGTGGTAGTGGTCACAGGTGCCCCATGGGGAAAGAGTGTGGCAGGACTGGTGGCATGTGTGAAATGGGCACTCCCAGAGCTGGGCAGCCTGTGCCAACCAGTGAGGTCTGGAGGTGAGGTCACACAGGCCAGATGTCCCTATTACCTGGTTTCCTCCACTTCTAAGGGCCCCTGCTCTGAGGCACGACCGAGGAACTAAGTGTGCAGTTTCTCCACCAGACTCGTGCCTCACAGCTGTCCCCGGGAAGTAATAATAAAAACGGTCTTTGTCATCATTTACGAAGTGCCAGGTGCTGAACAAGCACTTTATACTCTCATCTCTAGGTACAGTGACCTGTGAGGAAGGTGTATCGCCCTTGACAGGGGATGACGTGAGTGCGCAGAGAGGCTGAGCCGATCACACCGTGAGAGCGAGAAGGCAGGATCCGAACCCAGGCCTCAGCCACCATATGGTGCTGTCGCCTACAAGTTGTGGACGTGAATTCTCACAGCCTCACTGCTGGCCTAGCCACACAGAGCAGAGATAAGGCCGCAGTGGGTCCCACGGATCAGTCACATGGTGCAGTAGGACAAGATCGGGTTTGTAGTGGAAACAGTTGTCCTGCAAAGGACAGGGATGTCCCCTAAGGATGTCACAGCGTTCTCCTCACAGAGGACAGGCTGGAAGTGGGGAGGGCTCCTTGCTGCCAAGCTGTCTGAGGAAGAAAATGAGCCTCTCAGTCTCTGCAGAATGACAGAAACCTCAACCAGAATGTTCCTCCAAGAGGTGAATCAAGCCCGAAAGCAGGTCTTGCCAACTGGGAGGCCCAGAGGCCAGACATAAAACGGCCTGGGCCCCTTGGCCACGGGGCAGGTCTCCAGGGAGAGTGCACGACCCGCTCTTCAGGTTCTGAAGCCAAAAAGGCTGAACTTGGAGACGGTCCTAGTTCCACCCGAACCGCAGCTTGCCAGTGAACTTGGACAGTGAACAGTGGAGGCTCAGAGCATAAAGTGCTATAGACTTGTTCACTCACCTGTCCCTTCACACTCCGACTTGCTTCTAGAAAAGAATTTGCAGTAGCATATAAGAAAGCAAAACATAAACATTTATATAAATATATATATTTAAAAGCCTCAGATTTTTTAAAAAATCAAGAGAAGATCAAACTTAGAATGCAAATACGCAAGCGTGGGTGAGGCAGATGGGGGGACACCTGCTTAGGAGCCACAGCCGATCTGCAAACGTGGTTTTGAGAGTCTCCGTCCAGGACTAAAAAGAGAAACCCTATCAGCTCCATAATCCACACACAGCTTCCAGCCTCCCCGCTTCTGCTGGTCTTTCCCGGTCAGACGTCCTGTTTATAGTCTGTTCTCAGGGGGACCCTCCCCTCCTGCGCTCTCCCTTCCTGTCCTCATTTTCCTTGCCCTTCTCCGGGTTTATTTTCAGCTGCCTTCTCTTTCTGAAGCTGCAGGGGTTGCACAAAGGAGGCCAGGTTCCCTCCCGGCTGCTCCGCACCTCAGGGAAGCAGGCAGGTCGCAGCACCACCCTGGCTGCCCACCTGTGCTCCCAGCTGGACGGGGGCGAGCGGCCAGGTCTGGAAGGTGTGTGCAGGAGGCCTGTGCCTAGCAGCAGCCAGGGTGGGGCGGAGTGCTGGCTTCTCCTTCGGAGCCGGGGGACTGCTCTGACCTCCCTCATTACTCCTGGCTCGTTTGTAATCAGCTTTTCCATTATCATGCCGTGAAGCCCTCCCAGAATCGCATTAATTGCCTATAACTACAGCTGGGTGGTTCATTTATTCTTTCTAATTTGGAAGATCCAAATGGTTTAACCCCTATTTCTATTTTAAAAGCTTTAGGCGTTTTGTAAACTTTGGAGGCGCTCAAGTCCAAGGGGCCAGACACGTGCTCACACAAGTCCAGGCATCGCACCGTGCACACGTCACGGCACACACAGGGAGCACCACTCAGGTCAGAGTGGGATGGGAGGTAATGTGATCTGAGGGGCTGGCATGAAAGCAACGTTACGGCCACCACCATCACCGCCACCAGCACCAGCACCACCTCTACCACCCCCCATCCTCACCGCCATCACCACCGTCACATCCCCACCCCACCTCGCCCCCACCACCACTCACCAGGTGCCTGAGATTCCACCACTGCAGCTGGGTTCCTTTGGTTTAACCACTGCGGTCTTTAACCATTCTCTCTGAAGCCACTACCTCAGTGTGGACTTGTGAGACTCAGACCTGCTTTTCTCAGGGACTGAATGTCCCCAGGGTGAGGGGCCGAGGGGAGGCCTCTCACAATCCAAGGAGGGTTGAAAGATGCATGAGTGTGAATAACTCTTATCAGTTAGATAATAAACAACAGAATTTGAAAAAAGTCTACTGACACCTCATCATTTACCCCTTTCTATGTTAAGGAGCAGATCACAAAAAACTGGATTGTGCCCAAGAAAGCGGTTTTCAAACTCGATCAAGCTGGAGAACCCCCCCTCCCCCCCCTCCCGCCCCGGGGAGCGTGCTAGGACTCAGGATCTGAGCCCCACCCCATTTCCCATTCAGTGAGTCTGGGTGGGGCAAGGCGGTCTGCACCGCTGACAGGTGCTGCTGGCCTGGGACCACACCCGAGATTCAGGGCCTTAGATGGAAACACACCCGCACTCACACGGTGAGCACACACACTACAAGCACGTACACACTCGCAGGATGGATTGAGCTTGCATATAACACACTGCGTACCGCTCACGAGTTTTCTCGTTTTCCGCACTCCATCTGTTATGGACCTTAGATGTCAACACACTGTCTTGTCCACATCGAATGAAGCGATCTCATTGGTGGAAACCGTGCAGGTCAGTCTACGAAAAACTATATAATTGCACGAACCCATAAAGCATT
Organism: Macrotus californicus; assembly: GCA_007922815.1. Taxonomy (NCBI): domain Eukaryota; kingdom Metazoa; phylum Chordata; class Mammalia; order Chiroptera; family Phyllostomidae; genus Macrotus; species Macrotus californicus. The sequence goes on along the minus strand of VMDR010000361.1, from coordinate 37,562 downwards.
GCAGTTACATTGTATTTTGGTCATTCGAATAGTCTTCAAGTTCCTGGCGCTTTTAGAAAAGCCCCCTCTCAGAAAAAGGAAGGAAACCAAAGAAACTGATACACTTCGGGAAGTAGTTAATGATAATTTATCAGATATTCCGAGTGAGATCAAAGATGCGGATGACTGTTTTGACGATTCCAGAGACGATCTGTAGTTATGATGATTTAAGTAACGTGCAGTTTGCCCCAAAACGTGCGGTCCCTGGCGTATGTCTTAGAGATTTCTGGGCGGTACGCAATGTGTTAAAATGCCTGCCAAAGTGGAGTGTGAAGAATGTAAAGAAATAAGAAACAAATAAAATGGGGAGATGAAGACATACTCAACTCATTTAACCAGCCAAGAAAAGCGGTGTTCTCATATTGACCCAGACACGTGACTGCAGGGGCCTTACACAGAAAATATGAAGTTTTGAGGTAAAAGAAGCACAACCCAGCCTTGGTGGGGAACAAAGCAGTTCAAGAGCAGCTGGAATATGAGCTGATCCCTCCCGGGGGACAGGGAGCAACTCCTGCCCCAGGGAAGAGGGACCGTGAGGGACAGAAAGCTGGAACGCAGACACTCCTGGCAGCTTGTGACCAGGCGAGCAGTGCCACCGTACCGTGATGCAGCCTCCACCTGCCCCAGACCCAACAAATGCCCGCGAAGGAGGCTGGCAGCTGGGGCGGTGAGGGACGAGCACTGGAGTCAGAAGCCCTGGCCCTCGGCCCGCCGGCACTGGCCAATCCCCTCTGAGAGTCCAACAACCTCACCCACAAAATGCCAGTGACGATTTGTCCTTGGCAGGGTTGTCGTGGGGGTTAGATGAGAGGACACATGCTCAGTCACTGGGAAGGGCTTCACCGCCCTTCTCCTTAGAGGACAAACAGGCGTTCCCAACTCAAGGGGAGAGTTGACCAGTTAAAGCTGTTCATGTGCGACATTGTGTGTGACGCGTGTTCCTTTGTCTCAGGCTCGACACTCATTTCTTAAAAGGAACGAGCAGATTAATCTGCAACAAGGTGTTAGGAGGCCCATAGTCAAAGCGTGAACCCCCCACCCCAGCCCAGCCCAGCTACCTCCCCCCGCATCATGGTGCCTGGAGAGCTGCCTTCTGATATGTTCTTGTTCCGAAGGCCCTTCCATTTTCCAGTTTCTGCTAAAAATGTGAACGCCCCTGGAAGATAGGGTGCTGGAGCCCTGCAAGCCAGGGACAGGCTCCCTCCCGTCACCCACACAGATCTGGGATGTTTGGGCTAACCCTCCCCCCGCCCCCCACGCCTAGGCCTATGTACATAGAGAGCTGTTATTTCCCCTCTACAGACACCCAAGGAGAAAAGAGAAACCAGAAAATGCAGGTCTCAAATCGACCAAGTCTGGGGACCTCAATATTCAGTTGGAAAAAGAAACCTCATTTGAAGCCAACCCTAATGGTCCTGGACACACAAAATATGGGCTTGCTATCAGGAAGATATTCAAAGATCTCAACCTCCCCTGCCCCGTGTCACATTCATGACATTAACCTCAGTCATTCGGTGTGGGTCAGAGGGGTGTGCTTGGGAGGGTTTCTAACTGTGGCAAAGGGACTCTCCCAGGAGCGCCTGCCAATCTGTCCCCAGAACGCACCCAGACCAATTAAATCCAAGTGTGTGGAGGTGTGTGTGACCCGGCGTCAGACGATTCTAATGGGCGGCCAAGTGTCTGAGGCCGAGGCCTGCACTGGGTTAGGGCGAGAGACACCTGGGCCGACCCTTCCTCCACAGCTGGCTTCGTGGGCCCGGCACCTGGCAGCTGCGTGCCTCTGAGGCCTCACCTGTGAAGTGGCTGAGGGACGCTTCCTCCCCAGGGTTGCTGTGAGTCATGCACAGAACATGTGTGAAAGTGCCAGAGGCACAGGTGGTGCCTGGCAAAGGGAGACGCTATTACTTGTAATTTAGGAAACTGAGGCACGCAGCTTTGAGTGCACCTCCGTCAGGGCCCCGCTTTCCACCTGGAAAACGTGAGAGTTAGGTGAGAAATGTGTCAGGTTGCTTTGAGCTCCAACACTCTGGGAAAGGCATCCTGAAAGAAAAGACTCAAAAACAAATCACCTCTTCCCCAAAAACCTTAAAAAATGATCAAAATCCACACATGATGAAACAGAATGAAACAAAATAGAGCACGGGAGCTACCCAATTACTCTCCTCCCTGCCCCCCAGCCCTGCCGGCCCTCCCCCACCCCGGCCCATCCCTGGCTCCTCTCACTTCAGCAGATATGTCTTGTAATCTCTTGTTCTTCTTTATCCCTTTCAGGTCCCAGCTGGCCTGGGAGTGACCAGTTAAGGCCATGACCCCTCGGCCGTGCTGCACACCAGCCAAGGCTGGGGGGTTCTTGGGTCCCAAGTGATGGAGCAGGAGTCCTTGGCCTTGGCCCTGGTGACATTTGGGGTGGCTCATTCCTTATTTCAGGAGGCTGTCCTGGGCATTATGGGGTGGTCAGCAGCATCTCTGGTTTCCAGCCACTGGCTGCAAGGAGCAGTGCCCCAGCCATGACAATCAAAGACATCTCCAGACATGGCCAAGTGTCCCTTGGGGGACAGAGCCACGGCCCTCAGCCCTCGCCCTTGGAGAACCACTGACCTGGAGACCCAGCCCTCCTGTCCCAAGGTAGAGAGGAAGAAAGGTGCGCCTTCCTGTGTCAGCATCAATTTGGTTTGCCCTCCTTGGATCTGAAGTCACACAAGAAAGAAGAGCCACTCCACAAAGGGCAGACTTGTTTCCACTCAAAAGTGAGCAGGGAGGGAGGAGAGGGAGGGACAGGAACAGAATGTTGTACCAAGTGCTCTTCAAAAAGTCAAAATGAGGTCCCCGGAACTGAAGCTGGATGAGGCCTCACCAAAGGAGTCAGGGAGGGCCAGGGCAGCACCAGCCTTGGGGACAGGTGCCAGGCGCTCCTGCTGCTTTCCAGGGAGCGCCCTCCACCAGGTGCGGCCTGGGGCCCGGAGTGTACAGGGTGGCTCTTGGGCTCTTCCCGCCAAGGCTGACCACGCTGTCCAGTCCTGTTGTGAATTCCGCTGCCTTCTAAGGAGTCCTTCTCCCAGCATGAAGCCTGTGAGCCCGTTTCGGGAAAAATAGTGCACATTTGCCTCCACCCATACCCACGAACGGAGGAGAAGTGGCAACAGAGTCACCAAGGTGTATGTGGTTACTGGCGGAGGCTGGCGTTTCAGGTAACTTTTCTCATTCAGTTGCTTATTTATGCTTTCTCATGTTTGTACCTGGAACATGCAGTTACTGTAACAAGGAAAAACAGTCGCTCAAATAAATAAATAAATAAGAAGGAAACCCAAACTGCTGTAAACACCATTTGGGTCAAAGAGGCTATAAAAGGGGCGGGCGTGTCTGCACCCTGCGGTGCGGGGACAGACCCCTGTGTGCGGGCTAGATTGGGGAAGCCCCTGGGTAGGAGTTCAGACAGCGCCCTGCGCCCCTCAAGTGGCAGTGCATTGGGTAGGGGGCACCCTGGGGGCCTTGTTCAGGGGGACACACACACCCTGCAGGTCTTCTAGAACCTTCCTGGGGCTTCTCAGCCTCCGATGCCTGGGGCAGGATGGAGGGGATAGACCACGCAGCTGTGAGCACACGTGTAGGGCGCGGTGCCAGCGGGTATCTGAGAAGTGCCGCGTGGGTGTCCAGGAGCCCGAGAAGGGCTGGGTCTAGGGGTTGGAGGCGGAAGGAGGAAAGAAAGCGACGCCGGGGACAGCCTCTGGGCGACAAGGACTCATTCCCTCCTATTCTGTGAAGAGACGGCCACGCTGGGCGCCTGCCCCTGACTACAAGGAGCCTGCGCCGCGGGGACCGCGTCTCGAAATGGACAGTCGTGATTCTGCCGCCCCACCCGACGCGGGCGGGACCTGGACGCCAGGAGGGCCGAGCCCCACGTGGGACGCCGCACAGACTCTACGGCCTGTCCCGCGCTGTCCCGCACAGACGCCGCGCGGCCCGGGCTCCGCCGCCCTCTGCTGGGCGAAGCGCGAAGTGCAGCCTCCCGTTGCCCCACCGCCCGGTGCGACCCAGGCGGAGAGGACGCGGAGCGTGGGAGGGAGAGCTGGGCCCCGAGCTGTGCGAGCGGGGCCTGGTCTTAGAAGGGAAGGGCCTCGTGGTGCGTCAGGGGAGAGCGCGCGAGGCTGCCCTCGCGTCCCCGCGGGTCCCCGAGAGGGGGACGTTAGCAAGCACCTGTGTGCTGAGTGCGGGGGAGGGGTGGGGCGGGCGGCAGAGGAGCAGGACGTGGATCCAGCTCCCCGGGAGCTGCACGTTGGTCCCTCTGGTGGCAGAAAGTAAAAGAACGACGATGTGCCATCGATCCTTCAACAACATGGATTTGAACAGCTCAGATCCGCTTATACACCGCCCCCCACCCCCGAAATAAGTACTGTCCACCCTCCGTCTCTATGGGTTTCACATCCAGGGGTTCAACCAACCGTGGATAGAACACAGCGTTTTCGAATTCCCAACAGCAGATTCCCAACCTGGGACTGAAAATACTGCTTTCAATCTGCACCTGGTTGAATCTGCAATGCTAAGAGCCTACTATAGTAAAGTTTCTTGGGAGTTGGAAGTCATACATGGGTTCTCAACTGTGTGGGGGTGGCACCCCAACCCCCATTGTGTTGCTCAAGGGTCAATTGTATTAAAATAAAATATGCTCCTGGCACCCCCACAGGCAATTACCAGGGTTTTAGGAGTTCTCTGTCAGGAACCAGAGGTGGAGGCAATATATATATATTTCTTATTCTGTCACAGTCGTTATATTTTAAACACTAAATATTGATTTGCCCAACGTCACAACTGAGTTGTGTTGGAAAGTGAAATGGAAAGGGTTTGCCGTGGGAATGGGGCAGGAAGAACGAAGTTTTCACATTCTGTCATGAGAAGTGTGCCCAAGGCTGGAGAATCGAAAGTAAAGACACAAGCATGAAATCAGGTACAAAGGTGTGCACGCAGGTACTCTCACACTCACACACACACCCCAGCTACAGGAAGTGAAACTACTTGCTTTGGGACACAGGGGAAGGAAAGCAAGGACACCCAAAACAAACTTGTAGAAATATTTGCTCTTTAACCTAAATGCATATATAACTTTGATGGAATCTTACAAATGAGAAAAGGCAACGGGGAGAAGGCTACACACAAAAACAACCAAATTATTCTTCCTCGGTTTTTATAGGTGGCAGTGCCTCCTAGAAAGATAAGTTTAAAGACAGAGAAAAGCAGTGACACCAGAATCTTTCCTAAAGTGTAACTTCCCCACGGCTGTGCTTCTCTGAGCAGTGGTGGCTTTGCTGTTCCCAAGGTCTTGCGCCTGCTCCTCCCTGCTAGCTGAGAATAATCCCCAAATTTTAAACACTTGTTACGGCTTAAGTGAGGGGTTGCAAACAGCCACAGTTTAAAGTAATAGTGTTTACAGACGTTTCCCTTGAAAGTTTTCAGTTGTGAGTCCAGGATTACAGCCACCAGCATCCTTTACAGAAACAGAAATTTTGAAACATGCCGGTGCATAAAATGTTTTGTGCTGAACTGATCACAAATGCCAAGTCAGGACTTGAGATAACTCCAGAAACAAGAAAGCGACAATACAGAGATTTCAGCAGTATTTATTTCTGTTTATAATACACACCCTGTCAGCTTCTGAAAAGGATGAGAGGCAGCTTCCAATGAAAGTAGTGCACAACAAGGTTGCTAAAATGGGAGTAGGACATTGAAAACTCACGCAGAAAGAGGAGGGAGCAAAGGTGACAAAGTTATTGTGACTCAAGGCTCAACTTCAAGCCTGGCTTTCTGGTCGCTAAGGCAAGGATAGAGACACGAAGCTTTGCTGCAGTGTCATTATCGGAGGAAAGGAAATAGAGTCACAAGCAGTGTGTTAGCTCTGCAAGGGACTTCAGTGTGTCTCCGCAGTGGTGAGGGGGGCCCAGCTCACAGCCCGAGGCCAGACAGGCAGGGAGAGCAGGGCACAAGGCACCACTGCTGTGGGAGGCCTGGGCGTAGATGGGGAGGCAGGCCTCCCTCCCAGGGGCCCTGCCTGGCCATGGCCTCCTCCCCAGTCGTTCTTTTCCAGAGAGGCCTGCTGCCTCTGTTCATGCCCCTGGGCCCCACAAGTGGCAAGGGATGGCTAGCGGGGTGCCCAGGACACTTGGACTGGTGGCCCCTGTGGTGCCAGGTGAAGCCAGGGCTGGGTCAGCAGCCATTGTTATTATAAGCACACCTTGGGTATATCACGTGTCTAATTCCAGAGCACCGTGATCAAGCGAAGATTGACACAAAGCAAGTCATAAACTTTTTGCTGGTGGGGGAGCTCGCCTTCAATTTGTAACTTCTGTGAAGCAATAAAGACAAGCACAAGGAAATGAGGCATGCCTCGCAGCAGTAGCCATTCCGCCCTAAGGGGGTCTCCTCTAATTCTTCCTCCCAATGGAGCCTGGGGGTATGGGTCAGGACCCTGAGCTCAGCGGCTGGAAGTCCCCAGAGGGGCCTCGAGGCACTGCCACCAGCAGGAGCTGACCCCACCTCCCCTGAACCAGAGTGAGTCCCTGCTTCTCTAACGCTGTTTGTGAACAGGCAGGTGCCTGTCACACCAGGACCTGAGAATGGTCCCAGGTGGATGCTGTCCAGAGCCACCTTGTGGTTCGAACATCTCACCCTCGAGAGACGTCACCAGGTCCGCCTCAATTACAGCTATGCCCAGGGCTTGCGGTTTCTCTCTTTTAAAAAGAGGAAAGTTAGCACCAAAGAGGCCTATTAGAGCGCAGCCCACCATCCACACCTGCGTGCCCCCAGCCCTAAGGAAGGCAGGGCTCCTTGCTGTCTGGTCATTCGGGTTTGGGCTCTGCCGCCTTCTGCTGGCCACCTGAGGTAGGAGCCCCACCAAGCTGGCCGTGGTTCCTCCTTCTAGTCCAGGGGTGTCACCCTCATTTTCACCGGGGGCCACATCAGCCTCATGGTTGCCTTCAAAGGGCTGAAATAATTTTAGGACTGTATGAATGTAACTGCTCCTTAACTGTTAAGGAGTTGAAATTACATTCAGCCCTTTGAAAGCAACCGCAAAGCGGATGTGGCCCCCAGTGAAAATGAGTTTGACACCCCTGTTCTAGTCCATTCTCTCAGTCAAAATACCCTCCCCCTCCCCCTCCCCCTCAGCAAACTGGGAGTGCTTAGAGGGCTGTGATGAGCGCCTGCCAGGCACTCACCAGCTGTGCTGTAGATGAACGAACGCATGATTGAAATGTCGATTTCATAAGGTCACAAGCACAGAACTCCATGGGCTTCCCACTCCTTGTGAGCAAAAGCCCAACTTCTCCTCAGCCAAGGCCTTCTCCCACCCGTCCACCAGCTGGCTGGCGTGGCCTTGGGCTCACGGGGCCTCCGCCAAACCTGCCTCTCCCTGCCCCTCCCCCCAGCTCCACCACCCTCCACCTCCAAAGGCTCTCCCTCTCCTGCCCTTTCCAGGTCATTCTCTCAGACAAGACCTGTGGGGAGGGACTCTGGTCCACACTGTCCCCTCACTTCAGGTCACCGTCCAAGCTGCTGTCTGGGCTGGCAGACATTAACTCTGACCTTGTCTCCCTCCCAGGTGCATCATAAACAACTCAGGGACTGAGACTGGTCAGACACACTGAAGTCGTCACCACTCATTTCTGAAAGACTCCCACAGGGGCTCTAATGTTACCTCTGATGTTTTGGCATTTGTCCCTGAACCAGCAGCATCAGCATCCCTGGAACTTTCTAGAAATACACATTCTCAGGCCCCACCCCAGACCACTGAACTGGGGGCTCTGGATGGGGCCAGGACCGGCGTTGTCACCAGCTCTGGGGTGATTCTGGTTCAGGCTGAGGTCTGAAACCGCAGGCCCTCCTTTCCTCACTGGGGGGACCTACGATCCCTACTCAGCCCAACCTGGGACACCCAAGCCTTCTCCTAACCCCCTTCAGATGCCCAGTGGTCCCTGAGTGCTCAGGGGTGTGCTTCAACAGTAGAGATGGGGACTGTCCCCCAGTGATGCCTGACTCAGCAGGTGTGGCCTCTGGAACCCTGGCTGGAGGAGGCTCCCACCTGCTGGTTGTCAGATGAAAGATGGGCAACACCTGGAGGCCCACGCATTGGGCGGAGCCGGCCTAGAAGGGGCAGGCAGAGTATGTGGTAGGAGGTGCATTCGGGTGTTATTCAGTGTGAACCAACCAACATCAAACCCAGGAAGTCTGGAGCGTGGGCTGGGAGGCCCCAGGAGCTGGCTGCTGTGTGGCACACCACACAGGCTTAATCAACCCTGTCAGCAACGTGGTGACGGGGGAGCTCTTCTTGTGCCCACTCGAGAGGCGGAGACTGGGCCTGCACGGGTCATTGGCCCAAAGGCGTTCCAGCTGCAGGTGGAAGGGCCAGGTTTGGGGTTAAGGCTGGGAGGCTGGAGAAGGCTTGCAGGGTGGCCCAGGTGGGGGAGGAGCTGGACATGAAGGGACTCAGATCTCCCCTGTCCCCACCAGTGGCCCCCCAAAACCTCTTGGGGAGGGCAGCCTGGTTACATGGGTGTGGCGTGACTGAAGAATTTTAAAATGTGTGTAATGGTGTTTGTCATAAAGGAGCTTCAGCTGCAAAGAAAAAGTTTATTGGTGTGTTTGTGGTACTGAATACAGACTCTTAATAATTCACCATAAGCAAGGATGAGGTTTGGGAAATGACCACCCTGTGGCCAAGGAGGACATCCCCAAGCTGAGGAGGAGGCACTGGGCCAAGCTCATGGACCACCCTGGGGACCCCAGAACAGGCAGAGAGGCTCGCAGAATCATTCATTAACATGTCCTCGTGCTGAAAGAAAAGCTGAGGCTAATTTAACCTGCCCATGTGCTGCTCACCCGGGACTCCTTTTGGAGAGCTGGGGCGTATCCTAGGTAGGTTCCACATGAGTAAGCCCTGCCTGGACACCTGAAGAGGCTTCTGCAGGGGGTGGTGCAGAATATCCAAACCCAAGGACACCGAATCCTGGCCTTGACCTTCTGCCAGTTAAGAAGTTGGAAAGACTTCCCCCAGATTGGAGGAAATGATCCTTGGCTTACAAATAGGGTCATGTCTGGCTTTTCCAGGTATTCACAGAGTGGGGACTGGCGGGAGTAGAGGGAGGACCTGGAAGATAAGGAGATGGAGAAAGTCTAGGTGAGGCAGGAGACAGAGTTCAGGAGGGAGGTGTGGCCTCACCTTCTGGCAGCCTCAGAACAAAACAAGGAGGGAAGTGGAGAGGAGCGGGCAGCTCAGGGTAGGGAACGTGCATGCCCGGTGCCCCACTGGAGGTGCCGTGTGTTCAGCCTGAAGTTACCAGGTGATTTTTGTATATTTCCTGGGGCTGACCAAACACACACAGGCCTCCTGGGACCCTACTTGCTTCAGGAATTGATCACTGTCCTCACTGTCTGCCTCCAGCCTGCACCATCCTTGACCACCTTCGGACGTGACCAGTAGCCAGCGTGGGGTGCATGGCTCTGGGGCCACCGAGCAGCCACCATGAGCAGGTGAGTTAGAAGTTTGGAGCCACAGAGAATAAAGTCGTTGCATGGGATCAGAATGGGTTGGGGCCCATGAGACTCTCAGCCTGGTGTGTGTTGAAGGAGAGCTGGTTTTAATTCTAGTTCTTGCAGCGCAGGCACGGAGCACAGTGTCGCACATTGATACCAGGAGACACAATGTTAACCCGCCAGCCCTAGCTCTCCTAACAATTCCCGCTGTCTCCCGGCAGACACGGCCCAGGGAAACCAACTGACCTGAGGGTTTGTCATGCTAAGTAATTAATGTGTGATGGCACTCCACTCAAAATAATTTAGTGACTAGTGAAAAAGTAAGATATAACGCTGAAGCTTCCATCAAAGGCGCAAATTGGGTAGATTAGATGGAATCATTGGACTTCTTTCTAGGGCACAGTAGGTTCACAGGGACGAGGATGGTGGATGGTGGGTTGGTGAACAGCTTGGTGCCCAGGTATGCCGAGCCCGTAGTGACCCATGTGCCCCTCCCTTCTCGGAGCATAACAGCTCAGGTTCTCTAGCTGCGAAATGGAACTCTCCACCCTCAAAAGTGCGGAAGGAGACGTATGCCTGTACAGTATCGCCAGTGTAGCCAACGGGAAGAGAGTGGAGCTTCTCAAATAAAGTGAGAAGTGAACGGGCTTTTCGATGTCTTGTGTTTAGAGAATGCTCCCCCATCTGGGAGCCTGGCCAGGTCCTACTCAGCAAGACTGCCACCTTCTCCTTGGCGAGACACAAGGTCACCCTGAGTGGTATTTGTCTCTGTGGATCTTCATTTTATCTTTCTCCCTGCTCAGTAGGTTAGAATTGGTGGATGAATCTTGCTTTTAATTTTTAATCTTTGGACTATCTGGTGATAGGACTGGGAGTTAGAAACCCCTGCAAGAGTCTAGGACCCACCTGAGAAACGAATTTTTCATCATTCCGATGCGATTTTTATTTTCTTGAGTTTTGGTGATTGAGGTAAACGTGGTCACATGGGTGAGAGGTTTCACCAGGAGCTGGATGGGTGGTCTTGGACACGTGGGCCTTGGCCCCATGAGGAAGTCCTTTCCCACCTTCTTCAACCTTCATCTTGCCCTCCTTCCCCTTCCTTCCTCTTTGCTTCCTTCTTTCCCTCCCTCCCTCTCTTCCTTCTTCCTTATATTCACTAAGGGCTTATTATGGACTTAGTCCTGAACCTGAAGGAACCATGCAAGGGCGAATGTTCACTTCGCTCAGGAATGTGGGTGCCTCTCTGGGGTCTCTCCTGATCCTGTTTTTAACCCAGCCCTCACTGCTGCTCCTTCACTAAGATTTGAAATATTGAGAAGTTAAAGCAAAGGCACCCCTGTAAAGAATATGGATCCCACCTCAACTCATTACTAGTAGGTATATCAGACATATCACATTTGGACGGGCCCCATGGGAACACCTTTGGGTGAGAGATTTGTTCAGCCTGAGCCCTGTTTGCCGGTGGGAGTGGCATCCCCCACCAGCTCTGGAGAAGTCTGGACAAGGTACAATGACCTCCACATGTCCTCGACGGCCAGGTGGAACCGCCCTGTCACTTAACGTGTTGCCCAAGTCTCCCTCCAAAAACAGGAAGTCAGCCAGCGGACTTGATAGTTGCTCTTTCCACAGATATGGTACGACAATTATTTGTAATAAGATCTATCAAAAGAGGATCAGGGCTGGCCCTTGAGCAAGCTCAGAGCAAAAGGTTCCTTGATATCCTTGTCTTTGACAAGAGGTCTTATTTCAGCTTTGCGTGAGATTCACTGCACTGGGGTTTTCTTGCCTTTTAACCTCTGTCCCGCCTGGAAGACATCTCAGAAGCCAAGCCACTGCGGAGTGAAGGGACATAGAAGGGTCTGGGCAGAGGGGCTGGGGCGGCAATGGCCCACAGTGGTGGACACTCCTCCAGGTTTCCAGATGAGGCTACCATTTGAGCTTTGCTTGGAGGTAGAAACAGAGGGATTTCAGCCCTGCCACAGGGACAGGTGGAGCAGACAGCCAGTAGCAATAAATAAAGATAGCACATGCCCATCACGGGGGGGGGGGGGGGGGGGGGGGGGGGGGGGGGGGGGGGGGGGGGGGGGGGGGGAGGGGGGCCGCGGAGCAAAGGGGCTCTGCAGAGTTCGGCAGGACTCAGAACTGTCAAGTTCATGCTCTCATTTACACTCAGTTCTGTCAATGTGTTCCTTTCAGACAAAGGGCCACGCATGCTGGAGACTCGGGTCTGTGGCCCGGCAGCCCTGGGTGTGCCCCATGGGTTATCTGTGTCAGGCTGTTGGACCCAAAGCCCCACTCTAAGCATGGGCATGAGGGGTAGCGTGAAGGTGATTTGGGAGCATTTTCAGAGGAGCAGGTAGCAGGCGTTTCATAAACGCGCCAAACTTCCCTTGTTTGCCAGACTGAGTTTAGGAGAGTCCATGAAGGCTGGCTTTTCCCCGTCTGTTGTGAAGAACATGTATATACCACTCTATGTTTTCTATTGTTTTCTGTTTTACGAAGTGATCGTGCCTCACCAAACGATGAGGCAAAGGGTCTGGCCCCAATCACTCTGCTACCGTTTGGGGAGAAAAGTTGAAACTATACGTATGTGCTTCTTGGTAACCACCTTTCTAAGTCTCTCCAAAACTGAGTCACCTACCATCAGACAAACTTGGCCAACAGTTCCACTCATTGTTACAGATGAATGTCACTGTGTGCAAGAGACACCACTCCTCTTTCCTGGACTCACAAAATCACAGCCTTTGGTAATTAGCCCTGGAAACAGCAGTAGAGATCCAAACACCTGACAGATTCCGTGACTCTTGGCAGGAAGGGAAAAAAATCTCACTTGAACATGATAAAATACTATAATACTGTGTATTCTACCTTTCATAAGAAATTTATTTGGAAAAAGTATTAATTTTATCTAGCTGATTTTCATTCCTACTTAGCTACTGTATTTGTTTTTGTTTTACTTTTAGAGAAAATACATGAAAATGAGGTGAAATAGACAACATTCTCTATGAACCAAACCTAGGAGATTACATTTTGCCCCAAGTGAAATAGCTAAACAGTGGATTTAATTACTTTTGTCCCCATGGACCCCTGCCGCCCCCTCCACCCCCGCTTACTTTCTTATAGTTTCCCCCTTAGGTTGCAACAATTAATTTGCACATTGAGTCCCTTACTACCCATGAAACTAAGCAGAATGTACAACAGGCAAGATTAAGCACCACCTTTTTTTAAAAGATTTTATTTATTTTTAGAGAGGGGGAAAGAAATAGAAACATCTATCAGTTGCCTCTCACACACCCCCTACTGGGGACCTGGCCCACGACCCAGGCATGTGCCCTGACTGGGAATCAAACTGGCAACCCTCTAGTTCGCAGGCTGGTACTCAATCCACTGAGCCACACCAGCCAGGGCAGGTGCCACCTTTTGACTGAACAGGTGAAGAAAGGTTTTCTCCCTGGTCAGCTGGTGTCAGCAAGATAGAGTAAGGGTCACCTGCAGCCACACCTCAGCTTCCCGGGCCTGGGCAGCCGTCAGCCCCCGTCATCAGAATCCATGTCTCTTGGAGAGACAGGCTGCTGGGCATCTTTCGAGGCAGTTCCCGCGCCCTGTTTTTCATTCCCAGGTCGTTCAGGAACCGCAGTTTCTTGACTTTGAAAATAACAACGGCCCATGGATCCATTTTCACAGGAGAGCAGTAACTTAGGAGAAAACGTGTTTTTTTCCTTGAATAAATCCTGAGGCCTCGAAAGTCACCCCTTCCTCGCCTGCCACATTTTCTGTATCTTGCTGTCTCTAACAGCTCTTCTGGGGGCTGGCATTTTAAATATACAGCTTAACGCTCAACTGGTGTAAGCAGCACTCTTACTGAAAGCTGCCTCTATCGCTTATGCATGCAATGAAAATGGTTCACGTTACCCAGCCTTTAAAAAATTTCTAGTGTTCAGCCTCCATGAAATGGATTGCTTATGGGGAGATAATGTCTGTTCTATTCCTTTTTAAGTCTGTGAAAAATGTCATCCTGGTTAATAGGGTGATTAAAACTCTTTATGCTCCAGGAGATAAATGTGATTATGTTTGTCATACTCTACCCAAGATAAAGACAGCAAAGAAGGCAAACTTGAAATTCTATAACATTTCCTCTGTCCCATAGCCAGGAACATTCAGAACTCAATACACAGATGGTACTTCAATAAAGAATAACATTATCTGTTAAACATTTTTCCTTTCCATTAACCAATTTAACAATATGCCTCTGGTATAAAAGGAATAGACAAATGACTAAATCTTCTCATCTCTGAGTTCTGAGTGCAAAAAAAGGCCACTTCAGTCACACTGATTGTTTTCCCCTGAATTTTCATCTCTTTCTTCACTTTTGCTTTTAAAATGCAGCCAGAACCTATGCTTGGTACCTGTGCTAGGAACTCCATCCCCATCAAACTTCCTTCAGCAGGTGACTCAGGACCATTCTGTGATTCCTGCCATCCCTCGGGGACAATAAGTGTGGGAAGGGTTTGTAAACATCAGGCAAGCCGTTCAGCCTGTACTCGGGCCTCCCGAAGCAGTGGCCCTATGGGGACAGAGTGTGCCACCACAGCCCCTGGCTCCCTCTTGCCATAGGTTTTTAAGGCCCTGAGAGGAGTCCCTACCCTTAAGGAGCTTACAAGGCAGGAATCTATTAAATAGAATCAAGATTAATAATGATTTTCCCTTTTATTATCTCAGACAAGCTAGAAATTCTCATTTTCCCCTACCCAGTGGAAGGCTTTTAAAAAAGCTCTTAAAATTTTTTTTTAAGAAAAGAAATCAATAGCTATTCTTCATCTAAGAAAAATAAAAATCTAGCTGTAAAGTTGTAGGTAGTCCGCATCGTATCTATCAGGGTAACCTAGACTCAGACTAATAATGCGGACATGAACCTGGTCCGTTTGGTTCCAGCCTTTCTTTCCTTCCTTTCATTCTAAGCCTAGCACTGAGGGAGGTCATCGAGGAGATGTGACTGCTGGTTGACGTGAGCACTGGACCGGGGCGATAGGAGGCTCCACACCTGCTCCTGCCTCCCTGGAGTTCTTGTCCTCCTGGGTCCCAGAAGTGACTGCAAGGGCACAGCCTTGAGACAGGCGGGTGGCACTGACAACATATACAGGGTGGGTGACCGACCCTAGGTAGGGCCTCCACGTAAACTTCTAAGATTTGGCAGACAGGTGCAGAAAAGGAAAAGTACTCAGGCTTGTGGCCGCCCAAGGCCAGCCTTGTGAGGCAGTTCCTTCGCTCATGGAACCTGCCGCCTACCTCTGTGGAGTGGCCTGCCTCTCCTCCTGTCGCTCCTGCCCTCTGAGTAAGGGGGCCGTTTTCAGACCACCGGGGAGGCTCCACAGGAGGTTGTGAAGCAACAGCTAGAAATGTTTTCTTAGCTGAGATTTAGTTGAAAATGAAAATGGGTGAAGAGCTTTTGCTACTCCACATACTCTGACCAACTTCACACTTTTTTCTGTTTAGTCTGGGATTTTCAATAGGTTACATATGAATCCCAGAGGCTCATTATGCCCGTTATGTTAATAATACAGGAGTTTTAACGGGTAAAGTGGTCCAGAGTAAAGTGTTACATTGTGCACTTGACATTTCATTTAAAATGTTTCCTTACAACTAAAAGGTTTCATTATAACAGATTAATTTCAAATATACTTTATTAAATCTGATTGCTAATTAGGGCTTAAGCAATGATAAAAAAATTATTGATATTCAACCAGAGGTTATTTTTCTGGACATACTGACATATTATTTTTCTTAAAAAATTTTAAATCTCCAGTAAACATAATTCATTGCAATTAGGCATTATTCTGTTTTCTGTGCGAGCTCATGGAAAGGGTTGGGTGTGCACATAAGAATTTACCAGTTTCATCAGCAAGGCGGTACTAAATATTGAGACAATTTCAGGTAACTTTCTAGTTAAAAATACTTGTTAAGATAGGTGATAATTGGGCTATTTTTACACTGACAACTGAGACAAAACTACAAACTGTCAAGTAATATTTGGGAACCCATTTCTCAAAATGACACATTTTATACCCCTGATATCATTATTCTTATTTTAGCATAGCTGCACCTTTTCGAGTTCTCATAATCTGTTACTGGCTTCTCGTCTCGAGGTAAGAACTTGCAGGATAGCAGGCGAAGGTCAGCAGGTGCACCACTAGCTCGTGCGAGCCGAGGAGCTCACTCAGAGCCCCGCCCCTGCCCACATCCAGGCTTTCCCTGTCAGCCGGCCGTTTTGGGTCTGCCTGGTGGGAGCCAGTCTCCCAAGTTCTGGTGGTCACAGAGGGACAACAAGGCTGTTGAAACTCATTTAATTGGACACATTGAGGTGCTGCTGCTGGGAGGAGCCTGTTACAAAGATTTTCCATCACAGGATATTATACACTTTTTTCAGGTACAAAACTCAGTTTCAACTGCTGTAGTCACAAACAGAAGTGATTCCTGGGGGTCTCCTCCACACAGAGAAGTGGTCCATGTCATTATCTTCAAACAGTCTTCTGAACTTTGGGAAAGCTCCGTCCTCCCCCCCACACCACACACATACACATGTATGCACACACGCCCACATGAATCTTAGGGCACACAGAAAAACGTTGAACACACTGAACGATGTGCATCCCGTGGCTTCAGACAATAACCTGCATGTCGTCCTGAGGAGAAATCAATGAGTCCCTTCGCTGTCCAGTGTCCTTTCTATAATTGATCGTTTTGGAATGCATCCATCACGCTCATCTCATTTGGATTTCAGGGCTTCCTCCCATTCAACAGCAGATTCAGAGTTCTTGGGAATTGCTGGAAATATTGATTGCATTTTACTTCGAAAGTCTTTCATCTAAAAAAAGGAAAAAGTCCATCATCAAATGTTAAAAGAAAGGAGAGAGCCAAACAATCAGAGAGGACCTGGCTGCAGACTGGATGACACCTCACTGCTCGAGGCTACAAGAGCAAAGAAGACCAATAAAAGGTAAGACACTGGCCTAGCTGCCCCGAAGGAAAATGAGGTACACCTCTTTTCTTCCTCTAAATGTAAATCTATTGGCCTTAACATGAAACTCCACTCTGAATCTGGAACGCAACAGGCTTCACGTCCGCCCTCCACAGTAGTTATGTGTGTCTTCTTGGCTTTCATATGTGAAGATGCAGCTGCGCACGAGAGCTGTCTAGCTAAACCTACGGACATAGTCAGGCTGGTCCAAGTTAGAAGAATTTTAGACCCAGGGAGGGGTGGAGAGAAGAAGCTTAGTAGGGGGTTAATAAAAGAATGAATCAACGAATGGCAGACAAACCAGAATGTTTTCAGGTACCAGCCAGTGTCAAAGGGTCTAGGCAGAGGTTTCACCAGGAGAGGCTGATTTGGAATCTGAGAGCGGGGCAGGAGCTGGAAGATCTTCACATCCAGGGTCAACATGGAGCACCTGGCTCTGCCTGCAATGCACGCCGAACACAGGGAGGGGAGCACTGACTTATGGGCGCTGGGTGATTTTCACATTAGATAGTACCAGCTACATGCTCTGTGGTTTGTTCTCTTCAATCTACATGGTCCTGTATGTAAGTACTTCAGAAGCTTTGGGGCACAGCTCAGCCACACCTCAGTTGTGTGCCAAGGACACAGATCTCCTTGATGGGGTTTGTGAGGCACCCTGGACTCATCAGCAACTCATTTCTTACCGTGGTTATTGTGAAAGTCAACTAATTTTTGTACGGGGATGCTTATTTATTTTTAATTTGAGCCTGAATCCTTACTTGGTTTCCAAATTCAGGGTGTGCCTCTTGGTTGGAACTCGTAAATTCTTGGCATTCACTCCGGTCTTCTTAGCATTGCTGTTAGCCACACGGGCTCTGGTAGACCTTGCGGTTCAAATCCTAGTCCAACACCTGGGAAAGCTGCTTACTGTAAGCAGTAGTTTCCAGGTGTGTGGAATGGACATAATTACCCACTTACAGGGTCCTGAGGCTTAAGACAGATGATACCTATAAAGCATAGCACCTAGCACATGGTAAGTGCTCGATATCATTAACTATTGTCCTTACAGCATCATCAAAGTACCTGTGCTATGTTTCAAGAACACAGCTCACATGGATATAAATATTATGGTATGTTTACTGAAGGCATTATTTTATAGTTATACACCATTTTGGTGTAAATATCAACACTAGAAGATACATAAGGTTACCCAACACATGTAGTCTGTAGGAGGTCCATGCCAACCATGTGAATGGCAGGTCCCAGACACCAGTCTTAAAAACACACGTGTCCACAGGCTATCCAGCCCCCTCTTCCACACAGCTCTCTAGTCCGTACTGTGATGAGCCCCCTCATGGAGGTCCCTGACTAGAGGCAGTACTGCATCTCTGGGGAGGGACTGATGCACAATCAGGCTTTTTATTGTCACAGTCACAGGGGATTACTACTCTCCCTTTGAGGGGCATGGATGCTAAATGTTCAGGATGGCGCACGAACAAAGAATTGCTTTGTCCAAAATACCAAGTGCCCCTGTTGAGGAGACGTGCCTGAGACTTTCTGAAAGGAAAGACAGATGTCTCCCTGGCTAGGGTTTGCCATGTGCTACCTGGTCCTTTTCCTTGACTTTTCTGGTTGCACATCTAGTACAACACAGCCTAATGGCAGAGCTTTCAGATGGAGTGTCCAAAGGCCAGCACATGCACAGAACCGTCTGCCATTCCACCTCCTCAGTGACAGGGAGCACGGTCAGTTGCTGAGAAGGGTAAGCCTTGGAAACGCAGATGAGGCCCATTCAGGCAAGTAAAGGGTGGCTGCCCTACTTCAGCATGGTTCTGTTCCCATTTCCTCCTCTTGACACAGTTTTTTTCTGTCCTCTCATTTCTCAAGTATTGTATCATTCACGTGTTCCCAGGGTCCTGAGTGGGTAACTGAAGCACTAGAAGGAATCATCTCTCAAAAATAGCCCACTAGGAATAGATAGGCTTCAGAGCGCGGCAAAGGGAGCGAGGCAAGTGGGATAAAGCACGCCATTTAGCCCTCTTCTTTAATTTTGCAGCAGTGGAAATGGAAACCCAGAGTCTACATTTAAGTTACAAACAGGGCCTCAAGTTGCTTTAAACAATGGGATCCATAGAAGTTGTTCAAGCGTATATTTATATTACACGCACAGTAAACGAAAACCTTCGGTTTTTCCACCTGTATCGATTTCCCATACGCAGTTCAGGGAAGGTGTTGGTCTTATCAGTGATACTCTCGCAGCGCAGAGAACACCCCCTGCTTAAAAGTGTGCTTGAAAAGATTTAGGGCCTGCATACATTTCGCAAACCTGGTTATAAATGTGCTGCATTACATGATAACAATCACAGCCATTGCCACAGAATCATCCCCTACTCTGTACCCCTAAAGTCTGGTGAAGATGGAGCATGCTGGGAACTTGTGTCTCCATGCAGCAACTCAGTTTTACTCTAAAGCATTTTCCAAACTCTGGGATCAACCCCCTTCCCTTTTAGCAAGTATTCTCCCGCGGCTATGGACCAGAGGGCTACCCTGCAGAGCAGGCCTGCTGTGCGCTGTGCACTGCCAGGGGCCGCTCTCCATAAAGATGATGGTACTCCCTCGGCACTGAGCCTGTGGTTCCAAGAACGGCTTCCTTAAAGCACCAATGTTCGTGTCCAAAATTCTGGGCTCTAACATTATCAGAAAGTACCGACGTCTAAGGCAGCAGTTCTCAAAGAGAATGTCATGACAACTGGAAATTTGCCCCTAATCTGCACATTTTGAAGACCGGATACAAATGACTCTTTAGATATTAGAACAATTTAAGACTGTATCTCTAATAATGTCACTCTCATTCACACTTCAGTAGCTTCCTGAAAGGCCAAAAAGCCAGTATGCCAGGAGTGCAATGTGGGGTATGCTGTACGTTTACCACGCATGTCCAGACAGGGAAAAAGAGTGTGAAAACTTTTGGTCTGATATGTGGGGTGCTGAAAAATTATAAAAAGCTCCAGAATATGTCCCCAATTTAATTAAGTTCAAAAAATCCTTACATCAATTCCAATCAATAGGTAGCTACTGGAATTATAAGCTCCAAGTTTTAAAGTGTCTCTGCCATGGACCAGCCCAATTTCCTCACTTGCAGGTATGCTGCTTGCCTCAGGGCTGGGGTGAGAAATGATGAGAGCTTTGTGGGATCAACCAACGAGAAAGCCTTTGGCGAGAATGTCAATCACTACAGCACCAATGATCATTTTGAAGAACCTGGGAATTCAGCTTCTTAATAGACTAAAACAGAATAAAACTATAAATGCTACCTGAACAGAAATAATAACATCTGCCACCTGGGATCACCTACGGGCCAGGCACTGTACCAGGCATCACGCTATTATTTAGCCTTCAAGGTTCTGTGTGACAGAAGTGAGGACCACTTTACATGGAGAAACCAGAGGTCATGGAGGTGAACCCATTCACAGTGACATGGTTTACAATAAGTACAACTGCCTGGTGGATGTCCAGGGCTCTTTCTCAACAGTTACCCTGGTTCTGTGACCTGGAAAGATGGTACCTCCATAACATCTACCACGAGCTGTCACTAAAAATGACTCTGGAAACATATATACCTCTTGCAATGGTGACTATTTCATTTAGGATGGCATGGCAGATTACCACCAGTGCTCACGAAGAGCCAGTACTCATCTACTTGTGGGCACGGTGATGTTTCTTTACCCTTTTTGAAGTTAGGTAACCCTGTGAGCAGTTCTGGCAAATCAAATGTGAATAAAAGAAATGCGTGTCACTTCCAGGGTGAAGCATGCAACTACAGGTGCTTGGTTCTCCAGGCTCCTCTTCCCTTTCCCTGGCAATCAGGGAAACCCATGTGGCCATGGTGGCGCCTAAAGATCAAGGCAACTTGAGGTACTGAGCCAGCTTGTGGACAGCTTCTCTAGAGCGTCGTGTAAACCCAGAGTGGATTTTACACGAGACAAAGTTTTATTTTAACCCACACATTTGGAGATTGTTTTTTATTGTAGCATAGCCCAACCTATCCTGACATTAATGGTGAAGAGAACTGCAAAATAGGCATAAGGCATGTTCTGACGCCCTTCAGTATAACATTTGGCTGAAACATGGCTGAATAAAAACTCAAGGGCTAGACCAAGGAGAAGAGGAACTCATGAAGTTGAGCTTAAAGAGCTCTTATAACCACCCTTCCCACTTTTGGGGTGCTATGACACTGCTTCATGGGGAATCAGAACATTTCTAGATGTTTTCAATGAAACAGTATGGGAACTTGGATTGGCATGGTAAGAGTCATTTTTTGGGGGCAGAATACTGTCCTGTGTCTACTAATTCAACTAAGCAGAACTCGCTTAGGACACGGAGCAGATGCTAGTACCCTTCACTTTTGATTAGGCCTGTTGATATCCACACGGATCATAAGATATGATTGAACATACCATATTACTTATTTAATATTCAATTGCATTAGAAAAGCTAACATGCATTTTAAAAATGTCAATTTACTTTCTAAGCTACAAGACTATCATTTAGGTAAAGGTTCACTTTCTCCCAAATGCTCATTATATCACATGTAGAAAGTCTAAAATCTGTAGTAAAGTCAACTGATTTAGGAATAAAAATGGAAAATGTAACTTTTTGAGAAATATAATCCCTAAAGTACTCATTGAACTGGCCAATTTTTATGGCAATGATTAACAACAGGGCACAATTCAAAAGCAAAGGCTTTCCATTAACATGAGGTAAACTGAGCAACAGGGATGACCCTGGAGTGTGCAGGCCCAGGGCCAAGCCTCGGCCCAATGAGAACAATTTAGAACATGCTTCCTGATTTAAAATGCTAACAGGTCATGTTCTCAGAGGCAGTTCTCAAATGATTTCAATCAGGCTTTATTTTTAGTAAGTGAACAATTTTGGAATGTTTCCTTTCTCTGCCAAATAAATGACAGTAATTGTACCACCTCTGACTGTCAGGCCTCTTCCTAAAAGCTTTATATTTTACTGCATTAAACATTTCATAACAGCCACAACCTGATCACTATTATTTTCATATTTTAACCTAATGATCCTGCTTCTCTGGCACGGGGTTCACAGCACTTACACCGCGCGCGCACACACACACACGAATGCACAGGCCCTAGCTACCTTTCCACGATGCCTTTGTAAAGACCCTCTGATAGGCTGTCACAGGAGAGTGAAGGCAGCTGATGGCTCCATTACAAAGTACTTCTGTGCATTTATTTTTACATTGTAGATAAAGTTACAACTTTAAAAAACAGTATATAAATAAATGAAATAATACATAAGCCAGCTAGAACAAAAGAATCTATTTCTACAACACAAAAAATACCTACACCCCACATTCTTTTGGGCCAAATGGCAACCATACATAAATTCAAGTTAAGTACTAGTACATCAGTGGTACAAAAACACCGTTGATGCAGTCACTTAGGAACTGTTTTTTAAAAAAACAAAACTGGGTGTTAAATAAAAGAGCTGGGAGGCTAAACAAACAGGGGAGTCACTCTACCCCATCCTGCTCCAACTTTTAGGAATCTAACTTTATTTTAAAAATCTACACATACAACTTATAACTACTATCTCTTCTTCAACAACTCCAGAACAGCAGTTTTAACAACTTTAAAACTTGAGGCCCTTCTGAACCTCCCACAGTGTTTCTGCACTCTTCTTCAGACGAGCCTCTTCCTCGGGGGTCAGGTTGACCTTTATAAGGTCTGTAATACCATTCTCTCCCAGGATACAAGGCACACTGAGGAACACGTCTTCGTTTATTCCATAGAGACCCTTAATCATGGTGGAAACTGGATGCACTCTCCGAAGATTCTTCAAAATACTTTCCGTTAGATCAGCTACAGAAAGGCCGATGGCCCAAGAAGTATAGCCTTTCCTTTTAATGATCTCATAGGCGCTGGCAATCACATCTTTGTGGACATCTTTCCACTGCTCGGGATCTTTATCGGTCCCTATGTCAGGGTTCAGCTGCTTCAGAGGGACGCCCGCGACATTCACTCCACTCCACACGGGAACACTGGAGTCTCCGTGCTCTCCAAGGACCCACCCGTGGCAACTTTCGGGGTGGATCCCGAGCTTCTGCCCAATCAAGAAACGAAAACGAGCGGTGTCCAGATTACAACCACTTCCAATAACACGGTTTTTGGGGATTTCACTCAACTTCCAAGTTACGTAAGTTAAGATATCCACTGGGTTGGAAACAACAATCATCTTGCAGTGAGGACTGTACTGGATAATATTGGAAATCATCAATTTAAAGATGGCCACATTTCGCTGCAGTAAATTGAGGCGCGTTTCTCCCTTCTCCTGGCGTGCTCCTGCCGTGATAATCACAAGGTTGGAGTTGGCGGTGACAAGGTAATCCTTGCTGGCAACGATGTTTGGCATTTTCACGAACACACTGCCATGCTGAAGATCCATGGTCTCGCCCTTCAGTTTGCCTTCCTCCGCATCCACCAGGGCCAGCTCGTCACTCAGGCCTTTCAGCAGGATGCTGAGAGCACAGGCCATGCCTACTGATCCGGTCCCTATAATGGACACCTTATTGCAAGGAACGGCCACCTCCAAACTTAAATTCTTCATAAGCTCACACTTGGTCGCCATCCTGGACCCGGAGGCTACAGACGACGGGCCCCCGAGTGGCGTGTGGGCTAGCTGGCGGGGCCATGGTGCCATCCCCAGACTCAAGAAATTTGCTCTTGCAGCGCCCACTCTCCAGCTGGCCCACAGGAGATGCCAGCTCACAGCCATTCGGTCAAAAGGCGGAGAAAGAAAATGGAGAATGTGGCACGCAAGCTTTCAGGCGCAAACAAAGAGCGACTGCGATCTCTGGCTGCCCCTCAGCGTAGCACTGAGTCTGCGTGAGGATGTGGGCCGTTGGCCGTTGGCCACCCCCTCAGCGTGGCCCTGCGTCTGCGCGAGGCCATGGGCCATCCCCTCAGCGTGGCCCTGCGTCTGCGCGAGGCCGTGGGCCGTTGGCCACCCCCTCAGCGTGGCACTGCGTCTGCGCAAGGCAGTCTCACAACGGCCTCTACAAAGCACAGTACTTCTCGTATACAAGTTTTACCGACACAAGTTCTCTTTGATGTTTAATGTGAATGCTTGGTCAACGCAGGTTCTGTGTTTTCAGTCTGTATGCCAAGCAGAAAAGCTTTCACTCAGTCCAGATGAAAAGGTTACGCTCTGCGTGGGCACATGGGCACGTGGCCGACGACTCAGGAGCCCCTCTGTGTCCTCCGAAGGCGTCCCGCACGGTGCCCTGGCGGCGCAGGGGTGGGGCTCGGCTCTACGCTGAGTGCGGTGTGTGCTCCACCACCGCGGGTGAGTCCCGGGGCCGCGGGAGGGTGGCCCAGCGCGGAAACTGCGGCGGCAGAGGCCCTACTTCCCCTGCCGAAGGGAAGCTGGGGACTTCTCCAGGACGGCGGGGACACGCAGCCTGTTAGAATGAAAGGAGGTCCTGCACGTCCTAAAGTGGCAAATGTTAACCCGCACACAAAGCGCACTTGATCGGAGCAGTGAAATAAAACACGCCGACCCTTGACAGGGGCTTGAACTCGTGTGCCGCTGGGTGGGGTTCTCCGCGCGGACCCGCGCTGCTCCGGGGACAGTCGCACTCGCTAGCACGGCGCAGCACCGGCACGGCTTACCCCCCGCCGCCCTTCTCTGGTCATTCTTAGGACCCTCAGGTTTCTCCGGACAAGGAAACCTTACCCCTGGTGAAATACACAGCCGAGTAAGCCACGCAAGTCCAAACAGAAGCGGTGCCTCCTCCCCACTCACGAATACCTAGGGCCCTGTAGGGCTGCTTCGGAACTAACTCCGCGCCTAGGACAGCGCCGCGCCCTCTCCTCCCGAGAGCACGCAGCTCGCTCCCTCGCGGTCGCGGGGAAAATCGGTCTTCGAATGCTGAATCTTGGTAGGAGGAGTATTTATATTCAGGACTCGAAAGGCTCGCTATTCTGATTCTTCTTGCCGCTGAAGCGCAGTCCAAGAAGAGAGGACAGCGAAGCGCAGACATGGACGGGCAGCGGGCAGCGTCCCCGCACACCTCCTGCAGTGCCTTCCCGCACCAGAGCGGGGGCCAGACACCCTGCCGAGAGGGTGCGGGCCGAGCTCTGTGACCCCAGGGTGGGAGGGCACCATGCACAGGGTTTCCCTCCGCCCTGCTGGTCTGAGTTATGGCAGCCGTTTGTCAAATTAAAAACTGGAATTTTAACAATGA
Organism: Macrotus californicus; assembly: GCA_007922815.1. NCBI lineage: Eukaryota > Metazoa > Chordata > Mammalia > Chiroptera > Phyllostomidae > Macrotus > Macrotus californicus. Next base: position 12,738 of record VMDR010000361.1, on the reverse strand, counting down.
TCATCTTTTTTTAATAGTGGCCAGCATTTTAGAGGGATCCTTTTAAAAGACCAACTTTTGATCGTTATCATTTCTTTTATTCGAGTCGTCACTGGAAACGTTTTAACTGAAAGCCTGTTCCCACCTTCTTCCTATAAAGATGCCTTTGACCAGTCAAGTCATTTTCCAAGATAAATGTTCTTGAGGATGAAATTCAAGGACACAAACACTCTTAGCTAGATGTCTTCTTTCTATAGTAATTTTCTTTGTAGTGTTTGAACCTCTTCAGAAACACAATATGAGAGCTGCCTCTTCAGTTCTCCCCCTTAACCACAACCTAAATCAATTTTGAGGAAAAAAAATAACACTCTCCAAAATAAAAATACCTCAAACAAAGCAGTTTTTTTAATGTACAGTAAGTCTGGAGATAAGAAGGAAAGAGCTAAGGAAGATGAAGAAATGTACATGACCTCCACAACAGATTTAGGTCTACTCAATGATGTGCGAAGCTAAATATAACAAATGTAACCAGGCAGCTTTCTACCCTAATGACCTTCTATCTTAGGTGGCTCATTATTCCTTTTGAACGAAAAACCTAACTCAAATTATCTATTCAAAATGCAGTACAATATTATAGCTGATGAAAGGATTAAGCCATAGTACTTTTGGTTACATCATGTAGGAGGAATGAAACAGGAAACAAAGATGACCACTGAGTATCTGGACTAAGAATGATTACAACCACGTCCTTCCACCTTGACACTCATCCCAGCTCCCTTGCCCTTTTTCTATCTCGGAGCCCAGTTCAAGTACAGATGCCCCTTGACTTATGAGGGGGTTATATTATGATAAATCCACTGTATGTTGAGAATACCGTTAAGTGGAAAATGCATTTAACACACCTAACCTCCCAAATATCACGGCTTTGCCTAGCCTACCGAAAACGTGCTCAGAATGCTTACATTAGCTACAGTGGGGCAAAGTCATCTCACTGCCACTGTTCAGCATCAAAGAGAGTACTGTACTGCACATTGCTAGCCTGAGAAAAAGATCAAAATTCAGATTTTGAAGTATAGTTTTTACTGAATGCATATCACTTTCACACCATCATAAAGTCAAACTATCATAAGTCGGGGGCTGTCTGTATTCCATCCTCTCCTAAATCTATAATGCCCTAAGCAGAATTGACTTTGAATTTTTTTAAATATATTTCTTTTTAGAGAGAGGGTAAGGGAGAGAGAAAAAGAGGGACAGAAACATTGATGTGAGAAACATTGATTGGTTGCCTTTTACATGCCCCCAACTGGGAATCTGGCCCACAACCCAGGCATGTGCCCAAATCAGGAATCGGACCAGTGACCTTTGTGGGACGATGTCTAACCTACTAAGCCATACCAGTCAGGGCACAGAGTTGACGTTTTAAAATCCTGTATCATACACAACTGAATGTAATCCAAAAGGGATCACCTTTTATGTACCAGCACATCCTTGTCCTCTAGAACAGAGCTTGGTCCATCAATAGGGATTCAGCAAAAATGTTTATGATAGAAAAAAATAAGTAAATAACTAGAGAACTGAGTTAAGATAGGCTAGCAGGCTAAAAGGTAAGAGGGGGGAGGGCACTGAATAAAGGGGCAGATAAAATGTGTCTGTCTGGGGTTTCTTAAGCAAGGTTGATGTATAAATTTCAGATAAAGCTATTGATAAGCTAAAGATTTGTTAACTGTTCTCAAAGCCAATACCTACCATTACCAAGTTAGAACTTTCAAAAGTAAAAAAAAAGAAAGAAAAATTATACAGTGCTAGGAACTTAGTAAATGCAAAGGCAGAGAGAATATTTTTAACCCTTAAAGTTATTTAGAATGTTTTGTTCTTTGAAAAGCTTTAAAAAAATTTATGCACAAAATCTTTGATTTGAAAAAAAAATATGTAATTCAGCACAATGTTAATTCACATTATAAGCTAATCTAAAATAGTCTATAAACTCACCAGCATGCAAGTAGGGCATTATATAAACAATTATTTTAAAGTCTTCTGATTTGAAAGTCATAAATGCAAATTGTAGTTTTGAAACGAATGAGTGGGCCATAATTCTAGTGCTCACAGAAACTAATATCTATGTAACTACCTAATCCTTGTGTGGGGGTCTCTACAAATCCCAGCACCTGGACGTATTTGCCTTTGGCAGCAATACTGGGAATGCTGGAGAAGGACAAAAGCGGGTGCCACAAAGCCTTGTCTCCTGAACAGAATAAAAGTAAACTATCAAATCAAAAGGCAACACTGGGACCAACTTCCTCTTATGGTACTGAAATATTATAACATGAATTGTCAAGCTCTAATTATCTAAATCTCTTTTTTGTTCTTTGATTTTTTATTTTTATATCCTCACCTGAGGACACGCTTATTGACTTTAGAGAGAGGGAAAAGGAGAGAGAGAAACATCAGTTACCTCTCGCATGTGCCCTGACCCAGGCCAAACCCGCAACCTAGGCCTGTGCTCTGACCTGGAATCAAACCTGCGACCTACCAGTTTATGGGTAGATGCACCAACCAACTGAGCCACACCAGCCAGGGCTCACTTTTGTTCTTTAAAGACATCATCTTACACATAATTTTTGGTGTAAAAGAACAACTTGTATTAGATTAACCATAAAAAGGGAAAAAAGGAAGTATTTTAATGTGGCACAAAACATGAAAAACAAATTAAAATTCCTTAGTACGTATGGAAACATCCCAAATCGTATCTAAAAATTGAAAAATTTCAATGACAGGGTCTAACTGCATAGGTGTTTTATTAATTGCCCCATTTATTTTCTGCCAGTGGATAGTCCCCAGTAACAACAGCTTTATTCATCTAAAACAACTGACATGAAGAAAATCTTTGTTACTTTCAATTTGAGGTAGAAACTGAAGTTACCTTGATGAACTCAAAACCGTCAAAACAGATTAACTCCATATCGTAAAGATTAAAAATTCACCTGCCTCAAGGTGGTCAAGGTGAGGAAGGAAGGAGGGTTCAGGCAGGGATCAGCAAGTACAGGGCTCCGAGGCTATAGGAAAAACACGCTTTCCAGCGAGGCTAGAACTGAGTGTGTCAAAGGCTTGTGAAAGACACAACTAGGCTCTTGCCTGAAGCACTACTGACCAGATCATTCTTTGTGGATGTGTCCTGTGCACTGTAGGATGTTCAGCAGTATCCCTGGCCTCTATCCACTAGATGCCAGTAGCACCCTGTTCTGACAGCCAAAAGTATCTCCAGACAATGCCAAATATCTTTCTTTTAAGGGCGAGAGGAGCCAAAACTGCCCCTGGTTGAGAACCAGTGAGTTAATGAGTAAGCCGGGGCCAGATCACAGTGGGACTCAAACCAATTCAAGAAACTTGAACTTTATTCTCAAGAGAAGAGGGGGCCATTGAAATGACAGACATGGTGTGATCAGATTTCATTCAACAGATGTTGACTAAATGCCCTCTCTGTGCTAGGCACTATATCCATGCTGAGGATGCAAGAATAAACAAGATACAGGAGGTCTCTACTCTCTTAGAATTGACCCACTTTTTGTGAAGACAGATAAAATAAGGAAATGGCCAATATAATCTCATTTTGCAGTAAGTGCTATGAAGAAAAGGAAACAGGACAGTGTCAGAGAGGAACTGAGTGGCGGGAGTGAAGAGCTACTTTATTTTAGATCAGATGGCCTGGGAAGCTCCTCTGAGGAGGTGATAAGTCTGGGTTGAAACCCCAGATGGCGACAGAGCCAGCTGTGCCAAGACCTGAGGATGGGTTTCCTGGGCAGAGCAAGAAGAAAGGCCCTCCTGGGCACAGGCCTGGTGAGCGTGGCAGTGTGAGGTGGGGGTGGGGTGGGAGGAGTGACCGTGCTCTTCCATCACGTGAGACTTCAGGAGAGCCACTGAAGGGGCGTAAATAAAGGAGTGACATGACCTAACTCCATCTTTAAAGTATCTCTGCTATTGATAGGGGACTCAAGAGTTAAAAATCTTAGTTGCCACAGTAGAGAGGCTTAAGTGACTGATGCATGTGGAAAGCTGCTATTCAAGGAGCTGGAATGCACGACCTACCTGTGATTCCAGGAGGCTGACAAGCAGTTCAGCCTTTGTGCCCCAGGGGGCTGGAAGACTGTGGAGATGCTATCGAGCCAGTGTGCTCCAGGGAGGGAATGTCCATGATGCAAATAAAGGTCTGTTGGTCAGCAGATTATCTGATTAACCTTTTTTGCAAATCCCTTACCTACCCTTTTCTCCTTATAAAAAGGCTGTCTTGAGATTAGACGTTAAGATGGGTTTTTATATATAACCTGCCATCTTCTCAGATTGCTGACATCTGAATACAGCACCCATAAAGATTCAATCCTTGTCTCTACTTATTGGTTCTAGTAGTGACAGGAAGCATGAATGCTGACTTTTCTGGTTTTACTATGTGGAGAAAAAATTCTAAAGGAAGTAAAGGAGAGGTCAGTTTCCTGCCTAGGAAATCATTTCAATACACAAGGCAAAAGATGAATGGAGGCAGATGGAGATGGAAGGAGCCAGGCTATGTTTAGTAGCAAAGCTAACAGGCAGGACTGGCTCATAGATTAGAGGAAGGGAATGCAGGGAAATGAAAGACTCTAAGATGACTCTGTGCTGGGTTTTGCCTTGAACAAGTGGGGGATGGGAGTGGCACTTAGTGACACGGTAGAGACTAAGGGAGGAGCCAGCTGGGGAGGAGGTGAGGAAACTGGGTCACTGACATGCCCGTGAGACACACTGAAGATGTGCAGCATGCAGCCGTGAGGCAACTCTGAAGGTCCAGCCGGAGCTGTGTGTGTGGACACTCACACGATACAGGTTGTTTTAAATGCCCAGGACTAGAGGAATGCACGGAGGGATGGAGAGCAGAGAGTCGAAGGAGGGAGCCACTACTGGTCACTGATGTTTACAGGTCTGCCAGCGGAGGGGCCAGCAAAGAAGACAGGCAAAAATGTCTGCTGAGGTCGAAGGTGTCTCAGAAAACAAAAGACAGGGTTTTGTTGAGGGGAGAAGTATCAGTTGTGTCAAATGTTGCTTGAGAGGTCAAGGAGCAGAGGATGAAGACAAGACCTGGATCTGGCCACACGCAGGACACTGGCAACCCTGACAACAGCCGTTTCAGGGGTACTGGGGAAGAAGCTGGACTGAGGAGAGAAAGGGGAGGCAGGGGGACAGTCACCATGGAAATGTGTTCTGTGACGGGAAGCAGACAAATGGGCTGGTAGCCGGAGGCAGATGGGGAGATTGAGAGAACTTTCAGAGGTGGCAGAAACAAGCACATGTCTCCACACGCGGCAGCAGAGGGAAAAACTGACTGCCAGCAAAGGCCGAGGGCAATTACGGGAGAAAGATCCTTGGCTACATACCAGGAGTGAGACTGAATGAATACCCACGGGGACAGGAGGAAAGGCAGTGAGCGGGCAGAGGCGGGTGGAAGTTCGGGGAGGTGAAGCCCAGCATGTCCTGCAGTGGGTGTGGGGGAAGGACCGCAGAGAGGCGAGGCAGAGGCCAGAGATGAGCTGTGATTATCATGGGCAGGAAGGCACCCCCAGCCACAGGGACTGTGGGGCGAGGGAGTAGCAAGACTTGGTGACCGATCAGACACAGTTGAGAAAGACTGGCCATGAATAGAGTCCAGCTTTTCTCCGTAGGCAGCTTTGTGGATGTGCCGCCGTCCACTGAGGGTAACCAGGAGCAGGGTGGGAGTAAATGACAGTTCAGTGCGAACACACATGAGGCCTGGAGGACATCCAAGCCTCAGTGTCCAGTCAAGCAGGCCCACACGCCAGCAGCTCAGGAGCCGGGGCTGGCGTTGCAGGCCTGCCGTTGCCTGCACATGGACAAAGCCACCAAAGCAGACGGATCCGTGAGGGAGAAACTACAAGGGCAAAGGCAGGAATCTCGGCGTAACCGTGTGGGGAGGACGGCAGCAGCATCTCAGAAGTCAGTGGGATTCTGGGGAGTGAGACACAAGAGCCAAACGAGGATCAAGAAAAATTACCAAAAGAATAAAAAACTGTGCAAGCCCAGAATCTGTTAGCACACAGCGTGAACAGTAACTGGTATAACTGAGTCATCAAGACAAAGTGAAATTACGTTCGGCACAGTTCACATTGTGGAAAGATACAGAGCACGTTAAAGCAAGTTTTTTATTCTTAAATTTAGAAATGCTCCAGTCAGGAAAATTCAATTTGAGAGAACACTTCCATTTTCTGATATAGGGTAAATGAATAATAATGTAGAAGTGTATCAGCGTATATAACATTTTTTCATAGTTCTAGGTATTCGAAAGTGACTAACCAATAATAGGTACCTTTTAAACAAAGCTTAAGGGGAAAGCGGAGCTATCAGGCATGGACTCACAACCCTTCAGTTAGACAGATCTGCTTGCCTGTGCCCCATTTTCTATGCTCAGTGTAAGAAATAAGTACAAAGAAAAAGGAAACCGGAGTGAAAGCAAGGATACCTTTCCTCTGATGGGATAGGCTGGGAACATTCTCGAAGAGATTAGGCCTGATTTGTGTCAGGCCTTGGAACAAGACGGCTTTTATGGCAGAGCTTATCTTTCTTAGTAATTGTTGCACATTCTCACTTTATAAAATGCCTGGGGCCCTATTTTACTTATAAAAGGAAACTGGTGGGTTTTTTAAAGAGCTATCTTGGCAATATGCCAAAACAGCTGGTGTCTCTCTCCCTCCGCCCCCAGAAAAAAATGTGCATTGGTCATTATCTCCCTTTTCAAACTGAGCAGAGTCCCTGTGATGCGGTCTCTCTGTCACCAAATTGCCCCTCCACATTTACATCCAGTGCCTCACCACAGGGATACCAAGCCCATTAGAGCTGCAGGGGGAGGGGAAGAAGGGTTACAGAGATGTTCTTGTCACCTCAGACCTGAATTTCACTGACGCACAGTGCCACTTCCCATTAATTTAAAAACGACTGCAGGAAAATATTCCTCAGTGCTTAAGCTGTTTGAAGGCCCGAGAGCCTGACAGCTGGCCCTGTCTGCAAGACCATGATGACTCTGGGCCTTCCAGTAAGCACCATTTGGAAGGGGAAGCAAGGCTGGGTCTGCTGACGTCTGGTAATCAGAATAAGAAATTGGAGCTTGCTTCCTGGGGGCAGAAGCCGGGCAAGATCTTCGGAAACACTGAAATTAGATTAGGCAAGGACGCAGAAAGGAAATGTTTCGGCTGCTTTCAGACTCCTGAAGCTGACTCAGAAGTGACTAACACTGAACAGTTTGCCTGGAGACTCAGATTTGTTTCTGACTTTTGACCTCAACCAATGAAGAATCTATAGCATGAGGACTATTTCCTTCTTAGACATCTTAGAAGTTGAAAACTTTTAAGTTTTGCTATAGTTTTATTTTTTAATCCTCACCCAAGGATATGTTTTTATTGATTTTAGAGGGGAGAGAAAGAAACATAGATCAGCTGCAAAGTCGAAAAGAAAAGGACTTGAGTATAATTAGCAAAAGCCCTCAAGTTGGTCATAAAGTAATTAAGAAGTGAGCCTAAATATTAACATAAGAAGTATGCCTAGTAGCAGCTGGAGAAAATAAATTTTATTAGCATGCATCTGATACTGTCCTAGAGGAAAGGTGTAATATTGCTTGTTTTACATGATCTTTCTTAGGACAGGAAAGTCAAATGATAATTTTTAGAGAGATATTTAAAACATATATGTTTTACTTAAAAAAAAAAAAGGCCTGAGCTTTTGAGAAAGCAGCAACCTACGTTAGCAGATGAGGAGGCAAGACCCCGATCTCGGATGATTTCCATAAAAGCCTCTACAGCAGCGGGGCCTTCAGAAGGACGCAGTCAAGGAAGAAAGGGAGTGCTTCCTATCAGATTGGCAAAAATTTCAGAGTAATAGAAGCCACTAATGGCAAGGGTGCCAGGAAACTTGTATGCACTGTTGATATCTTCTAAATTGTATCAGCTTTCCTGGAGGGCCGTTTAGCAACAGATATCAAAAACACTTTTAACATGCACTTTGATTCAATGATAACAGCTGTCTCTAGGACAAATTTCTTGACCAAGTAAAGTACAAAAAGATGTAAGCCTACAGAGATTTACTACAGTGTTTAATAGTGAAAAATTATAATCTAAATACTGTTGGCAGGAGACTGATTAAGGAAATGATAATACACAGTAGAGTACCATGTAGTCATTAAAAGGGATGGAGATTTATATACTCTACTGTGAGAAGAGGTTCCTACGGCAATTCAGTGAGGAAAGCTGCCCGAGTGGTGCAGTGAAACATTTATATAGGATTATGTGAACATGCCTGGAGAAGGGACGTTTCTCCTGTAACAAGTGACCACGACTCTCAGATGTCCAGTAATTCTCTGTCCCTTCTTGTACTTTTCTACATTAATTCCTTTTTTTACAAACACTGAGTACGTATTTTTACCAAAGTAAAGGCATTTTATTTAAAAAAGAAAGCACAGGTCCAAAATATATTTTTCTTTAAAAATACCAATATATATAAATAAAGACAAATCCTTCTTATCCCATGGTAAAGGGGTAAACAAACAAACCGAAAAACTCCCTTCATTTATAAGTTAACTTTTAAATTTAAATCTCTGGACGATTTAAAGTACTTCACAACAACTAAGAATGTTTTCATTCATAGTTTTATTACCACTGAGGTTTTAGCTCCTGAAAGGGCAAACACTATAAATTACCTGTAAATTCTAACTACACAGAGTATCATGAACACGTTACATACAAACCACAGTAAAGCTGGCAATGGGCCATTCTGACCAGGGCTTGGAGGCTACACACCCCCTTCAAACAAATGCACGATATGGGCCCACAGGCATAAAAAGCTATGACGTTTCCAATTACATCAGTCAGGAATCATTTATATACCTAATTCTTTTCCTTCTAAGGGAAGGAAAAAAGAAGACAGTTTAACTATGAATATGCTCAACCTCCTCAGAAATCCTTTCAAGTATTTATCCCAACGATAATAAAAGGTAAGAAAGTTAACAAGTCATTGTTCTTGAGTAACACGTAAGTTAACTGTAGGTGGCATGTTCCTTTTTTTTTTTTTTTGGTAACGGGGGAGTTGCCAGTTGTCATCGCTGAAGGTCCTACTGACTGACTAAAGAGCGCTGACCCCCAGCTATGCTCTGCACTTAAAACGTCTGCCCTGATTAAGCAGCCTGCTGCCGCGCCACAGTCCCGTGCCACTCAGCCGGCTTGAACATGTCCATCTCCTAGGACCACGAACCCGTAGTCACTGTTCATTCTTTTCACAGCTAAGTGACTGATAAAATTAATGCTGCCTCCATCATAATCTGAAGATAAAGTACCGTAACTCAAAGTAACTGATGAATCCATACTAAGCAGTCAGTCCATGCTTGCCCAAGGCTGGTCAGCAGAGTGAAGGGAAGGTCCCATTTTAAATTCTGGGCACACTTTGTCTGCTCTGGTCTGCTGACAAAGTAGCTCCCACTAGCTCTCCTTTTTTGGCACTTTTGATTAAATGATATACCACTGTGTAAAATACAAATGTATATTTATCTTACACATATTCTATGTGAAATGAAATTCTACAATAAATATGAATAAGCGAAAAGTAAATCCAAAATATTTCTAAGGAACTGAAGGGCTTCACTTTAAGCATTCTCAACACGCTCCCTTTCAGGCCAGCAGATGTAGCTGTGAATTAATACATAGGGAATGTAAGCTGCTCTGGGTTAGCCATTAGATGGCACTCCCTTTTTAAAAAAAAACTGGGTTTACTTTGGAGATTTAGTACAACTGAAGGCAGCGACCAACAATTATTTGACCCTGAAAGTGATTCTGACCTAGAACAATCATCTCAGTTATTTACTGAGTGCACAGACTTGGACCATTTCTGTTTAACATTTTCTGACTGTTTTCCTCAGTCATAGAAAGAATGGCACGTCCCAATAAAAGACAGTAAACAGTGAGAAAAGTTCATCAATGGACTTTTCTGTGGGAACCTCACAGTTTTCATCAACTCTCTAAACACGGAGCTGAAATAAATATACCACGTTGCTTTCCACGAGCCTCAGAGCAGGGTCATCCACTGAGAATGCTCAGTCATAAAGCCTAAGACATCCCTAATAAGTCTGCTGGGTGCCTTGTCTTCGTGGAGCCTGGCTCAGGGCAGGCCCACGAGTGTCTTCTGAGTGAACCAGTCAGTAAACACTACTGCTTTCAAAAAGATGTCCCCTTGACAAAGTGTCAGTCAGTGGGTCATTTTTCTGTGAGGTGTTTCGGCCAAACAGATAGGTCTAAAGACGTACTTGTAGGGGAGAGTGTATTTGCCATCTCCCTTGGTAGTTAAAGACATTAGGGACGCAATATAAAGGGTTCTACGTATCCTCATATTCAACAGGGCCAATCAGAAAAGAATATTTCCCCTCAAATATTTTATTAGGCAGTAATCCTCTTATCAGTCCCATCGAAGTTCACAGTCTAGAAACTGAAATAGCACAGTCTAGCCCATAAAGGCCAAGTTTGCAAAAATATAATTTAATTTAAATAACCTAGTTTTGTTAGTCTATGAAAATTTGCCTGCACAGTTACTGCAAAAATAAAGGTTAGTCAGATGAGGAGAAAAGCAACATGTTTGTGTATCATTATACTTTGAGTGGAAAGTACAATAAGGCCTATGTTTAGTTATGATTAAGCCAAATGAGAAAAACTCAATAATGCCAATACTACTACTACTAATAATATCTATTATTCCAGCAATTCTCCCCTCCCTTCCCCCCTACTGAATCACTGCCATCGGCATGCACACATGCCATTAATTCTCCCAACTTAAAAAATAAACACAAACTGTCTTGACCCCAACTCCGCCTTCTAAGCAGGATCCCACTTCTTTCTTTCCCTTTACAGTAGAACTCAAGACTCAGTATGCACGCTGCCTCCAATCTCTCTCCACCACTCTTGTATGCATTCCCTCCACTTGGGCCATACCCATCAATGACCGCGCCACGTGCTAACTCAGTGGACTATTAGTGCTGTCTCTCCTCCTTGAAAACCCGGCACCCAAGGTGCCATCCTCCTGGCCTTCCCTCCCCCTGCAGTAGGCAAACCTCAGTTGCTCCTCTCCTCATTCCCCAACCCTCAGGCGGGCCCAAGAGTTCCTTCCTTGGACCTCTCTACATTCACTGCCTTAGTGAGGTCATCTGGTCTCGCAGCGTTAAGTGCTACCTAGATACTGATGAGTGCCCAATTATATCTTCACCTCTCATTTCCCCCCCGAATGCCAATCTTCCACACCTAACTGCTGGCTTGATTACCCACTTGGCTACCTAACAGGTATCTCAAACCAACAGGTCCTGGATGCAGCCCCTGACTTAATCCCCACATCTGCTCCTGTCACACTGGTCCCCATCCAGTTCTCAGCTGCTCAGGCCAAAAGCCTTGGAGACATCCTTGACTTCACTTTTTCTCTCACCTTTGACATCGAAACTGTAACAAATCCTTGTTGCCTCTACCTTCGAAATACATCCAGAGCGTCTTTCCCTTACCTCCCCTTCTGCTACCTATTTATTCCTTACCATAACTGGCAGCTGTCCCAGAAAGCCTGGTCCACAGAGCTTCCCACATTTAGTTTAATAAAAAAGATAGTCATTCTGAATGGATAGCTTTTTAGCTTGTAGTCTAAATTACACACACACACACACACACACACACACACACACACACAGATGCTTTTAAAATTTTTCCCATAATGTGTAAATGTATTAATAATTTAAATAATAATTTTACAATTCTTTAACTGCTTTAGAAGAATATTTACATACATGGATGTCAAAAAGCATAGAAAGTTGAAGTCGATAATTTCACTGAATAAGTAGCTAGTGCTAATTTATATAGAATGAACATTTGCTATGAATTAGTCATTAGTTAATCACATTTGAAGTTCCACCACCTTTAAATATGTAAATTACTTAACATCATTTACTAGTCATGAGGAGTTGCATAGTTATTAGTAAGAATTTAGTCACCTTCTCTGTCATCACTTCCTAAGATAGTGAACTATACAAATTTGAGAATCAGGAAGATTTGGACACAGCAAGCAGGATAAACATTCCAGACACCAGTTACAGGACTGTAGTTACTTACACTGTGAACTCCTAACGCCTTCCAGACGGCGAAGCTGATCATGCCAACCCCACACCACGCGTACAGGGAGCCCCAGCCCAGGGCTCGCAAGGCCAGGGACGACCCGCTCTCCGGGAGAGCAGCAGTCGCCAGGCTCCCCTGCAGGGAAGACAGAAAGGCTGGGGTGAAAATCAACACTTCAGAAAGAATAAATATTTCGGGGTGTTAGAAGTTTACGTAAAAAAAAGGAACATCTACAAAAATATGCCCAAAGAAACTGTTCAAATTTATATAAAACCATTTATAACTTACATTCCTGTTAGAATGAACATTTTCCCAAGTTATGAACCAAATGTTTATGCCTTTTGAGTTGTATATTCATATTATTTACCCACTGAAAGTTTCCTTCTTTGTATATTCTCTTTATATATTGATATTCTTCAGCCCTTACACCTAATATGTACTATCTTATTCTCCTACTTTGCTTTACTTTTAATTCCTTGTATTTTGTTTTTTAGCTTTTGTCTTTGATCAAAGATGCAGTCTAATGCTTTTAAGCTTACTAAAACTTCCCCTATCCTAAAGTTACAGTCATTTCTCTTTTCTGTTAGCTGTATTTTTGTTT
>VMDR010000360.1:163242-256527 GCA_007922815.1 Macrotus californicus | reverse complement strand
GTTCTTCTTACCAAAACTTCTTCTCCTTTAAATTCTGGGTTGCTCTTACATTAACAATCCGATGACCACATCATAGTGCCAAAGTATGCCCAAAATGGAGTCCAAATTTGGTCAAAACATAAACCAGGTTGTGTGACCCTGCACAATTATAAAGGACAGGCAGAAAGAACGTTACCCTACACCACTATCTGCTCAGGTCTCGCCTGTGTGAGTGGGAACTGGGAAGAGGAGAAATCTACACGCATCACTGAACTTGAGAACACTGCTTGGGCCCCGGGGGGGTGACACCTGTCTCCTGGCTTTCCCCTACTTTCCAGACAGCTGCTCATAGAGCTTGGGGACATAGTCGTCCCATTCCGCCTGGTAACATGTGCCAGCCACTGGGGACCCGAGCTGGTACTTTTTGCGGAAAGATGCCACCTTGAATTGGCCACGGTGGTCTCCAGATCGATTGCTAAGAACGGGCTCGTCACACTTCAGCGGCCTGCTCTGCTCGTAAACCAGCCAGACGTAGCGGTGAAGGCCTGGAGGGAAAGGCAGGAGGGAAGATACACACAGGGCTAGGCATCTGATGGAGACATCACCCATTTTCAAAGAAATATGCCAACTTGGAGGGACCCAGACCTCCTCATTCATAAGGACACTGAGAACCCAGAAGGAGTCAGGTCACTCACCTGCTGAAAATCACCCAATGTCACTCCACTGAAATTAGTACAAAGTCCATACCCTGCATTACAGCCTCGAAGGACCTCCAGGATTTGGCCCTTGCCCACTCCTCCTGCTCTCCGATCCACATTCACTGCACCCCGACTCCGGCCCATCTCCAGCAGGAGCCGACCACCAGTCAGTTCCCACTACTCCCACGTGAGCGCCCACTCCACTTCTGTCACAGTAACATGGCTATCTAAAATTCTTGCTTTTTAAGTTCATTGCCTCATTGGAGAGAGAGACCCCCATAAAACTCCAGCGTTTGTCTCGTTGACCATTATCACCCCAGAACCCACCTCACTTAGTGCCTGGCACACAGGAGGTGCTAAAAAATATGAGAAGTGGGTGAAAGGCACCAGCCAATCACCGACCAGGTGCTCATCCCACCACAATCACACCTGCGCAGGCTAACGGGAAACATCATCTTTCTACCACCAGAACTTACTTCCCTGGAAGACAGGAAAACTGGCTGGAAAGAAATGGCCCCACTCACTTCAACCAAGTAGACTGTCGGTTGAAGACTGTTTTAAAATGAGCCAGCATGTACCCTATGGGCCTTGCAGCTTTAAGTGCTGGACACAAAGAGGTGCCGTGAGTTGTTTTTTAAAGCTATTTAGGTATCTGCACAGCCACGTTTACTGCAGTATTATTCGCAATAGTCAGGAGGTGGAAGTAACTCAAACATCCATTGATAAATGATGGATAAACAAAACAATACACAACAGAATAATACTCAGCCTTAAAAGATCCTGTTACATGCTACAACATGGATGAGGTCTGATACGGAACTACATGGACTCAGATGAATCTTCTGAAACTTTCACATACTGCTGATGAGAACATAAAAATGTTGCATCACTTAGGAGAGGTCTTGGGTAATTTCTATGACACAAAAATTCTACCTGACAAAAATGAAAACCTGTGCCCACAAAATGACAAGAATGTGGATAGTAACTTTATTCATAATTTCCAAACACTACAAATTGTGGTATATTCGCACAATGGAATACCACTCGCAATGAACAGGAATGAATTACTGATACAAACAACACACGGATGAATCTCCAAGATTATCTCGAGTGAAAATGACCGATCACCAAAAACAAATGCATACTGTGTATCATTTACATGAACACAAAGGTAACCTACAGAGACAGGTGTCAAAAAATGGCTAGCTCCGGGAAAAGTTAACTTAAAAGGGTGTGTGCATCCATCAATATCCACCGTCTAAACCCTTACAATCTGTTTTGTTACATGTAAGTTACACCTTACTAAAAGAATATGGAAAAAAAAAGAAAAGAAAAAAAAAGCAAGTTCCTGAGGCTTTTTTTGTTAATGAGAACACAGCTCCTACTTGAGAGAATTGCTTTATTCTCCAATGTGTACTCCCATAATTAAACCGCCTAATTTCATAACTGCCCTAGAGAACATAATAAATCCCTGAGAAAGATGTACCTTTGCCTTCCGTTATGAATGCATGCGAGGGCTGAAGCCATCAGCAGCTTCTGGGATCTACAGATAAGACAGGAGTCTACGGCCAACTGTCCTTCTCAGGGACCTTCCTGTACCTCTGCAGGCCAACTCCCTGCTGGACAATGTGCACAAAAGCGAGGGAGCGGCCACGCTCCACCAGGCCCTCCCTCCTTGTCCCACCGTGAGCCTGGGCAGCACGTACCCTAACTCGGTCTACATACAACGCAGTGCAATGCGTGTGTGTCTTCGATATAGTTCTTAAAAGCTTCCATATGCATGCAAGACACTGCACTAGATTTCTGAGAGAAAAGGAAGCCATATAGAGATAAAGAAGCAATTTTTAATAATTAATTTGGAAACCATGATCATTTCTGAGAGCTTTTATGGAAACTAAAAGCTCAAAGATCCCAAAGGGCCAAGGCAGAAAACGGAACTCAGATTTAACTGTGTTCACTCCACGTGCAGCCCCTCGAGGAAGCTATGTTGAGCACACATCTCACAGACTCCCCTACTTACTAAAGGCTTAACAGCTCAGAGGCAACACCCACAGGGTCCACCTAACCAGAACCCAAGGTTCTAGCCACGTGACTACTGCCTCGGAGGTGCACTTCCCTGCCTGAAGCCTCCACCAGGGCGAGGGCTCTCATAAATACAAGAATAAAGCTCCAAGAATCCGACTAAAATTTGCAGCACATCAGGCCAATCCTACTGCGCGCCCAGGCTCCCCTGCCACCACCCCCTAAAAGAAGGCTTTACCGACCTGTGCCCTTAGGAGGCCCGGAGCCCACATAATCGGAGAGAACTGTGCCACTGCCGATGTTGTTGCCCTTCATGTTGACCACCAGGAAATGGTGCCACTCCCTGTGAGAGAACACAGGTCCATCAACACCATGGGAAATCAGTGCGCACTCACTGCATTGCCAGCAAAGGGGCAGGAAGCCCGCGTTCCATGCCAGGATCCAGCGATGAGATAGACAGTTCGCTTTCCTGGTCGCGCAAACCTCCGGCGTCTGCAGAAGAGAGGACCCAGCACCTCCCTCCCTCTGAGATGGTCTAGAGCAGGGGCCACCACACTTTCTGTAAAGGGCCAGACGGTAAATGTGTCTGGCTTTGTGGTCCACACTCTCTGTCTCCACACCTCCACTTTCCAGCTGGAGCGCGGACACAGTCGAAGACACGACTCACAAATGCTACCGTGGCTGTGCTCCAGCAAACCTCTTTTTGTGGGCAATGATGTCTGAATTTCATTTCATTTTCAGATGTCACAAAGTATGCTGCTTTCGATTTTTTTCCCAATTCTTAAAAACTATAAAAACTATTCTTAGTTCATGGGGCTGCACAAAAACAGGCCTCAGGCAGATCTGGCCCTCAGCTATAGTTTCTCGTCTCCTGCTCCAGGGAGTGGAGTCAAGAGACCAGAAACGTCCACTCGGGCGTAAGCATGTATGTGAACATCCCAAATCAAGTCTACCAGCACAGCACGTCCAGTGTCAGCCTGACACGGTGCAAAAAGCACCAGCTCCTATCTGGATGACCTGCAGCTCCCCAGCTTTCCCCGACTTGCCTGTATTTGGGGTCCTTTCGGCTTGGAGCATCCGGGTCTGTCAAGACCAAGGTATAGAGTTTACTTGCATCAAGGCCATCCCATTCAATACTGGCGGGCCGGTTCTTAACCTGCAAGAAGGAACCAGTTGAGTTAAAAAGCCAGAAATGCTGAAGAAACCAACACTCAGGTTCCTGATAGAGTAGATTATTAATAAAAGCTAAAGTGCACCAACAGAACTAAGAGCCAGGAGCTGAGGGTCAGTACACTCTTCACAGTATTTATCTTAGTCTCAACAACAACACTGCAAGATTGGTGTCCTAGCTCGTTATGAGCAGAAAGAACTGGGGTCAGGGCTTCAACCCTGGTGCTAAGTCCTCTTAAAAATAACCTTACAAGGCTGGAATGACAAAGTCTCCAGATTTGGTGACCAGGAGATCACCTGGGACTTGCTAAAGTGAAATCGTAATTAACTGGACACTGAGAAGCGCACAGAAAACAAGAAGGCCAGATGCGGACAGTGAGGATGGGAAAAGCGAGGCTGAGAGATGGGCACTTCATATTTAAACCAGCAAAACAATGAAGTGTCACAGACAGCAGTGGTATTCGCACCGCTGTCCCAGATCTTCCTAACCAACAACTCACAAGGGGGCAGGCACTCTGATTTCTCCACTTTCAGCCTCCAGGACCTGTTCTCGCCTCCACCATGGGCGTCAGAGGCCAAAGAGTAAAACAAGGCCCGCTGCTTTGGAGCCGCCCAGGTGCGTTAAGTCCGCTAAAACAAAGGCCTCGCTGGGCACTGATAACCACCGGTTACATAATGCGTCATATGTCCTCGAGTGGCGCGTTTGCTCCCCAAAATGAGACCTAAAATCCCAAGGCTAGAGGGGAGGCTCTGGGGACGTGTGGGCGACCAAAGCCAACTGGTTCCTGGGCATGGTCCCCTTCCTAGTCCCTGCCCTCCCTCCTGCGACCCTGGCTGTTTCCAGGCCTAGAAAACCCTGCCGGGACCTAGAAGTCCGAGGACAGTGAATTAATTACTCCTGCCGGCCGCGCCCTGCCCCGTTACAGAATTCCCTGCGTTACCCTAGGCCAGAAGCCTGGGCACCGGGACGCCCCTCCCTCCGTGGATCTGGCGCACGTAGGCTGGAATGTCCGCCCCACCTCCGCCCGGTCCCTACTCCGAAGGCCTGCAGGCCCCCACCCCCACCTAGCCCTAGTGTACCTGGGTGGGCGTCAGCACTTTGCCCAGTTCGTCAATCTCCACCCCCGAGTACTTGACCTGCAGCGGGTGCTGCGGCCGCTCTTCCACTTCCTGCAAGCTCAAAGGCCCGGACCACTGGCTGAGGTCCACCGGCATGGCGAGGCCGAGCAGGAGCACTACGGGAGAAAGGCTGCGGACCAGGAGAGGGGTCGACAAAACCGACGCACAGCGGTTCACAAACTGGCCAAAGGCGGCGCGAGCCCCACTGCAGGCCGAACGCATGCGCAGGAGCCGCCGCTGTGTCCCCTGACTCTGCTCTCTGATTGGTAGCGCGGGGTCTCGCGCTCCCTGCCCAATGCTGCCGGCTTTTCCTTTCTTTTTGCCCGGAGGGAATCTGCAACCCGTGGTCCCCGAGTTCCCAGGAGCTATGGCTCAACTTCCGAGACAGTTGTTTTAAGAAATGTAATTGAGCTACCTTTGATTTTTTTTTTCTTTTTTGCATGATTTCGTTGCACCAGTTTCTAAATTCAGAAATGCTAAGGCCTTGCTTTTGTACTGCATTTCCTAAAACAAGCTGGATTGCCCTAGCCTCCTTGTGGTTTCACGCATGCTCACTTGTTTCGGTAGCTGCCCGGTGGTAGGACCTGAGCGAACCTTTGAGCATGTTTCTCTAGGGACAAACACACTGGCTTTTGATTTTCAACCACCCAGCTTGGCCCAAGCAAGCTTCTTGGGAAATGGTTTTTAAAGCCATTATTATTCCTATTCTGTGGACACTTGGTTCTGCCTCTACCAAAACTGCTCTCCCCGTGGCCACCAAATGCTTTCTTTTTGCTAAATGTAATGGACACTAGTTAATAGTCATGTGATTTGATCTTAGGATAGCCTTTGACATGGGTCGCTCTCCCCAGGGAATAAAACGTTGTCTGTTGTTTTCATTTCTTATTAGGAAGTAATTCAAGCTCATGAGAGGAAATTCTGAGAAAAAAAGTCAAATAAGTAAATAAAAGTCGTTTTTATTCCACTACTTGGATATAAACAGCATTAATAATTTTTAGCATATCTTTCCAACAGTAAAGCTAGGAATATAGATACTGTTCTGTTTATTCACAAAATAATTGCATTATACTCTACCATTTTACCATATCTGTATTAAATCACCAGATATATACTTTTTTTAATTGATTTTTAGAGAGAGAAACATTGATTTGTTGTTCCACTTACTTACGCATTCACTGGTTGATTTTTGTATGTGCCCTGACTGGGGACCAAATATAGCCTTGGGCTTGTCAGAACGAAGCTCTACCCAGGAGGGGCCTAAACAAACTTCTTGTTGTTGAATATATATGCTGTTTGTTGTTTTTTTCCTTTAACACATATCACTGAACTGAATATTTAAACACTTGGTGGGCAGTTTTTATGAAAATTTTATTAGATAGAGGCAAGCTAGGTGAAAGAATATGTATTTTATAGGGATGAATCACAGCTAGTTCAGTGTCTAGTTAAGTCCCAATTGGAAGCAACCCCTTCGAGACAAAGCACTGATGTGATAATTGGTTCTTTCCATCATTTGTTCTATAAATGCATTTTTTGAGAACCTCATGAACTAAAGGAGGAACAAACCCTGCCCTCATGAAATGTATAGACTAGCAGTGGAGAGAAACAGTAATCAAGTGACATTTGATGAAGTAAAATTACAAACTGATAAACGTTCAGGAGAGAGCACAGGCCCAGGCTGTTGCTGAGCCTCAGAGAGCAACCAGAATGGGCTCTGCAGCTTCCTCTCCATGGGACCTCAGGAAAGCCACCCTCAGACTCAGGGCAGAGATGATGCTTTGAGAAGACAGGTGATGCATGAAAAACCTCTTGGGAAAGAGGGAAAAAAATTCCAGATGTTTCTGCTTCTGGCTACCGTCTTGCCCCTTTCCTACCCCAACAAACAAAGCTGGCAACAGGTCTATGAAATCTACCTCTTTAATGCCCCTCCAAAGGACCCACTTCTTCATGTCCTTCCTCCCAACCCCCCACTGTCCCAGTAACGTGTCTGGTAGTACTCTCCCTGGCCACTGCCTCCAGTTTTGCTTTCTAGTCCATTCGTCTTTCTCACATGGAAGTCGGGTCAATCTATACCTCACCCCTCCCATTTTCCTTCGGCCCTCTCTACCTCCCCATTGTCTCAGGATGAAATCCAGGCCTTTGATAAGGCCCTGCAGACTTCTCCCACCTCCCTTGCCTTCTTTTCTCCCAAGGTTCTAAACCTGTTTCAGTCTGATATTTCTTTCTACCTCTGGGACTTTGCACATGCTATTTCCTCTTCCTGGCCCTTCCCCTCATCCCCCTTTCCCTCAACCCTCACTATACTCTCATCTCAGTTCACCTGACTCATCTCAAAGATCACTCCCGCCTTCTCCCACCCATGAGACTGGGAAAATGCTCTGCTCTCTGCATCCACACCCATTCTGTCCTTCCCCTTTCCTCATATTCAGAGCACTCGGGATTACAAGTTTATCATCTGAAACACACCACTGTCCACTTGAATATAAACTCCATAAGCGTCATCCCTTGTGTTCACTGGTCTTATCCCTAGCACTTAAAACAATGCCTGACACACTTGGTATGTGATAATGTCATCTATATAAGAAAATAAGAGAAATTTTAAAAAACAACTTGTCAGTTTTAGGTCCATATCACTAAAGCTTAATTTTTGCGTGAAAATGCCACATTCCGGAAAAGGCCATTTCCACTGTACTTCAGTGTCAACGTCACCTCATTAATTATCAGCAGTTGGAGAAAGCAGAACACCTTTGCTCTCACTGTTTATGTGAAACAGCTCTCGTTGAACGGTCGTGAGATAGTAAATGCCATCCTACCAGCTGTGTGTTAAAAAAAGAAAACTATTTGGTCAGAAATGATGGTTGCAGCTTAATAGAAAGTGCTCAAGAAGAGATGTTTTAAAGACTTGCTTTGAGCTAGTATTATCTGGGACTAAGCACAGATGCTCACTGGATATTTAAGAGGTGGGAGCAACTTTATGGAGAGCCTTTGGGGTACAAAGTTCTTAACGTGCACTGTTTAGCAACCTCAGCTGTCTGAGAAAGGCAGTCTTCTCCGTGCTGCTCAGGGAGTGATTGGGGCCATCTGTATACATCTGCAACTTTTTCTGTCTCTGTTAACCCTGGGCTGCTCTCTGCTCTCTCCACTGAGGAGAGAGAACTGGAACCACTTCCACTAAAACAATGGTGGGAACAACCAACCCCTATCTACTGGGTGCCTACTGTGTGCAGGTCAGCATGCTCCGATAATGACCACTACTGCTGGCTGTATGCATTCCACTAACATCCATACCATTTACCAGTGCCTACTGAATGAACGTATGTGCCAATGACAACCGTTACCGTTTACTGAGCACCGACTTTGTGCGGGTCAGAGTGCTCCAGTGAAGAAGACTAACACTATTACCACTGCCACGTGCCAGGCTGACGGAAGGCCTTGACACTGAGCATTTCATTTCATCCTCACACCAACCAAATGTGGGAGGTCCTGCTTTATGCCTATTTTATAGATAAGTAAGAAACTGAGGCTTGGAAAGGTATAGGTGGCAAAGCAGGATGAAAGTCTGCATAGCTCCAAAGGCCAGATGCAAAGTTCTTAAGCACACCCTCGCTAGGAGTGCTGGGAATAGAGGCCCACACGGGCTCTGCCCTCCAGAAAGCTTTCCCCTAGTGACAGTATTAAATAGTGAATCACCAGGTAACCCCACATGGCGACCCTAAGAAGGCACCTCTCAGATCGGACTGGTGGGAGAGAAGTCGGGCAGGGCCCCAGCTACTATGCTCTGCTTGTAGTTCAAGGACACTCTGGCAGATCTGCTGACACCTTAATTTTAGCCCAGTGAGACCCACTTCAGACTTCTGGCCTCTGGAAATCTAAGATAATAAGTTAGTGCTGTTTTAGGCCACTGAGTTTATGGTAATTTGTTACAGCAGCAGTAGCAAACTAATACAGTATATGACTTATCCTAAGCCTCGGCCTCAGTTTCTCCCTCTCTAAAATGGGTTTACTAACACCCCCGAAATGATCACTGTGAACACCAGGAAACACCGAAGATGTGCTTCATGCATAACCTGGCACCTCCAAGTGGGAGGCTATTACTGTTATTATATGGCCATTGTATAAAAACCCATAAATATAAGTAAGCAAACATAAAATTAACTAACTAAACACCTTTAATAAGCTTACTACCCCAAAGCAATGAACATCTTGCTGTATTTATCTTCCAGATTTCCTTCTATGTATATAAATGTGAAATTGCATACAAGAAAGTATGTATTCAGAACGAATTGGGTCCAATTATACATGCGTAATTTGCCTTTCTTCACTTCCTTTTGTCATATCTATAAATAAATTACTACAGCAACATTTTAAAAAGATTTTATTGATGTTTTAGAGAGAGAGAGATGAAGGGAGGGAAAAAGTGAGGGAGAGAAACATTGATCCCTTGTCTCTCACACATCCCCCACTGGGGACCTGGCCCACAACCCAGGCACACACCCCAACTGGGAATCAAACCAGCGACCTTTCGACCTTTCGGTTCACAGACTGACACTCAGTTCACTGAGCCACACGAGCCAGGACACCATAGCAACATTCTTAATGGCTACACAGGATTCTACTTTGTGGGTTGTTGCTTGTGTACAAACACGATCCCCTATTTAGCAACATTGAAAGTGTTTTCACTGTTATGTTCTAGAAATATCTCTGCAATATGTATCCTTTTACACATATCTTCCAAGTACTAACTTGGTCGTTTGTTTTCTAGTTCGGATAAAATCCTAGAAGGGGAGTTACTGGATCAAAGAACATCCACGTTTTGAGTTTGGGATACCAGATTCTTCATTTGGAGGGTTCTCTGGGGCTGATCAATTTTTAAGCCAAAAGGGAACCTAGTGATCTGCCAGGTTTACTCTCTCATTTGATTCCAAACATTTCTACCTCCACAAAGTTTTATTTATTTTCGTGTTTCTGACAATAGATGTAGAACTCAGGACTCACATTTTTTTAAACTGCTGCCTAGTATGATGGCGTGGTGAATTGTTTAGTCATGCCTTTGTTCTTAGGGTTGAGACGTTTCTCATTTACCCTCCTTGGACAGCTGAGACAACTCAAATTCAGAAAGTCTCAGGGACCTGCCGACGCCGACGTCCAGCCGAGAAGAGAACCTGTTTGGTCTGCAGTGAGAGCTCTCTGCGGAGCTGGGAGCAGGTCTGGGCAGAGGCAGGGCACCCAGGAGGGAGCTTCTACCAGCCTGAGCAGAGCAGCCAGGTGCTCCCACCAATGTCTACACCAAGCCTCATTTTCATGCAGAAATCAAGAAGTGCCCTACAAATCCAGGTAAAGACCCAGCCCTGGGGGGAGTCCAGGGGCATACTGCAGATGCTCAATACTTAACTGATTACGCAGAGCACACTGTTCATGTATAAAGGATGTGGGAGGGCAAATTTTAGAAAGAAAAGAAATGTTGTATCTGTTGGCACACATCCACCACGTACCCTCTTACTTGCCCTTCTGAGTTGTTCATTTGTGTGTGTGTCTAGGCAGGGCGCTGCTGTAGGTGGCGCTGGGGGGAGGTTGCAATGAAGGAGCCTGTAAAGCCACAGGATGTTTTTGTTTGTTGAGTGAGGGGAGGGAATTCATGGATGTGGTTATTTAGTGGAAGGGCTTCATTCCAGTTTCACTGGCTTGTGTTTCTGCTAGAGAAAGTGTTGCATAAGGGAGACCTGAACAAAAACAAAGCTCCATCCCATGGCCACAGCTCAGGGACAGTGGTCGAGCCATGCCGGTGACTTGGAATTGTGACCCCCCCAGGGACCCAGGTGCTGGCTGTTAGCCAAGAATCCGGACTGAGACATTGTTCTAGAAATTAACCTCCAACTGGTCTCCAGGATTCCACCTGCTGGATTTTTTATATTGAGATTTTTGCTTTTCCTCTGTGAGAATTTCAAAGCATTTTTGAAAACCTTTTACATTCTTGCAGGCATCTTTGGCATAAAATATTTTTAGGAAAGAGTTAGGCAGAAAATCAATTTTAAAAACAAGCAAATTTTAGGACCTAAAAAAAAATTAAAAATAGACTAACATTTGATCCAGAAACTCTACTTCTGGGTATATATCCCAAAGAGTTGAAAACAGAGTCTTACAGAGATGTTGGCCCGTCACATGCACAGCAGCATTATTCACAATAGCCAAGAAGTGGCAGCAACCCAAGTACTCGTCATCGATGGATGGATGGTTGAAGAAAGAACTTGAGGGAATGGGACAGAATATGGGAAAGGCTTCTCTAATGGAGGATGTCTGGGATTACCCCCAGTACAATGCTGGGACATAGTTCATGCTCAGTAAACACTGGTTAAAGAGTGAATGAATGGGTAGGGCTTTGGAGGTGGGCCTTCCTCTGCCACCACAGCAGTGGCCTGTTAGCATTGGGTATTTGATGTGGGAGTCCCAGAGAGGAAACTGCCAGACATAGGACGCCTGTCCATAAAGAGTCCAGCCATTGTTAATATAACAGGAACGGTTTATGCGACATCGATGTAACCCAGCAGCCAAGGAGAGTGGACTGGAATGCACATGCATGAACAATGATGACTTCACTGTACTAGTCTATGGGGGTGGTAGATGCCGTTGAGTGAGCATGTGAACTGTGTGGCCATCACATTCAAAATGACTGAGCGAGTAGAGCAACGAACCTGCATCAAATTTTGTGTTAAGCTTGAACATTCCTCCATGGAAACTCTTTGGAAGGTTCAGAAGGCCACAGCTATGGGCAACTGGTGATTGGCAGCTTCATCACAACAACGTGCTTGCTCATGTATCATATCTTGTGCAGAGTTTTTCAACAAAACATCAAATCACCCAGGTGACCCAGCCCCAATACAGCCCAGGTTTGGCACCCTGCAACTTCTGACTTTTCCCAAAACTAAAATCATCTTTGAAAGGGAAGAGATTTCAGACCATTGATGAGATTTAGGAAAATACGACAAGGCAGCCAATGGTGAATGGGAGAACCGTGTGAGGTCCCAAGGTGCCTGCTTTGAAGGGGACTGAGATATCATTGTCCTATATATAATGTTTCTTGTATTTTGTATCTTCTTTAATAAATGTCTCTATTTTTCATATTACATGGCTGGGTAACTTCCGGGCAGACCTCATACATATCATAGAATATTATTCAGCCTTAAAAAAGAAGGAAATCCTGTCACATGCTACAACATGGATGGAACTTCAGGACATTATTATGCTCAGTGAAATAAGTCAGTCACAAAAGGACAAATACTGTGTAATCCCACTTCAATGAGATATCTAAAACAGTCAAATTCCTAGAGATGGAAAATAGAATAGTGGTTGCCAGGGCCTGGCGGAGAGGAGAGAACAGGGAATTGTTTGTTTAATGAGTGTAGGGTTTCAGTTTTGCAAGATGATAAAGGTCTGAAGATGGTTGTACAACATATGAATGTATCTGATGCCACAGATGGACTATATGCTTTAAAATGGTTAAGATGGCAAGTTTGGTGTTATGTGTGTTACCACGATTAAACATAAAAAAGTAAAATAAACCCAAGCATACTGTAGTAGATAACACACAAAAGAATATTATTCAGCCCATCAAGAGGAATTAAGTTCTGACACATGCTACAGCATGAATGAACCTTGAAAACATTGTGTTCAGTAAAAAGAGCCAGACACAAAAGGCCGCATAGTTTGACTTATATGAAATGCCCAGAGTAAGTAAATTCGAGGACACGATGCAGAGTGGTGGTCACCAGAAAGGAAAGGAGGAGGGCATGAGGAACAACTGCTTCATGGGCATGGGGCTTTTCTTCTGAGCTGAGGAAAACATCCTGGAACTAGATAGATGTGGCGGCTGCACAACATTAGGAGTGCACTAAATGCTAGTGAAGTGTTCCCTTCAAAATGGTTAATTCTGTGCTATGTGGATCTCACTTTAATATTTGTGAGGCAACTTCTAGAAGTCACAAGCAAAAAATGTTTGCAGACTCAGGTTATTGGTGGGATGACTTTATAAACAGCACATCCTTTCAGAGACTGGGAAACGGAAATGAACAGAATGACAGGTGTAATCACTGGTATTGCTTTTGCCAGCATCCATTTCTCTTTCTTCAATTAATAACACCCCACTTTTTCTTTGGGGAACCACTCTCTGTCAGTGGTTTGGGGAGGCGGGTGCTCCAGGGGCAGTCATGTGACCAGAGGCTGGCCAATCAAAACATTGCATGCCCTCTTGCCTAGGCATTGTTTCAGGGATGCACACGTGAACCAAGCCAGGCCAAAGAGACTCAGATCTGGGGCCTGGGATGGAACCATTGGGAAGACAGAATCTCTCTTCCCACTTCAGAGGAAAGAGGCTGTCTGCCTGCAGCTGCTGGTGCCCATCTTGCCACCAGGACAGAAGAGGTTGCCTGAGAACAGAGTCAACCCTGAGGAAAGCAGCTCTGAAAGAGAGAGTCCTGGTGGTGTTATGGTGTGATGACATTGACATGGTTTGACCTCTGGATGGAGCCAAGCATGAAGCAAGGTTTGCCCTTGGATTTTTCAGATAGCTGAGCCAGCAAACTCCATTTTGGACCTGTGCCTGTTAGGTTGTTCTTCACTTGTGACAGAAAGAGTCCACGGTTATTGCAGGTGACCTGCTTATTTAAAGGGAACTAGAAATAGAAACCAGGCCTCCTAAATCCTGCTAAAACTCAGTGGGAGCTTCATTTACTCAGACTTTGGAGCTATCAAACTAGTGATTATTAGAACCAGAATCTTTACCATCTTTGCAAAAAAATGATTTGCCTTGTGTCTGAGACAAGACAAGCCACAGAAAACCTGCCTTGCTCACAGTCCCTAAGAAGTCCTCATGAGTCTATTCCCAACCCAGCTGACAGGCTCTCATCCACAGGCTTGTCACACCACCTATGAACAGTCCGGCTCAACAGGGTGACCTGCATCAGATTTGACCTCTTGAATCTACAATAGTATATGAGGAGAAACAGGCAGGTCTAAATGATAGGAGCTAATGCAGAAAGGAGAATATGCACAGAGGGGTCATTAAGAGGCTTGTGGGCCCTGACTAGATAGCTCAGTTGGTTAGAATGTCGTCCAAATATGCCAAGGTTGTGGGTTCGATCCTTGGTTAGAGCACATACAAGAATCAACCAATGAATGCATAAATAAGTGGAACAACAAATCTATGTTTCTCTCCTCACCGCCAAAATCAATTAAAAAAAATAAGAGTCTTGTGCAGGCTGGAAATCAGAGGCAGCAGGGAATATAAAAAGGATATACAGTATGGAGAAGAAGTGGCCCATCAGCAGTGGGAAAACAGAGCAGATTCACAGAAAGAAATGAACACCTGAAGAGACAGAGCTCCCAACTTCCAGAACCGACCCACTGCACAACAGGGCTCCAGGGGAGTGCCAGACTACCACAACCTTTCTGCAAACACCTTGTTCTTAAAGTGACCTCTGTCCCATGAACTGCATAGAATCTGGCCAAATTTTTTCAAATGTTAATCAAAACTCTTTCAGTTGCAAGAGGCTAAAACCCAATGCAAAGTGAAATCTTTAAAGGAGAAAACTATAGCTGGGGTGCTGGAATGTCAATGGGTGGCTGACTGCAGAAGGTCCAGATCCAGGTGCTTAAGTGGGGCCACAGGTATCTGTCTCCGGCTATTGCTCAGCTTTGTTTGCCTGTAGGCTGGTTTCAATCTCAGGTAGACTTGCCCTTTATGTTGCCAGATGGTCATGTGTTTGGCTGCTTCTAAGAAGGCCCCAGTATCACTATTTCTGGTATTCACAGCCCTTCCCCTGAGTAAATAGTTCTGCCCCCCAAAACAAGGCGATGTGAATGGGATGTGCTTCTGTAATCAGGTCACATAAGACTGTGAAGTCTGTTTTGTTGGCACTCTCTCTCTACTGCCTTTTCAGCTCGCCAGTTTTCAAGAAGTAAGCCGCCCCACCGAGAGGCCCAGGTGGCAAGCAACTGAGGGTGGCCTCTGGCCAACAGCCACTGAGGATCTCAGGCCCTTGGTCCAATGTCCTGCACGGAACTGAAACCCGTTGACAAACACCAAGTGAGGTCAGGAGCGATGGTTCCCCAGTTGAGCTTTTGGGTGAGTGAGATGTCCAGCTCCTGGTTAAAAACCTCCGTGTGATTTCTCAGGCCTGCCGCAGGCCATCAAAAACTTTACCTGGGAAGCCTCCCTAGGAAAGCTGCCCTCCCCACACCAGTGCATCTCAGTCTCTGAAAGAAGCCACAGTTAGGGATGCAGCCCTGCTGACCAGTCACGCTCTTTTGCATATTTGTGTTCCTGGCCCTGGCTCCTTTGTTCCTGGGTCTCTTTATGGGAGACCTTGGGCAGAGGCCTCTTCAGGTGCCTCTGCTGCAGCTCCTGAGGTGGGGAGGAAGAGGAGGCTTGGAAGACACTTTTCCCCACTCTGAGCCCTTCCCCTCGTCCTTTGCGTCCCTCCCCACCCCCAAGCCCTCGTGTCTATAAAACAGCTGGAGCCTTGTGTTTGGGCCCTAAAACAGTGAGTGACCCCCACTGCTGCACTGACGCCCCTGGCTCCTGACTGGCGCACTGTTCCGTGGAGACAAATGCAACAGCAAAAGGAGGTGCTTTCTCTGGGTTTGGCCTCTTACATCATCGCAGTAAGTCAGCGATTTTCAACCTTTTTCATCTCATGGCACATATAAACCAATTACTGAAATTCTGTGGCACACCGAAAAATATATTTTTTGCACATCTGACAAAAATTAGGTATGGTTTTGATTGATTGTGATGGAAATCACACACATTGCCCAAGGGCACAGTGTACAATCAATAGTGAAGTGTGTCAGGTGCCTGTACTCGTATGTAAGGATTTCTGATGCCAGGAATTAAGATGCAACTTTGTTACATGACCTATATACAGGGTCCGGCAGAAGTAACTCCTGCTTGCGTGTGGTTGGCAGGATAATAATAATATGGGTGCAATAATTTACAGTTTTAATTTGAACATTTCACCTAACATGTCATATAGGATGTTTGCATGTAATATTGTTATGTTTCAGAACTATAGGCTTATGATTTTGTAATAAAGATTTTATAATAAAAAGGGGGCATTATTTGTGCCAGACCCTGTATTTATGGTTCAAGACAAGGCATTCACACTGGACAGCTATTGTGTGGGCTGCTGTCATTTTTTTATTTGACAGGCTAAGGGAAAAGAGGTCAGTGCCCCTGACTAAATAACCAGGTATTGCATGTTTTAAAAAATTCTTGCAGCACACTGGTTGAAGATCACTGCAGTAAGTAGTTTTAAAGCCTTAATTATTTCATTTTTGGCATGTTGCTTTGTTCAGTCACTCGGACACCTGACGGTTCAGCATCCCTGCTGTGTACACCTCAGAAGACTTCCTGGAAGAGGTGACCCCTTGAGCTTAGAGAATTGCTAGGGGAAGGAGGGAGTAAAGGGGTAGTGAAAAGCACAAGAACATGGGCAGAGGATAGTAAGTGCAGAGAGAACAGCTTGGTTGAAGCAGCCCTTGTCAGATGTGGCGGAAACTGAGGGCATGAGTGTGAGCTCTACGTGGGCAGAGCCCACGCTGCATTTTGTTCCCCATTGCGATCCCAGGATCGAGCACCACGCATGGCCTGTAGTAAAAGGCAGAACTCCAGCGAAGACAGTGGGGACAGAGGGGAGGAGATGGGCTCCAGGGCTGGAGTGTGTGGGTGACTGAAGGGTGCGCACATCTCTAACAGCTTTGGCAATGACCAAATCTCCTGCAAATGTCACATCCTTGGGGTTTGCCTCCTGGAGGTCTCATGTTTGTAAAAAATATAGCTTCGTGGCTATTTTATACATGTTGAGAAGAAAGAGGAGGCCTAGGGCTGTTGAACCTCAGAGCAACTTATTTTCCCAGCAGTCTAGTCTTGTATCTCCCTCCTGTAACCACAAACACCCTATATCCTGTGAAGGCACCCAGCTGGCGCCCCGGCCTCTCCAGAACCCGGCTGAGAACTGGCAAGCCACAAATCAAATGTCATCACGTCCACGAAGGAACAGGCACTTTTCTCACTCGGTGCCTGTGCACTCTTATTCCACACCAAGTTCTAACGAACTTAGTCGTCCGGGTTGCAAGAGAGAGCATCTATAAAGCATCACATTACAGTACCAAACTCACAGGAGCAGGAAGTGTGATCATATTAATACTTAGCAATTACTGGGCATCTGTGCCTGCTGGGCACTTGATTGGCACATGGTTCATGAAAAGCCACTCAGTAACCCCCAGAAACTGAGGCTCACAGAAGGAAAAAAATCTTTCCTAAGGGCACATAGCCAACCTGACAGATAGGAAGACCTGTGCTCCGTGCCTCAGCCACAGGAGGAGTTAGAAAAGAAACAGCAAAGTGGGGCCAGTTGGCATGGGTGGGGGATCGGCCTCCTAGCTCCCAGAGAGCACCGCACAGCAGCCGACTTCACGGTGTTCGCAGACACAAAAGCACGTTCCTTGACTCACCCTAAGAAAACACTGCATTGTGTCCTCCGGTCAGAATAAGGGAACTGTGTGATACATTGCAGAAATATCAGAACTCGAATACGTGGGTGAGCCCTGGCTTCGCCTGAGAGCTGCGGCCTTGAGAAAGCCTGCTGAACAATCCGGGCCCTCTTTCCTTCTCTGGACGGCGAGAGTCACTGTTGGAACCAATGATCTCCGAAATGTTTTGAGTCCCACACAGCTTAGGCCAACGCTTATCTCTCAGAAGACCTTGGCCTGGAACCCAGAGTCCAGACAGGGCTGAAGAGTGCCACCTGGCGATTCCACTTTATAAGGGAGATTGTTTTTTTACTTCCCCCTGGACCCAACCAACCCAGTTTACAATCCCAGTTTAGATCTGCAGGATTTTTTTCGCTTCCCCTCCCCTTCTTGAAATTGCCTTTAAAATGTTGTAAACTTGTGCATTTTCTTGGGAAGAGGGTGCAAATTTTTCATTACAAGGTTCTTAATCCTCTCTCTACCCCCAGTCTAAGTTTTTACTACCCTGAAGTAAATGTGAGGCCCAGAGCAGAAGTGATTCATTTTATAAACATGGGCTTGAGGCTATGACTTTATTTGGAAATTTATTTCACCTCTCTGAGGCCCAGCTTTCTCATTTGTGAAATGTGGATAAGAATGGTACCTCTTTCAGAGGTTTGCCCAAAGAATGGAAGGAGACATGCCATGGAGAGCATGCCTGGCCAGAGCAGATAGTATCCATAGTGAGGGAATTTCTCAAAATCTTACAGGAAGTCAGCCACCAGCTGGGAAAGCCAGTGTGCAAGTAGATACCACGGTTCTACTGGTTAATCAAGAATAAGTTCACTTGCCCCGGCTGGGTAGCTCAGTTGATTAGAGCATTGCCCCGATGTGCCAACGTTGCCAGTTTGATCCCTGGTGAGAGCACATACATTAATCAACCAATGAATGCCTAAATAAGTGGGGCACCAAATCAGTGATTTTCTCTCTCTCTCTCCCTTCCTCTCTCTCTTAAAAAAAAAAAAAAAAGAATAAGTTCTCTTAGACAGGGAATACAAACACCTTAGAGCTGAATTAAATTTAATACACTTGCTCTGAGAAATGACATGGAATTTGTGCAGGGCTAACAGGAAGAACTGAATCAAACAATATTAAGAGGCTGGGACCCTAGGAAGTTGGGAATTCCTGTCTATGCATACAGAGGAGTTTCACCGGAATCTTTGAGAAAAGGAAAAATGTTGGCATCCGATACCACTTGACCAAATTCCAGCCAGGTGCCTTGGCATACAGAGAGCCCAAACTAAAGGGAGGCTGGCTTTTATAAAATGCCACTCTGTTCACAGTACAGCATGCAGGGAAGAAAGGACATTTTATTTTCAGGAGACACTTGTGGAATGATGGGGAAGGCAGAGAGGAAAGCAGGAAAGAGATAGCCCAAGTCCTCTGAGTTACTCAGTGGCTTAACTATTTATTGAACACCCATCAGCCAATGAATGGCTAAACAGAAATGCAGTGTCTCTCTACAGTGGGATACAATTCGGCCATAAAAAGGCATGATAGATGTCACAACATGGGTGACCTCTAAAAACATTATGCCAGGTAAAAGCAGCTAGTCACAGCCCATATTGTTTGATTCCACGTACACGACATCTCCAGAATAGGTAAATCTGTGTACAGACAAAGCAGATTAGTGGTTGCCAGGGGAGGGGTGGGGAGATAAATAAAGGGTAAGGTGCTTCTTTCTCGGGGTAACAAAAATCTAAAATTGATTGTGGTGATGGTTGAATAAATCTGTGACTAAACTAAGACCCACTGAGTCGTACACTTGAAATGGATTTATGGAATATGAAACACACCTCAATAAGCATACAGTTCAGTGGCATCAGGTGCATGCATGTGGTGGTGTGGCCACCACCACCGTCCACGTCCAGACCTCTTCTCCTGACGCAAAGCTGAGACCACCTGCACATTGAACTGCAACTCCCCTTTCACCCCCCGCCCCCAGACCCTGGCAACAACCCTTTATTTACTCTGTCTTCAGAAATGTGATGGCACTAGGTTCCTCAGGTCAGTGGATTCATGCAGTCTCTGTCTTTTGGTGACTGGCTCACTTCACTCCACATAATGCCTGCAACGTTCATTTGTATATATATGAATATATATACCATTAATGTTTTATTACTTTTCCAGTTAAAAAGACTACTTACTTGTCAAAAATATCACGATATATACTTCTAATATAAAGTGAAGGGAAAAGCAGGAATCAAAGCTTTGTGTAAAATGTCGTTATGACTTTGAAAAAAATACCGCACACATTGGAACTCAGCAGAAAAGATGAGAAGTTTCTAGTGATGACAGTGGTTATTTCACGATGGGTTATGGGAACATTTTATTTTCTATTTTTATGTTTTTCTCATTATCCTAGAAGGAGCATGGTATGCTTATAATCAGGAAAAAGCAAATGCCATCTGAAAAATAGGTATGTCACCTTCAGAAAAAAAAAGAAAAAAGCTTTGTCTGAACGTTCTCAGGATACCTGGAGTTTCCTGAGTTCCTTGAGCCCCGTAAATGAAACGCACTTACTGTTGTCAATTCCTGTGTCCCATCTGCAGTTAGGAAAACAACATCTATCTTGGCCAACAAATGCATTCAGTAGGTGAGTCTGAGGTCACAGAACAAGAGAGCGATAACAGAGTGTTTTCTACCTGAGTTATCTGTTTGGCTCCCGGCAGGTCCCCTCCTGGGCAATCCTGCCCCAAATTTCCCACTGTAGCCTTGTCTCCCTGGGGAAAGGGGGCTCTTCCAGTGTGCTGGCTTGGGAGAGCTGCTTGTACCTGTAGTTCAGTAACCTCAAGTGACAGCCTGAAAGTGGCCATAGTGGAGGTATTCACACCGTGCCAAGTGGAGGACACTGCAAATCAGCCCCCCTCCACCAGCAGCCAGTCTGTGGGCAGGCATTCACCAGCACACCTCTGGGTGCTTCCATAGGGTGGGTGAGCCATCCTCCCCTCCTCAGCCCTTGGCTGCCCATTTCCCAGGAAACTGGATGGTCGTTTTCCTGATTCTTCGGCAAGTAGCATTTTGCCTTCGGGGGGGTGGATCTGCTTTCCGAGTCCTCTGGTTCTTTGCCACTTGGAGACACTAAGCTTTACCCTCTTGGTCTCGAGTCCAGAAAGGAGTCGAAAATAGTAGACATTTGACAACTGTCCATTTTCTATTTTTCGATCTCATCCTGTCACCTTTTTAAAGCTTCACCTGACTTCAGGGACTTTCTTGCTTAGCACCTGTGCCCCAGCTCTTCTCTTCTGGGCAGGGGTCGAAGAGGAGGTGGGAGAAGACGGTGTTTGGGAAGGGTTGCAGGCTTTCTTCTGCAGAGGACTAGCCAGGGCCTGCTCCTGCTCCTGCTCCTTGAGGTGCCAGCCTGTGTGTCCAGGCCCATCCAAGGGGACCCAGGTGGGATTTTGTTATTTACCTTAGTACTTGGAGTGAGGGGCCCAGGGCTGGACCTGACAGGCCAGGCTGCTACCCCTACCTGTTCCCGGCTGACAGCCCTTTCTGAAGCACCCCAGGAGAATGTCTCTAGGAGAAGCAGGTTGTTGCTAAGGAACCTTTCAGCATTGACATGACAAGAGGAGTAGTGGCCAGAAATCATAGTTGCTTGAGGGCTTCACAGACCCAGGCTGTAGGAGGGCTGGCTCCCCATTCTCTTCCTCCCTCCCAGGCTGATCAAGACAGCACTGCCTCAGACCAGGTTCAAATCCAGGCTCTGCCATTGACTTGCTATGCAACTTGGCCTCTCTGAGCCATCTGTAGATTGGGAACGGTAATGCCTACCCCTCAGGGTTGCGCTGAGGGTTCAGTGAACTATCATACACGAAGCACTTAGCCCAGAGCAGGTTTTTTTTTGAATTTATGGGAGGTAAAAGCAAAACAAAACAAAAATAGCCACGTGTGGCCAATGAGCAGAGAGGTGTCTGAGCCCCCTGTTTAATACAAGGCTCTGTCAGTGCGCATCTCAAAACGAGTCCCACAAAGCGATGCCTTAAAGACCTTTGTTGAGTCCGTTGGTACATGTCAACTCGCTGTACCTTCACCACAATCCCATGAGGTAAATATTGGTTATTAGGTGCAGTTAGTGAGACAGTGACCCCTCAACTTAATGGTCACTGTTCTAGGCAGGGTACTTTCTACTGTCCAGAGTAGCTGGAAATAAGGCCAGATGTCAGAACAGGTGTTCCCTAACGGCTCCTGGTCAGAGGGGTGGGTGTGCCCAGACAGAGCGGTTTTGGGGCTCCCTTCAAGCCCTGCTCAGAGGAATGCCCCTGTCTGCTGTCCCTGTGACTCCCAAAGCACTCAGACTGTGGCAGCCTTTGTATGGGTGGCAAGATTGGAACTTTGTTTGGCAGGACTTGGAGTCAGACAGACATGAGTTCGTGTCCTGGCTTTACTACCAATTGGTTTTGTGGTCTGGAATTTAACCTTTTCTAGAACTGTGCGTTTCTCACTTATAAATTGAGATCAAATGATTCCTTAGGTCCAAGGGTTGTAGGGAGGGCCGAGAGGGATGAAGTTTCTGAATTGGCTTTGGAAAAAGGCCCCAGCCATGCAAACATGCAGTGCATGGTGTATGTGAAGGAGGGTGATCTTTCTGGGGGCAGAGAACTGGTCGTGAGGACCACGCATTTGACTCAGCAAATAATCCAGGAAGGCCTGCTCTGTGTGATCCCCACCCCCAAGCAAGGCACCGCCAGAGTCACAGAAAATTCCAGATCCTTAGCTGAAAACTTGCCAGTTGTTGATCTGCCTTATATCTCGTTAACTTCATTGAGGATGTGAGGGGTTTGTTGAAAAGCGTGAGGAGCTGCAGTATCAAAACCAAGGAACTTTCATTTGTTTATTTAACAACTATGTATTGGGTGATAACAAGGTGCCAGGCGCTGGGAGCACAGGCATTGGTCCATCTAAGAAAGACTTCACCTTCTGGAACATCACAAGGTGAAGGATGGAAACCAAAAGGAGAGGGGGGAGGAAAGGGGGAAAACCATCAGGACTGGCTGGAGAGTTCAAGTCCCGGAGTGGAAGAGGGAGAGAAAGGCTGTGTAACTTTATGGCTCATTTCACCAGGCAAACTTTTTTATTGTTTTCAAGAGGATTTCATCATGGAAGAAGCATTTCAATAAGGGGCCTCTGAGCAACAGAACGAATGATTTTCTTTAATAGCGGTTTTTGTTGTTTCCCCAACATTTCATGATGAGGTGATGGGGAAATTTTCCAGAATAGAAAAGTTGAAAGAACACAAACAACCGTATCTCCACCTCCCAGAGCATACAATTACTGCTTTAATGTATTAATTGCAACTTTGTTTTAAAAGAGGAAGTTTCTGGTAGGGCTGTTTCAAGTATCAGCTCTTCCTGAGGATGTCACAGCCGGGTGTCCCCAGTGACAGAAGGACGGGATGCGGGAGTGGCAGAGAAGAGAGGAATGTAGTATGTAGTTTTCTGGGAAACGGACTGGATGGGGGTGGAGGAGCCAAAAAGGAAAAACAAAAAAAAAAGCTCCTGAGAACCAAGTTCCTCTGGCTCCCGGGCCCTCACTCTGACTCGTGGTCTCGGCCGGTTAATAGGACAGGAGTCTCGTGGCTGCTTTTGGCCGGGAGGTCTAAGGGATCATCTTTCTCCTGCTCTAGACTTGCCTTCATTCTGCCAAGGGTAGAAAAGGCAGCGATGGCGGCCCTGGCGCCCGCCCGTAGCACAGGAAAACACATGGCAATCCCTAGAGAAGATAAGCTGGGACACCGAGGGGACCCTGAATTCTGTAGCTTGGCAGCCGGCCCCTCCGGCTCGCGACGCTCCTCTGGGTGCTGCAGCCAGAGCACCCGGGAGGGAGCCGCTGGCGGCCCAGGGGCAGGGGTGCCGTCCTGCGGCAGCTGCAGAGCTCTGCCCGGCCCAGCTGTCCCCGCGACTCCCGGCTGCAGCTCAGGGCGGGGTGGGCTTGGGGAGGGCCCAGCCTCTGCGCTCCTCCCCCCGGCCCGGCCACAGTCGGCTCAGCGAGCCCAGGCGAGCGCCCTTTGCATAAAGCCCTCCTCCTTGGCCAAGGTAGAGGAAGTTGGGCTCCCGCCTGGATGGGAGGCGGGAGGGAGACCTGCTCCTGTTGTTTTCCGCCAGCGGCAGTGGGTGCGGGCACGAGGGGCGGGGTGCACCCTCCCAGCCCCGGCCAAGTGCTCGGGAGAGAGAATCACATTGGGAGCCCAGCGCAGCTCTCAGCCCCGACATCGGACTCACCCCAAGCATCCTTCCCGGGCGCTGTGGAAAGTGGAGCTATTCTGTCGTTCCGAGGACCTGGGAGGAGCACTTGGTACCCCAGGGGCCGGAGCCCGGAGGGGCGCACACCCAGCCCAGGCAGACCCTGCGTCTCCTGAGGGGCCCCTGCCCGCTCGTGGTGCGAGATGGCCGCGCGGGTGCCCGAGCCCCGAGTCCTCCTCTGCCTCGCGGCGCTGCTGGCCCGCTGGGTCGCCGCAGGTAAGGGCCGCGATCTGGAGGGAAAAGTTGAGTTTTGCCAGGCAACAGCAGGGAGGAGGGAAAGCCAGGGACTGAATTCCCTCCGACTCCTCCAGACCTGGTTGTAGCTTCGGCCGCGAAGCCGCCGGGGGTGGGTCTTGAGTTTCCTGCTCGCAGCTCTGCTCTCTTTGCAGAAAGGAATGTTCCCCGGCGCTGGCGCTCGGTGGAGGGTGAGATATCTCCATGCTCTTGGAGCGGGCAGCCGGCAAGGCTACAAGGGCCTGCGGGGAGGTGATGGGAAAATTGGGGACATTGAAGATGGGGGATTTTGAAACTGGGAAAATTAAGAGGCACGTGTAGGGGGTAAAGTGTTGTTTTTAAGCGTCGGATGTAAATTCGCGTTCTGGTTTTACTTGCTGAGCAGGTGCTTAAAGTCGAGGTTCCTTTATTTTCCTCTCCTCCCTGCCTCTGCCCAAGGTTGAACTTGACATACACCTGTAACTTGTGGATTTCCCTGCACACCTGTGCACATAGACCTATGTGGACTAGCGTATTTAAAGCCGTGCCTTCTTACTTCACTTAATTTTTTTTTTGGAATAATTTCTGGCTTACAAAAAGCTTTCCCCTACACTTGACATGATCTCTTACCCCTGACACGATTGGCAAAAGGTCTTAAATAGTTCATCTACGCTCTGCCTTGCAACAATAGAGCAGAGGGTTGGTTACACAAATATGCATTATATAAAAAGATTGAAAAAGTAGTTTTAAATTTAATCCACCACTGAATGCATGTCCGCGGCGCGCAGGGCAGCGTGGCAGGCAGTGAGAGGTCTTGGGTGGAAGGAAAGAAGAGGGAGCCAGGTGGTGATGTAGTTTGCCAGAATTCTTGTGGTGTGCTATTTTCTGTGTTGCCCAGTCCCTCACACCCAGCTAATCGCTTGTAGGTTGCCGCAGAAATTGCTCCCTGAGCTTCCTAGCAGCAAGTGCCAAAAGTTCCTGTTAGGCTAACACAAATTTTTATTTTGTTTTGTTTTCAGCAATCATTTAAAAACAGTAAAATTTCCCATAATCTAGGTTTCCAGTTTATCTGGAGAAAAATCTGAAGATCTGGCAGCACAGGGCCTGCTTTCCTACCTGGAACTGAGCAGTGGTCGGTCACCCCTTTAATCTAGGGCATGTGACCCCAAATTTGTCTCACCTCTCCCTGTTGTATTACTTACCCCGGGCCCTGTTTTGACTTAGTGGTCACTGTGCTGGGGGTGGGGGTGGGGAGGAGGAAAAAAGGATGGATAGTCTGCAATTGGCTGTCTCTGAAAGTTCCCTTTTCCCCAGCTATTTGCAGTGTTGACTGCACTGTGGACACCAGGGGCCTGGGGACACCAGACCCAGGTTTGAAATCATCATCCTGGAATGAATGGGCTTTCAGGCTGGCCGTGGCTCACCGCACAGGAACGCTTCCTCTAATACCTTGCCAAGTTTTTTTTGTTTTTTTTTTAAATCCTCACCTGAGGGCATGCTTAGTGATTTTTAGAGAGAGGAGAAGGGAAGGAGAGAGGGAGGAAAGAATCCACGGATCGGATGCCTCTCATAAATGCCCTAACCGGGAACCAAACCTGCAACCTTTCAGTTTACGGGGTGACACTCCAACCAACTGAGTCACACCAGCCAGAGCATGCCCAGTTATTTTGATGCCCGGGCAAGTTCGCCTTTGTGTATAGTGCTGAGGGCTTCCCTATCTTGTTATATTTTTGTGTTTCTTTTTCTAAAAAGAAATTTTTTATTGATTTTAGAGAGAGAGAAGAAAGAGGGGAGAGAGAGTTGTTGTTCCACTAATTTATGCATTTGTTGTTTGCTTCTTGTATGTGCCCTGACTGGAGATCGAACCCACAACCCTGGCACATCAGGGCCATGCCCTAACCAACTGAACTACCTGGCCAGGGCATTATTTTTCAAATTGGGAGTTGTCTTGGGAAAAAAATATTCATGCCTCCACTGTTGCCTTGGATTGTAAACCCCAGGTCATTCTTGGGGAAAAGTTGCTGGGAAAGAAAAAATACTTAGGTACAAGCCCAATTCTGTAAATGACAGTGTAAGGGCAGCATTGGAAAAAATGGTCATTTCTATTGCTTTCTCCTGTGTTCCATTGGGAGACACCATGTGGATGACTTCTAGCCACACAAACTGTTACTGTGTCTTGTTGTCTCACCCTGTCTGGTTGGGAGACCAGAGTAAATCCCTGTGACCTCGAGGAGTGAAAACCCAAATGGCCACCTCAGCTCTCCCAATGACTTACAGGGGACCTTAAGTAAATCACTTCAGCGTCCTGAACGTCAGTTTTCTCAAGGTACAATGAGGGCCACAGGACAACCAGTTGTGGAACGAGCGGACCCTCAGGGTCTCTTCTTTCTTCTTTCTTTGTCTGTTTCACAGATGTCACTAGTTGATGACTGTATTCTGCCCTGAGCCAGGTCTCAGCCTGCCTCATCTTGAACCCAGCCCACAGGGCTGCCACATCGAAAAGATCTCCAAGGTCAACTGCAGCTTCATCATTTTAAAAGAATAGAGTGAGCTGCTCTGGCTGGGTGGCTCAGTTGTTTGGAACATTGTCCTGTGCACCAAAAGGTTTTGGGTTCGATCCGTGGTCAGGGAGTGTACGGGAGACAACCGAGCGATGTTTCTCTCTCTCTCTCTCTCTCTCTCTCTCTCTTAAATCAATAAACATGTCCTTGGGTGAGAATTTTTAAAAAATGTAAAAAAATGAAAGAATGGAGTGGACAAAGCCAGGAAGACAAGTGAAGTGCCTTAAAATGATTTTTTTCTGTGGTTACGTCCTGCTCTTCCTCGGAGGAAAAGACAAAGTTAGCTCAAGTTCCAAGACTAAAGTTTCACCAGAGCTTTTCCAAGTTCCTTCATTCCTTTGCCAATGAGCCAGGGAAGGGGCTGGTCTGCAGGTCTCATGAACATACATTGCATTTGTAATTCCACAGCTCATCTTCTTTCCTCGGTGTGGATTGCCACTGAGAACTTGGGTTCCCGAGCCTAATTGTTTAGGCATAATTCTCACCTGCTTTTTAAAGTGATGGTTCAGAAGCATTTCTTGCTCTTTTGGAATCTCTAGCATCAGATGACATTCTCTGCCTTCCAGCAAGTGGCTTAGATGTATTTCATCTTGTCCTGGCTTTTGGGCATGGTGTGGCCAACATGGGGAGAGAATCGGAATATCCTGTGGTTCCAGGCTGTGGCTTCAGATCTTTTCAGTGGCGTTCCTTCTAACCAGACATAAATGGGAAGGAGTCCCAGAGGCAGGAAGCAGATTTGTTTTTATTTTTATAACAATTCTGTTGAGGTGTAATTCGCCTACCGTAAAATTCATCCTTGTAAAGTGTACAGTTGACAGTTTTTAGTATAGTCACGAGACCGGGCAACCGTCAGTACTAATGAATTCCAGAACATTTCCATCACCCCCAAAGAAGCCCTTATACTCATTGGCAGTTGCTCCCTACTTCCCACCACTCTGCTTCATCCAGACCTCAACAACTGCGAATTATTTTTTATCTCTGTAGATTTGCCCGTATTGGACATTTCAGATGAACGACCTCGCAGAAGTGTGTGTCTTTTGTGACTGCCTTCGTTCACTTAGAATAATGCTTTCAAGAATTCATGCGTGTTGTAGCCTGTGCTTCATTTCTTTTTGTGGCCAAGTAATGTTCCCATGGCATGGATAGAC
Organism: Macrotus californicus; assembly: GCA_007922815.1. Classification (NCBI taxonomy): domain Eukaryota; kingdom Metazoa; phylum Chordata; class Mammalia; order Chiroptera; family Phyllostomidae; genus Macrotus; species Macrotus californicus. The sequence goes on along the minus strand of VMDR010000360.1, from coordinate 228,814 downwards.
CACACTGTCTGTATTCATTCAGCAGTTGATGAGCATTGGGGTTGCATCTGCCTTTTGGCTGGTGTGAATAATGGTGCTGTGAACATCCGTGTACAAGTTTTCGTGTGGACATATGTTTTCACTTCTCTTGGGTACATACCTAGGAGTGGAATCGCTGAGTCGTACGGTAACTATAACCTTGTGAGAAAATGTCAAGCTGTTTTCCAAAGTAGCTGCACTATTTAAAAATCCTACCAATTATGTATATAAAAATGCCAGTTTCTCCCCATCTTTGCCAACACTTGTTATTGTCTTTGATCTTAGCCATTTTAGTGGGTGTGAGGTGGTAGGTACTTTACTGTGGTTTTGTTTGGGATTCATGTCAAGTACTAGCCAATAAGTCCAGCAGGGGAGGGCCTCTGTGTGTAATTGCCTCTGAAAAAACACATAACTGATTTTTTAAAAATTCCTAATGTGGAGGGACTATGCAAAAAAGGAGATTGTTCAGAGATCAAGGAAGGTAGTCATAGCCTGACCTTTCCTTGTACAGGGTTGGAGGCTGTCGCCATCGGAGAAGCTCATGAGAACATCACTCTGCACTGTGGCAACGTCACGGGAACGAGGGGCCCAGTGACCTGGTACCGGAATGACTCGGAGCCGGTCTTCCTCCTCTCCTCCAACGCCAGCCTCCCGCCCGCCGAGCCGCGCTTCTCTCTGGTGGATGCCAGCTCCCTGCACATCGAGGCACTGAGCCTGCAGGATGAGGGGAACTACACCTGCTGGGAGGTCCTGAATAAGACTCGGTGGTTCCAAGTGTGGCTGCAGGTGGCCAGTAAGTGGGCTGGGCGGGCCCTGGGCTGGCTGGTGGGGCGCTCAGAGCATGAGACAGGAGGGGTGCTTCGGAGTCTGTGGCCTGGGTTTCATTCTGGGCCCAGCCACCTGTGCGCTGAGTGACCTCTCGCACCTGTATTTCCTCATCTGTAAAATGCCGATAAAAAGAATTCCTGCCTCATAGAATCGCTGTGATGAATAGATAGCAGGTGACCTATATAAAGTGCTATAAGTGGCTCTTGGCATAGTAGTTAGCTGTTACTTTTAGCTTGTTGTTAATATCAGTTTGCTGTTAATATCATTTTATTATGCAGCAGAGTCAGAGCATAACATGCTGGAGTCAGACTTGCCTGAGTTCCAATCTCAAGCCTGTCACTTAGTTCTGTGTCATTTTGAGTAAGTAACTTAATATCTCTGAGCTGTGGTTTTTCTTATGTATTAATTGGGGATAATACATTGTACATCTTACCAGGTAAGTGCTCTTATGTTACAATGTGTAGTACAGGGCTGGGCACGAGCTGCTGTTACCACTGTGCTTTCCAAAAACAGTCCGGTGTCCATACACATGTATGAATTTAGAGCATGTTGTTGGCAAACTACAGCTTGTGGGCCATATCCAATCTGCTGTCTACTTTTGTATGGCCTGCAAACTGCTCACATTTTTTTACATTTTTAAATGGTTGGAAAAAATCAAAAGAAGAATAATATTTGTGACATGTGACAAATTAGATGAAATTCGAACTTCAGTGCCCATAAATAAGGTTTTATTGGAACACAGCCACACTTGTCCATATTATCTCTGCTTGCCTTTGGCGCTACAAGAGATTGTATGGCCTGCAAAGCCTAAAATATTTATTCTCTGTCCCTTCACAGAAGAAGTTTGCTGGTCACTTGTTTAGGGGGATATCCATGTTCTACATCTAGGCTGTGTAGTTGAGTAGAAATACCCATGTGGTCACTTGGCTGCTCTCTAGTTCCCTCATCTGTAAAATAAAGAATTTACTCATTCCTTTATTCAACATATACATACTGAGAGCCTGATACCAGGTGCTGTTCTAGGCACTAGGCCACAGGACAAGCAAGATCCCCATCCGCCTGGAGCTGATCTCCTAGTCAGGGGGCAGGCGGACAGTAGAAAACAGACGGGTGCCTCAGGCAATATCAGAATGACAAGTGCTATACAGAGAATGGAGGTGGGGTGACATGATTCTCTGAAAGCACTTTGAAGTGGGGAGGGGGTCGGAGAGGAGTTTTGGGGAGTGACGTTTAAGTAGGAGCCAGTCGTACAAAGATAAAAAAGAATGCAATCCAGGCAGCAGTTCAACTAGTGCAAGACGGGTTGAGCATGGTGCGTGCTCAGAAGGGACAAGGCTGGGGAGATGGGAGCACGGTGTGTGAGAGGCCTGGGTGTGTGAGATGTGGGATGCAGGGGAGGAGTGGTGATAGAGTTCAGTCTTAACCCCTGGTACCTGTGAATGTCACGTTATTTGGAAATGGAGCCTTTGCAGATGAAATCAAGTTGAGATGAGGTCATTAGGGTGTGTCCTAATTAAAATGGACTAGCATCCTTATAAGAAGAGGAAGCGCATGCAAAGACAGAGGGACACGGGGAGAATGTGATATAACTACAGAGGCAGGGAGCGGAGTGATGCAGCTTCAAGCAAAGGGAAGCCAAGGATTACGAGCCAATACCAGAAGTGAGGGAAGAGGCAAGGAAGGGTTCTCTTCGGAGGGAGTACGTCCCTCCTGACACCTTGATTTTGGACTTCCAGCCTCCGGAGCTGTTACGAGAATCAGTTTCTGTTGTTTTAAGCCATCTAGTTTGTTGTACTTTCTAAGGAATTGGAATTTTATTCTGGCTGTAAGAGAAACTTGTGGAGCCTTTAAGTAAGCCAGGGTGTAGTATCATCATTTGAATCGCACGTGGAGAATGTGGGTGCACGGTCTAGAGAAGGACTGATACAATGAAAACAAGGAAGCCAAATAAAGGTGCAAGATGTCGATGGCCAGAAACTGGGTGGCAGGAGTGGCCTGGGTGAAAATGCATGGGCTCAGAAAATATTGTTTCCTGCTGGAGGTAGACCAGCAAGTCTTGCTGGTGGGTTAGAAGTGGAGAATGAAGGAAGGAAACGCTTCAAGGACACATCTAGATTTTTGGATGGTCTGTCAGATTTCTACCCACCAACTCTTAAGGTTTGTGGAATTTGGAAGCTCAGTGTTTCTGTGTCTGGAGGTACCATAGATTTGCCGAGTGGCTAGGAATGATGTGGGTGTATCAAAAAATGTCACCCATCGGTTTGGTTCCCACGGTGAGCCCAGGGGCAAGTGCTGGCGACCCTCACTCCAGCTGCCAGGCAGGAGTTAGTAATTCCCTCATGTTTGTCTTATCAATAAATATTTCCTCTTTGACCCAGAAAAGTAAGGTGGCCTTCAGTTGTTTTTTTTTTTTAAAATCACTGTCTCCAGTTTATAATGGGTTTATCTGACTCTTATTGTATTAATCATTGACTAAATTTATTGGGTCTGGATTAGTTTCATGATTGCCCTGCAGGGAGATAAATGCAAGGCATTAGGAGGAAAGTGACCTTACATTTTAAAAAAGTCACTAAACTGAAATGGCGCTTTGGGTTCCCTGAGTTACTGTGGTGTGGTTTGTATTATGGAAACTCCCTCGTTTGGAAACCTAGGGGGTCCTTGACTGGTGTAGGGCTTGTTGGAGAAAATACGATACCAACTGTCTTAATCCGCTTGGGCTGCTGTAACAAAAATAGCATAGATGGGGAGGCTTACACAGCAAACATTTATTTCTACGGTTCTGAAGGCTGGTGCTGAGAGATCCGCTGTGTACTGAGGGCCTGCTCCCTGGTTTGCGTTGTGGCTTCACATGGCAGAGAGCAGAGAGAGAGGAAGCAAGCTCTTTGGGACCTCCTCCTAGGAGGGCATTCATCCCATTCATGAGGGCTCTATTCTCTCATGACCTAATCACCTCCCAAAGGCCCCACCTCCAGATACCATCATATTGGGGATTAAGTTGCAAAATGAATTTTTGGGGGGTGGGATATAAACTCAGTCCATAGCACAGATGTCCTCTGTTTCACATACACCAGAGCCCTCTGGAATCTCAGGCCTTGTTCCCATTCTAGGAGAACCCTGGCAAACGTCAGCCTCCTCTGGGCATCAGGGAGCCACTTCCTGCTTCTCAGAGAGTAGCCTAAAGGGAGGCCTTGGCATCACAGGTTGGTACTCGGCATTCATTTCAGCACAGAAGATTTGGGCGTATGGATTAGGTTTGATCCAACCACCGTTTCTGGGAGGGTGGTGGTATTGCTAAGTGGCTGAGAGCATGCACTCAGGTCCAGCTGCCTGGGTAAGGTTCATATCTAAGTCGTTCTGGCTGTTGTCTTTGTTACCTTGGGGAATTCACTCGAATCCTTCCAACCCGAATTTTATCGTCTGTGAAATCAGATAATGGTGGGATGTAGGCACAGATGCACTGCACACACAGGCCTAGACACACAGCATGCATTTGGTCCATGTTACCTTGATCAACTGGTTAAGCAGGTGATGGCATTCCTGTGGGAAAAGTGCATCTCATGTTCCTAGCAATCAGTTAATATCTGAGCTTTTCAAACAGGACTTGCTGTGGGTCAGGAACTCTGCGTGCTCAAACCTTGTTTGTCCGGTCTTTTCCCTGATGAGGCTGATAACTTAGTCTCTTAAGGAGAAAAGTTTGGAAACATTCTAACATGGCCTTGGAAGATAGGGAAAGAATTTTCGAGATGTGACAAGTTGTTATCTGTAAGTGACTGACTATGTGAAAGGACAGAGAAGCTGTTTCAACATGAAGCCAGCTGCCTGAGGGCCAGTAGCTTCACCCTCCTTATAACTTGGACCTCTCCTTTTGAATCACAGCATTTGGTGCCTCTGCCTTCTCGGGGGTCTGGTTTTCTATAGGTGTGGGGTGATTCAACCTGCCTGGAATGGGCACCGTGGTGGGATTTTGTTATTCGTCTCAAGACAAAAAGACTGCACTAATACCAGTTAATTTAATGGTGCCTTTAGGATTGGGACTGCCTATCCTGAGAGTAGAGAAATCCCATGGTCCGGAGCAGTTCCAGGCTGCCAAGAATGTTTATTTCACTGATGTATCCATCCTCACCTGCCTCCAAGTTGGGGTGGGTGTCAGGTTAGAATGGCTGTGTGTTCTGCAGAAAGGTTGGAGGAGTGGCGAAGGTAGCACAGACCCTAACCCATTCTAGCAGACTTTGTGCTTCTTTCGAGATATTGTCTCTGCTGCTTTGGAGAGCTGCGTGATCTCACCAGACGCTGGCCCAGGAAAGACCACCGTCATGGTACACTGAGCCTGACACTCTGGGTCTATTTTTCTGGAGCACAGCAGGTGTGGAGGGGGCATTGGAGACTGTTGGCACAAGATTCCAAGTCCTAGAGCCCCTTTGGATTTACTTGCAGTTTGGGGGAAAGGAGTGCCCCTATCTGTCCAGTGATGTAGCTGCCACTCCAGACTTCCAGGAGACAGAGTCTCAAGGAAGTCCCGTGGTTCCCTGAGTAATTGGGCCCATCCAATTTATTTATACTCATTCTCTGTTGGTGGTGGCAACACTGGGCTGCATCACAACATGAGGCCCTGGGGAAATGAACTCTTGGGTGCACTGAAGAAAGAGTGTTGACCGCCATCAGCAGATGGATGATGCTTGCCCAGAGATTGATTGATTTGAGTCTTGCCAAGCTCATCAGAAGCAGAGGTGGGTGCTTATAATAGGCTGAGGACCTCTGGATGCCTGCTTTTGGGGCAGGATTGGTGGTCACTAGGGAGATCAGGAGGCAGTGGGGTCGTATTTGCGTCTCTGTTCAGTCTTTCAAAGTGATGTCACAACAGTCTCTGTAAGTTTTAAGGATTTTATCCTACTGTAGAACTATAAATATGAATAGCAGAGACTACCCAGTATATTCTTAGGTTATTTTCAAATAAAAATGCTGGTTGGAAGAGTAAATGTCTGATGATAAATTTTCCTGTTGGTAAGGAACCCATGACCCTGAGATGGGAATTCCCCTTTAAGTGGGTTCCTGAGATGTAAATTAGCCCCCTGAGACCTATAGTGATGGGGAAAGGAAAGAAGTGAGTTCCTGTGTCAAGAGTGACATCAGAAAAGAGGAAGACAGCAGTAGTGTTAGATTGTTCTAGAATAAGAATCGAACTTTTTCTGTAGAGAGCCAGATCATAAATATTTTAGACAGGTAAAATTGAGGGTATTCTACACAGGGGTGGGCAAAAGTAGGTTCACAGTTGTTTGTATGGGAAAATATGTAATGTAAGAATATGTGAATAATTATACAAAAATAAACTTTGTGTTTCGCATACTCAGAACTGTAAACCTACTTTTGCCCACCCCTGTAAGTACTAATACAAAAAAAAGAAACCAATTTATACATTATTTTTATTGACAAAATTCAAAATAATAATAATTGAGTATTTTTTATAGTACAGGCCTACTAATAAGAACAATGGGATTCTCTTTGGGGGAGATAACATTTCACTGAATTGGGGTTCAGAATTAGTGTTCTCTCTCATCAAATCAGTTACAGAGGTTCATCTGTGAAAACCATTCTTCACTCGTGGGCTGTACAAAAACAGATAGTGGGCCATCGTCTGCCATTGCTTGTTCTAGAATCAGTCTGCAAGTACCCTACTGATGATGATATCAGATAACATGTATAGACTATTGGCTACATGTCAAACACCAGGCTAAGTGTTCTGCCTTTATTATCTTGTTGGATTCTTCAAAAAACCCAGTGGTAGAGGTTATTAACTTAGAGAGGGAATTAGAGAGATGGGCACTTGCCCCAGATTGTCTGTTTATAAGCTGCAGGAGGACCTATGCCCGGGTCTGTCTGAGTTCAGAGCACAAAGCCCATAACCACCAGCCTAAGTCATCCGTCCCAAAGGGTCAAGAACTGAAACTGACAGTGACCAAGGCCATGACAAGATGCCGAACCTTCGTAACAACTCTGCATTTTTATTTCTTTGCTGTTTTATTTTTGTTTCCTCCCCCATCTGTCTCTGAATGATTGCCCCCATCACCCAGCAAGCAAAAAGTGCTGGAAGTTTCTATTTGGCAATATCAAGGATGCGGAGAGAGAGGTGAGAGGGAGAGAAATGGGTACCTCCTTCTTTGTAGTAAGTCAGAATAGGGGAAGAACCCCAGAGAATCAACAAGGTGGTGTCAGCTTTCATCGGGAAGCAGCCTCACCTAAGCAGCTTGTAGATGAGCTGTAACCTTTAAACACATAATTCAGGAGGGAGGCCCTTCAGGTCCTTTCTATTTGATTTTTTGTTTTAACCCTTCTGCCTGCCTCCTTCTCATCTGTTCCCTGGATCCAATTTCATTTCTTGCTGAGAATTGTGCTGGTCGAAAGCCCCTCCCAGTCAGTTTCTGGGGGTCCACACTGTCTATGCCGGGCCCCAGTAGCCCTCCAGACCACCATTTGGAAGACTCCGGCTGTCCAATCTAACATACTACCTTTGCTGGCCCAGGCGTGGCTATTAGTACCGTGGTAGCACCCTGTGCTGAATTGGGAGCCTGCCAACTGTGGGAACGCCCTCAGACTTGCTGGTCCACATACCTAACCAGCTAGCCAGCAGCAGCGAATGGGACAGCTGAGCACCTCCCAAACCACAGAGTAATTTTTTCTCCAGACCTGCTGTGGGAAGTGACGTGATTCTAACAGATCGCTGAAGCTACTAGGAGCCAGCCCCAACTTGACAAGCATGTTGTCAAGACCCTTGTCCTTAGAAACCCACAACGGCTTCAGACATAAGTGAAGTAGATGCTGTACTTTGAGGGGCTCTGGAAAAAGCTTCACCCCCCCACCTCATTAATTTTTCCCAGTGGCCTATTTCTGCTCAAAATTCTTCAGTCATAGATTTAGTCCTTTGGCAAGCATGGCCCTTCCTGGATTCTTCTTCAGAGGAAGCCTCTGGGAGAGGTAACACACTAAACTTGAGACTTCAGTATAAATGGGTGTTAGACATTCTTTTCATCAAAGTGGGCATGGCATCTCTGGTACACTGGGTACCAACAGTGGGAGGGCATTTCTGGGGACAAGAAGAAAGTTCAGAGAGGCCAGGGGAACGAAGATAATACCTCGCTTCTATCGAGTGCTTTCAACAACCAGGCATTGTTCTGCGTGCTGCACTGTACTAACTCATTTCGTTGTTGTCACCACAACCCCATGAATGGGTTCCAGTTTCTCTCCCATTTCACAGATGAGGAAGTGGAGACCGAGAGAGGTTAAGTAATTTGCCTTTGTCTTTCAGTATGAAATTGTGCTGGCGTTCTGTGAGAGTGCTCTCTAGGAGAACTCACGGGACTCAGCATGTAATATGAGCACAGCAAAAGTACACAAAGCAAAATTAGCAAAGGGAAAAGGCCCATGGGGTTACGTCCAGGGAACACCAGGAGCAAGCTTCCTAGAGCACTTTCCCAGTGGAGTCATGGGGGCACGGTTAATTTGTCTAGCAACAAGTTGTGGGAACATGGGTCAAATGTTGTCTACCAGGAGTCATTAGAGACTCAGCACCCTGGGTTTTTACGGGGGGCTGGTTACGTTGGTCCTCTGCCTAGCACGTACCAAAATTCTAGACTCTCAGAAGGAAAGCAGGAGCTCAGCATAAACCATGCTGTCTGTATAGACAGTTCAGGCCGTGAGCCCCACTCTTTATCAGTTCTGGGAGTGGTGGGAACTGTCCTGAAATCCAAGTTCCCAGTCACCAGTCAAGGCCAACCTTGCAAGCTTGCCTCTCCAAGGAAAGCAGACTCAGGCCTGCTATGTTGACTCTTTAATGCACAGATACCGTTTCCACTCACCAGTCTTTTTGAAAAGGAGCAATTTGTATTTTCTTTTTTCTGTAAGGATTGAGCCCCATGATTAATCAGACATAATCGCTCAGGATTAAGTGAGAGAATGCATAAGGGCACTTAGCGTTGTATTTGTCATAGAGTAAGTATTTGATAGATATTGTCATCTTTATTGGCTGCTTCCTGATCATTTATGAGACTGTTAGAACTGGGAAGGGGCTCAGATGAACTCAAGCCTTTTCCATCCCCTCTGTCATTCCCAGGTGGTCCCTACAAGGTTGAAGTCAACATCTCCACCACTGGCACGCTTCCCAATGGCACCCTCTACGCAGCCAAGGGCTCCCAGGTGGACTTCAGCTGCACCAGCAGCTCCAGGCCTCCGCCCATGGTTGAGTGGTGGTTCCGGGCCCCGGATTCCAGGACTGAGCCCTTTGGAAACAACCTGACAGTCAGCTGCTTCACGCTGCTACTAATGTCACAGAACCTCCAAGGGAACTACACCTGTTTGGCCATGAATATGCTCAGCAGGAGACATCGAAAGGTGACCACCGAGCTCCTGGTCTACTGTGCGTAAGAAGCACTCCCCTCCCCCACTTCCTCACCTTGCCCCTTTGTGAGCTATGTGTCGTGCCCCTTTTGTCTACAAAGGCTTGTTCACTGTATGGGTCCTAACATGCCTCTGCAGCTCCCTCAACTCATGTACACACCCAGGGCTGCACATCAGAGAGGGAGTCACCTCTTCTGGAAGGTTGCTGTAAGTAAGGTACAGGAGAGTCACTGTGAACCACAGACAGAAATTAATGCCTAGCTTAATGCTTTCTCTTTAAAAAAAAACTGAAGTGAAAGTACATAATATAACATTAACCATTATAAAATGTGAAACTCTGGCATTTAGTATGTTGATGACGCTGTGCAGCCATCACCTCTGTGTAATTCCAAAACATTTTATCACCCCAGACGGAAGGCCCGTATCCATTAAACCTTCCCCTCCAAGCCACATCCATCTGTGTTCTGTTTCTATGCATTTCTGTGCATTTGCTCATTTTGGACATTTCATATAAATGGAATCACACAATATGTGCCCTGTTGTGACTGGCTGCTTTCACTTAGCATCATGTTTACAAGGTTCACCCACGTTGTGACGTGAGTCATACTTCATTTCTATTTGTGGCTGAATAATATTCCATTGTGTGGAAGGACCGCGGTTTGTGAATCCATTCATCTGTCCCCATGCATTCTCTTCATGAACCCTGGGCCCTCTAGCACTGTTAGGAACCAGCAGTTTATGAACCTTTATTTTGGGGGTGAAGACACAACCACCAAATGCACTTATATGCAAGATTCTTGGACAAAAACAACTGTAGAGAAGCAGAGTGTGCTCATGCTCTGTGCTGATGAAAGGGAGAACCGGAACAGGTTAGTGGGCTGGCTAATGACACATTACTAACTCATGCATTATTCAGAGCCCTTGCAAGTCTCTATTATACATGACATTTATGTATATAAACTCATACATGCTTGTTGTGGGGAACACAGATGAGTGTAAAGAAGAAAATAATCACTTGTACTCTAACCATCATTTTGGTGTATTTCCAATAAGTTTTCTTGTAGATGCCACGTACTTACCCATTAATGTAAGATCCAAATTTATTTCTATGTGTGTGTATTATGTAAAATGTATGACAATACACATATATGATATAACATGCATATATAATGTATGCAAATTTATAGATAGTTATTAGCACATGTATTACATTGGATTTATTGGTTTGTAACTTGTTAAAATTTTACGTGTTGCCCTGGTTGGTGTGGCTCAGTGAATTGAGTGCTGGCCTGCTAACCAAAGGGTTGCCGGTTCGATTCCCAGTCAGGGCACATGCCTGGGTTGTGGGCCAGGTCCCCAGTAGGGGGCGCATGAGAGGCAACCACACATTGATGTTTCTCTCCCTCTCTTTCTCCCTCCTTTCTTCTCTCTCTAAAAAATAAGTAAATAAGATCTTTAAAAAATAATTTAAAAAAATGAAAGTAAATAAAATTTTGTGTGTTTTTAGTAATACATGGACATAGTAAAAGGGAAATCCGTGTGAGAGTAATACAGGTAGGAGTGAATAAGTTCCACCTGTGATGCCCTCTAGGGATCAGAACTGTCCAGTAGAAGTTTCTGTGATGATGGAAATGCTTTATTCTGTGCAGTTGAATACAGTAACCACCGACCACACGTGGTTACTGAGCACTTGAAATGTGAATAGTGTGATACAGGAACTCAATCAGTCATTTTATTTTATTTTATCAATTTATACTTAAATAGCCACACACAGTTAGTGAAAAATACAAAGGTAAATCAGGCCCATGCCCTCGGAGACTGAACACCCAGCAGAGGAAGCCTGACTGTTGTCAGGCAGTAATTTGTGCTGGGAGCTACTTCAAGGTACAGGACCCGGGGTGGAGGTTTCTCTGATCTCCTGGTTCTGCAGTCCTTAGAGTCTGTCATTAAGCCCTCATTGTCCTCTGGTGTTTTGCAGCGCCCCCACCATCTGACCTTGAGTGCTGGGCAGAGATGTCACCAGGATTGTCCATGCTGCAGCTCACCTGTCGCTGGGACGGGGGATACCCAGACCCTCACTTCCTGTGGACAGAAGAACCAGGAGGTGTGGTCGTGGGGACATCAAATTTGGGAGTGGAGATGCTGAACCGGTCCCAGCTGTCAGATGGCAAGAAGTTCAAGTGTGTTGGGAGCCACATAGTGGAGCCGAAGTCGGGAGCCAGCTGTGTGTTACAGATCCGTGAGTCTGGCTTGCCTTGTCCTAGGGTTGGGGTCTGCTCACTATTCTTCTGGGAGAACCATTTGAAAGAAGGTCTGGGAAAGAAATAGAAGGATGTCAGAATGAACCAAATTCCTTCCCTTTCTTCCTTTCTTTTGCTTTATGTTTCCTTCCTTTCAAACTCTGAAGATGCTGAACCAAGCTACTTGGTCCTAGTCCAAGTTTTTTTTCAGCGATTTCTCCTAAATATTTTATTTATTTATTTTTAGAGAGAGGGAAAAGGAGGGAGAAAGAGAGAGAGAGAAACATCGATGTGTGAAAGAAACTTTGATTGGTTGCCTCTCGCACGCCCCAACCTGGAACTGGCCTGCAACCCAGGCATGTGCCCTGACTGGGAGTCAAACTGGCGACCTTTTGGGTCGCAGGCCCACACTCAGTCCACTGGGCCACACCGGCCAGGGTGCACTTGACAAATACTAATTAAGCCCCTGCTGTGTACCAGGCGCAGTGTCTAGGTGCTGGAGGTGGAGCAAATAAGACACACAAGGTTCTTTCATTAGTTATTTCCTGTTATGTAGCAAATTACCCTCAAATTTAATGGCTTCAAACAATAAATCACTTATTATGTCACAATTTCTGTGGGCCAGGAATTTAGACAGGGCGCAGTGGGGATGGTTTGTCCTGGTTTCATGATGCCGGGGGTCTTAGCTGCAAGCCCGGGCCAGGAGAGCTGAACTCTCTGAAGGATTCATTTCTGAGGTGCTCACTGTTGCTTCCTCTCCGGGTGGGACTCTCAATGGGGCTCCTGCAGTGTCCTCGCAACGTGGCGGCTGACTTCCCCCAGAGCAAGTGATACAAGAGGGAGTAAGCCAGGTGGATGCTATCCTTTCTGTGACCCAGCCTCTGAAGCCACGTGGCATTCTATTCATCAGAAGTGAGTCACTCAGTCTGGCTTCACTTTCAAGGAGAGTGGGGAGAATTAGCCATCACTTAAAAAAAATTTTTTTTAAGGCACCACTTTTTGAAAAGAGGAATGTCAAAGAATTTCTGGACACGTTTTTAAAACCATTACAATTCCTCTTTCATAGAACTTAAATTCTTCTGGGTGGAGTGGAGATGGGAAGAAGACAGAAAATACAGAAATAAGTGAGATTCAGATAGTCAGAATAATTCTGAGGAGAGTAAAATGGTGTGGGTAAGAAGGTCAGTTACAGGATGAGTGGCAGGGAGGTCCTTGTGGCAGTGATATAAGATGGGCCAAAAGTTGGCTTATGGTTGTGAGTATGCCAGACACAGAGTTTATTCTTGTATTATTATGTATTAATTATTGTATTATTTTCCATATGAACAACTGGAGACCTACTTTTGCCCCACCGTTGAACTGAGACCTCAAGGATGAGAAGGAGTTGAGCAGGTGAAGACCTGTGAGCTGAGTATTAGTGGCAGAGAGGACAGCAAATGCAAACGTCCTGTGGTGGAAACATACTTGGCCTTTGAGGGACAGAAAGATCAGTATAGCTAGAGCATTGTGCTTGAGATATCAGTGAGGCTAGGTGAATGTGGTAGGTTGAATTTTGTCTCCCAGAAAGATTCGTTCAAGTCCTAACCCTGGTACCTGTGGATGTGACCATAGTTGGAATAAGGATCTTTGCAGATGTGATTATGGAAAGGTGAGGTCATACTGGATTAGGGTGGGCCCTGTTCAGTGACTGGTGTCTTTATAAGAAGACAAAAATTTGGACACAGACACACAGGAAGAATGCCAAGTGATGATGGAGGCAGAGATTAGAGGGATGCATCTACAAGCCAAGGAATGCCAATGATTGCTGGCAACCACTAGAAGCTGAGAAAGAGGCAAGGGACAGTCTCTCCTTCAGGGCCTCTACAAGGAATCAAGCCTGTTGACACCTTGATTTTGGACTTTTGACTTTCTGAACTATGAAAGAATAAAAACGTCTGTTTTTTACACCATGCCGTGGGTGGTAGGAAACTAATACAATGGGTAAGCAAGGACCACACTGTGTTGGGTTTTATTGGTCATGGTGAAATTTTCCTCACAGTTTATCAGGACCATCTTCAGAGCTGTAGGGCGGAGAGCTGACGTGCTGAGAAGTGAGCCTGGCTGTCTGGAGGTGCTTGTTTTTCTAGTCAAATGACATTCAGTGGTAGTCAGCGAACATGCCCCAGGGCTCCCCTCTGCGACAGGTACTGTACTTGGCCTTGGGCAACGGAACAGATCAAGACTTGCTTTCTAGGCTAGAGCAGGAATTAGCAAACTATGTCCCATGGGCCAAATTGGCCCAGGTGGTTTTTTGCAAATTTTTAAAAATGAGATATAATGTATATAACGTAAACTTCATTATTTTAAAATGTATTATTCAGTGGGTTTTTAAAAGTATATTCACAATGCAGTCACTACTGTCTAATTCCAGAACATGTCCGTCGCCCCAAAAAGAAACCCTGCACGCACCAGCAGTCACTCTCTCTGGAAAGGCTGACTGAGAGTTCCCATCTCCCGCCATTTCTCCTGATGTTAAGTGCTGTCATAAAGTTTTCACATTTTCCCTATTTGCTAGTTAAGACATAGCATCATTGATTTAATCTGGGTTTCTCTGATTACTAGCAGGATTGATAATTTTCATGATTATTGGCTCCCTGTATATCAACAGTGAATCATCTGTTCACATTTTGTGCACCTTTCTATTGAGTTGTTCCATCTCTTCTTATTTCATAAGAGTACTCTACAGTAACTTAGTCAATTTCATAGAACTGTCTATGCATGTCATAGATATTTTTCTGGTACATTTACTCCTAAAGTACATTCATGGCTTCTGTGATGAGCAGTTTCTGACTTTGAAGGGGTCACCTCCATCGTGCTTACTCTTATAGGTCTGTGCTCAGGTCTTTTCCTGATTCCTGATTATTAACATGTTATGTATAATCCTCACAATAGCCTGAAGATTATTAGACAGGATGACTCATAAGTTGCAGATGAAGACATCGTGTGCACTCACTTACCCAAGACCACCTAGCCTGTGAGTGCCTGAGCCTCACTTAGCCCAGGTTGGTCTGATAGCTGAGCCCTTGGCTCCCCTGGAACCACTGCCTCCTTTGGGATCTCCCTCCACAGCTTAACCCAGCAAACCTTTTTGTGCGGGAGTTAGATACTCAGCGCGCTGTCAGACACTGCAGAGGCGTACAGAATCATTGCCATTAAAGGGCTTAAAGAGAGAGGTCTGATGAATGTGAAACAGGGAAATGGCAACGTTGCGATATTAGTGACTTGCACATTCATCGAGTGCAAACTGTGCAAGGTGCCATGCTACGTGTTCTCCACGTACAGCATGTTTAGTCCGCATAAAATCCTAAAAGCCAAAAGCTTATATTATGGCATGTGTTTGTTTCTTGGGGCTGCCATAACAAAGTACCACACATTTAGTGGCTTAAAACAACAGAAATGTATTTTATCATGTTTCTGGAGGCCAGAAGTCTGAAATAAAACTGTTATCAGGGCCATGCTTCCTCCGAGGACTCCAGGGGGGAGTTCTTTCTGGCCTCTCCCAGTTTCTGATAGCTCCAGGCTTTCCTTGGCTTGTGGCTGCATTGCTCCAATCTCTGCCTCTGTCTTCATGTGGCCTTTTCCTCTCCGTGTGTCTCTCTGTGTTCCTCTCTTCTCGTAAGACACCAGTCATTGCATGTAGGCCCACCCTAAATCTGAGATGATTTCATCTAGAGATTCTTAACTAATTAAGTACATTTGCAAAGACCTTATCTCCAATGAAGGTCGTAGTCTGGGGTACCAGGAGGACATGAATTTGGGGAGGATGCTACTCAACCTGCTAATGCCCCATTTTATGAATGAGAAACAGAGGCCATGGACTGTACCTGACTCATGCAATTGGGAGGGAGCACACGCATTTCCAGTGGTATATGGTACAGACTCCTGAAGTGTGTTGTGGACAGTAAGTCCCAGAAAGTGAATATATGATGGATGGATGCTGAGAGGATGGAAATGGCAGAGGCAGCTGACAGGTTTTGTGTTATTTTTTCCCCTACCCTTTCCAGTGTTTTTTATACTCACCCAAGGATATGTTTATTGATTTTAGAGGGAAAGAGTGGTGGGCGGGGGAGAGATGGATGGAGAGAGGGAAAGAGAGGAACATCAATTGGTTTCCTCCTGTACACGCCCTAGGTGTGTGCCCTGACCGGAAATCAAACCTGCAGTCTTTTGGGTTATGGGATGATGCTCCAACCCACTGAGCCACCCAGCCAGGGCCACCTTTCCAATTGTATTTGCAGATCTTATCTAAGTCATCATTCCTGTGGCCCCTAAGACTGAGCCTGTAATTTGAATCTAAAAACAAGGTGGGGCAAAAGTAGGTTTACAGTTGTAAGTACATGAAACAGAATGTATTCTTGTGAACGTACTTTTGCCCTGCCCTGTTTGTGCTCAGGCTTAGGAAATGTTTCTGGAGAAGGGAGCTGGCTAGAAGTTTTCCTAATTCCAGGAGCACAGGCAGCAGGCACGAGAGCCTAGAACCTTCTCCACTCTGACATTGTCCAGTTTTCCCTTCTTCCCTCATGGGCACTCAAGCCCAGCGCTTCTCAGTCCTTGGTGTGCATGCAGGTCACCTGGGGACCTGGTGAATATGCACACTCTGATGCTCTAGATTTCAGGTGGGCTCTGCACTTCTGACCAGTTCCCAGGAAGTGCTGCTGCTGCTCCACAGAGCACACTTTGAGTAGCAAGGCCCTTGGGGGAGAGGGTCTCTGGATCATTATTTCACTTGGGAGGACTATTAAGTCAGTGAAAGTTAATGTCGATGCCGACCAGAGGCGCAGAACAGCATAGCCCCTACAATGAGGAAAAGTGATACTTTTGGGGATTCCTGCTGCTCAGATCTCTCCTTAAATGGCAGGTAGATTCTTAAACTGAAGAAACCTATTCAATTCATAATAAGCTGCAGCATTAGCCAGCCCAGTATACCAAGGTCCTGGCAGATCTCCGAGGGCCCTGCATCCCCCACCCTACCACCCCAACCCCTGAACCCACCCTTGCACACAACATCTTTTTAAGCAAAGCTCTTTGTTTTATGGATGACACATCAGCTGGGTGGGTGACTCAGCTATTTGAGGGGTAAATGCTGCGTTTGTCAAAAGTATATTTATGTATATGATCTTTGTTTGGGGACTGAGGGGATGCTGGCCAAATTGTTTGTTTCGTCTCTAATGAAGGATGAAGGGCCATCTCTCAAACTTTGGTTTGGGGGCTGCACAATACCTACAAGCATACTGAGGCTTGTCACTGCTGCTGGCTTTGTGACCCAAGGAAATTTGGGTTAACCACGGAAGGAGGAAGGTACAGTTTAGCACCACTGGGGGGGAACCTGACAATGGATCCTAGAAGGGGTGCCACATGTGTGTCCTGAGCAAACCCAGGTTTGGGGGATTCTCTTTTGTTGACCTGACCTAGAGAGAGAGGCTTTTGGTCTGTTCCCCCCTTTCTCCTTTGCCCCTTTCCTTCATCTGTCTGCCCAGGATGCTAGCAATGAAACCCTAGATTCTCTCTTGGAACAACTGCCAAGGTGAAGTGTGTAGTTTCACTCGCCCGTGTGGGAACCAAATATGCCACTCTGTATTCCTCAGCTGCCAAAAATATGGTCTTAATAACCCCCAAGATGAATTTGTTAACCTTCCCAGATGGGTGTATATGTTGGGAAAAGGGTTCTTGTGCAAAGAAAGGCCAACCTCACAGCTCCTCAGGTCCTGCTCAGTCAGACCTCAAGGCCACAGGGACACTCTATGCATTTCTAGGACAGCGCTGTGGTAGGCAGAATAATGGTCCCCCAAAAGATGCCCATTTCCTAATCCATAGACCCTGTGAATATGTTACCTACCACGGCCAGAGGGACTTTGCAGATGCGATTCAGGGTTTTGAGATGGGGAGGTTATCCTGGATTAACTGGGTGGGCCCAATGTCATTACAAGAATCCTTATAAAAGGGAGACTGGAGGGTCAAACTCAGCAGTGGATGATGTGACAACAGTTGTGAAAGGTTGGAGTGATGCAAAGACAGGGCCACCAGCCAAGGAATGCAGGTGGCTTCAGGAAGCTGAAAACCCAAGGAAACAGATTCTCCGCTAGAGACTCCTGGAGGAACCAGCTCTGCCAGTCCCTTGATCGTAGCCTAAGACCCTTTTGGACTTCTGATCTCCAGAACTAGAAAAGGATAGTTCTGTTGTTTTAAGCCACTAAGTTTGTAGCAATTTGTTATAGCAACAATAGGAAACTAATAACAGCTGCCTTATTGTCCCCCTGAACACCCTGGTCAGGCCCATTTTTAAACATCATCAGTGTGCTTGTTATACATAGAAGCCTACAGTATAGAAGTAAGAATTGTGATCTACAAAAGCTCGACTGTTTGGGTTCCAGTTTTACATAGGGTAACCAGAGGACCTTGTTGCCGGCTGGCCTGAGACTTTCCCTGTTTTCAGCATTGAAAGCCCCATGTCCCAGGAACCCCCTCAGTCTTTGGCAAACCAGGACAGCTGGTCGCCCTAAATCCCAGCTGCATCACTTATTTAATTGTGTGACTTTGAGCAAGTTACTTTAACTGTCTCATCTGCAAAATGGAAATAATGACAGGCTTGTTGTGAGAACTGATGGGGTTAATATGTATAACAGTACCTAGCCCATAGTAAGTGCCCAGGAAATGTTAGCTTTTGTTGTTATACAAGACCAGACGTGGGACAGGAATTCCTGGAGTTGCTTCATTAGGAAGGGAATAATATTCTTGAAAACCTCAGGCCACGGCTTCAACCTTCTCAAGCATTTGTCTTTCTTTACTTTCTTCTGATCACTAGGGAGCCCCTCCCTTCTCTCTGAGCCCATGAGGACTTGCTTGGTGGGAAGCAATGTGACACTCACCTGCCACGTGTCTAGAGCTTACCCTTCTGCAAAGATCCTGTGGCTAAGGAACCTCACCCAGCCTGAGGTGGTCATCCGGCCCGACAGCCACTATCTTATCACCCAGAATGGCCCGAGCTCCACCCTGACCATCCGAAACTGCTCCCAGGACCTGGATGAGGGCTACTACGTCTGCCGGGCTGAGAACCCTGTGGGGGTGAGGGAAGTGGACATCTGGCTGAGTGTCAAAGGTGAGTGACACAAGTGGCCCCAAATGAGGAGGTTTGAGAACTTCATAAGATCTGGTACCAGCGTGGGGAAGCTGAGTGCTTCCCTGCATGTGGTAGAAGGCATATCTGCTTGCTTGTGGCTTGAGAAGATGGATGGGAAAAATGAATGTCTAGTCCTAAACCTTTAATACTTGCTTAGGGATAAAAACTACTTAGTATCTGTTATATACTAGAGGATGTCAATCTATATAGGAAAAGCATATATAAATGCAAAGTATATAAAAATTAAAAATATATAATGTAAGTTGTGAAGCATAATAGCAAAATGAACACCTAAGAAGCCACATCACACCTAAGATACAGGACAGTGCCGTCATTGCCAAAGTTACCTGTAGGTATTTAGCCAGACTTAGAAAACAACCTCAAAACTAATACAGTGGGATACCCACTTAACTTTGCATTTCAGAAAGACAGAGAATAATTTTGAGCATAAGTATGTCCCAAATATTGCGCAAGGCATACTTTAAAAAAATTGTTGTTTTATCAAACTCCAGATCTAACTGGGCATCCTGTGTTTTGTTTTATCTTGTAACTACCTGTAGGCCCCTTTTTAGTCTTCTAAAAAAGGTAACCACTATCCTGAATTTCATATTTCATTTAAGAAAAAAAATTGCTACATATATACACATCTTAATAATGTGTTGTTCTTGATTTTTCTTTCTGAGCTTTAAAAAGTGGCGGGCACCATACAAATGTAATCTTTTGAGACTTGCTTTTTCTACTCCACATTTTGTTTCTTGGAGTTACTCATATGGATGTGTGCAGTTACACTTTGTACCTCTTCACCACTATATAACTTTCCTTTGTGTCACTCACTGTTACACAACGAACTTACTGATTTTCCTGCTGATAGATGGTTTCTGATTGTTCTGTTTTTTGTTTTGATAAACAAACAGTGTTGCTACGAAAATATTTTACCCAACCCCTGAGTGTACATATACACAAGGTCCCCCAGCAAATATTTCCCCTGGGATATGTACAAGGAGTAGAAAGGAAGTGCCATCGGGTTATGTGCATTTTTATTCTCACGGGGTAGCTAAACTTTCTCACAGAGTGACTCTATCAGTTTCCATTTGTGACAGCAGTAAGGGAGAGTCATTGTTCTGCTGCTTCACCAGCAGGCTTTGTGATTTGGTGCAAAATGGAGCCTCATGGTGGTTCTGATTTGAATTTCTCTGATCACTCAGAAGGTTGGGCATTATTTCATGCTTATTTGCTGTTTGTGTTTCTTCAGTGAAATTCACACATACTTGTATCTTTTGACAGCTTCCTCTTTCTTATAGATATGTAAGCATTCTTTAGAAATTCTGCATACTGATTCCTTATTAGTTTTATGTTGCAAATATCTTCTTTCAGTTCCTTGTTTATCTTTTTCACTTTCTGTATGTTATCCTTTAATTAGCAACCAGTCTTACTTTAATGTACTTGATTTTATGAATTTCTTCTTATATCATTAGCAATTTTTGTCTCAAAAATCCTTACCTGTCCCACATTCACAAAGATATTAAATGTTTTGATGTTTTGCTGTTTTGCCTTTCACAATTAAATCTTTAATCCACCTAGAGTTGATTTTTGTGAATGCTGTGAGGTCAGGATCAAATTCCGCACCCCCCAACCCAATTTGGATAACCATTTATTCTAGCACCATTTCTCAAGTACTTCCTCTCTTGACTTACTTATCTGTCATATATCAAGTTTCCTTTTATGTGTGGGCCTGTTATTGGATTCTCCATTCTGTTCCATTGATCACTGTTTATTGAGGCACCAGTAACTCACACTCTTAATTACTATGACCTTATAAACACTCTGGTATGTGGTGGACACATAGAGATTTTAACTTTCCACTGTTCTATATCACATGCTTTACTTGATTCCCACCAACGGTCCCAGGTAGGGAGATGAGGTATTTATTCTGCTTCACAGAGAGGTCATATGCCTTGCCCAACATCATGAAACCAAGATAAGGCTGGGGCCCAGGCCGAGGAGGGAAAGCCTGGTTCTTGGGGGTGGGGTGTGGATATTACTCTCATAGCTGCGTGTGTGTCAGGTGGAATAGTCAACAGTGTGATTTGTCTTTGCAGAACCTTTAAACATCGTGGGAATTGTGGGCACCATCGTGAGCCTCCTTCTGCTGGGAGTGGCCATTATCTCAGGGCTTATGTTGTATTACAGCCCTGTGTTCTGCTGGAAATGTAAGGACTTCTTGGGTCCTTTTGCTTCTCTTTCAGGCTTTTTGCGAGGGTGTGGTCGGGGGAAGGAGGCCCCTGTTATGCTCCCATCTGAAGTCCCCTTCTATAGGCTTCTTCATTGGGTCCAGATGTGCAATAATGAAGCCCCTAAGTACCATTCCAGAGCACTCTGTCACCTCTCATGTTGGGTCAGTTTTCTCATTGTCCTTTTTTTTTGTAGATGTCAGATTGATTAAAAACTTTTGTGAAGGTGAAGTTGATGTTATTTGATACTAATTTTTTTTTCTTTCTCCCTTTAGTAGGAAACACTGTCAGGTGAGTGTTCTCTAGACTCAAGTCAAAACACTTTTTCCATAATCTGTCTTCACTGCTGTTTTGTTTCCTTTCATAAGTATAATAATAGCCTCTACTCTCAAGGACCACCCAGTGCCAGCACTGGGCTGGGGGCTTCATTTGGCATTATCATTATAAACTCCTAAAATCTGCGTTTTCAGGGAGATCGAGGCTCAGTAAAGTAATTTCTGCAGTCTCATCCAGGAAGTAAATGGCAGTGCTTGCATTCAGACCTAGATCTGACTGATTCCAAAGTCACTGTTCTTTTTACAATGAATGCTAGACCTCAGGGTGGGGCACATAGCTGGGCTGTCATGGAGGCATATAGCCCAGTTATTCATGCAGTTATTTTACCAAATTTTCTACGAAGAGCTAAAAGGAAGAATAAATCTCAGTCTTACAGCCTGTTTGGGGAAACTAGTTTGAGCATACCTTGAAGCCCTTCCCAGTAGGAAACCTCAGTAGGGGGCAAAGTAACTAAATGGAACTTGGGTGTTTTATTCCATAAGGAGATTCTGAGTGGGAGCAAAGATCTCTTCTCTGTGTTTTTCTTTACCCGTTAGTAACTGTGGGATATTACTGTTCTCAGACCACCATTTTTAACGAGGGGATATGGTTGCTTTGGGACCTTTTTCCCTGTGGGAACAGTGTTACCTTTGCTGCCACATACCTGAGGGCCATTCTCCTGGTGAGTCTGTCATTTCCCAGGTGTATTTCTCCCAGGAGGTAGCAGTGAGGCATAGTGGGAAAAGGCTTTGGAATTAGTGGACCTAGGTTCAAATTGCAGCTCTGCCATTCCCAAGCCCTTTGCTCATGGAAGATCCCTGACCTTCTCGGAGGAGATCCCTGACCCTGCCTCCTCCTCATCTTGCTCAGAGGGAGACTGTGAGGATGAAATGAGAGTGTAAATCCCCTAGGACTGTGACTGGCCTGTGGTATGTGTTCCTCTTTCCTCCAGAAATGTCCGATCTGACTGGGTAGACAAAACTAGCAATGAGCTCAGAGCAATTCAGTGCTAAACAGCTGGGCTCCAAATGCAACGGTAGCTCAGGACTTTCGGGGGGCAGGAGAGGACTTTGGGCCTTGAATAATGAGGACGAGGAGAAATTTCAGTTAGCGGAGCAGAGATAAGGGCATTTCAGAAAAGGAACAGAGCTTTGTGTACGTGCGGTGAGGGGGACTAAAAATGTTAGAGGCCTGGGACAATGAGGTCACCTTCTGGAGGAGCAGGGCAAGAAAAAAACTCACCCAGAAGAAGATAAGATTATCTGTAGCAATCTGTGGCTGTGTCTCTTTGAGACATGACAGTCACACCGTCACCTCATGACTTAGCCACATTGAATGCAGGAAGAGTGTTCCATGTTTACCAAAGGGGTTGCAAAGAGCTTAGTGTTTCCCATTACGCAAGGGCTGATGTTGGCGAAAACAGGGCATCTTTCTGACTATTCCTCCCCCTTTGGCAATTAGGGGACAAGACATGGCTGATGTCATGGTTTTGGTGGATGAGGAAGAGGAAGAGGTGGAGGAAGAGTATGCTGCAGGACAGGAGGAAGAGGAGGAAGAGGAGGAGGAAGCAGCTGACAGGGAGGAATCGCCAAGAGAAACACCCAAGCATGGCCACATTCACAGAGTGACCGCACTGGTGAATGGGAACATGGACTGGATGGCCAATGGACTCCAGGCTCTGCAAGGTGAGCTCTTCCTCTGCCCTCACCTTTGTTTAAAAATTTTATTTTTAGAGAGCGGGAAAGGGAGGGAGAGGGAGAGAAACAACTATGTGCAAGAGAAACATGGATCTGGATCAGTTGCCTGTCACATGTTCCCCAACCAGGGACCCGGCCTGCAACCCAACCAAGTGCCCTAACCAGGAACTGAACTGGCGACCTCTCAGTTGGCAGGGTGATGCCCAACCCACTGAGCCACGCCAGTCAGGTCGAGTTCTTTTTCCCTAAAAGTACTCCTGCTAGGTTGTGGGGAACTTCCCAGTAGGAAATCTCTAAGTGCTTTTTTAAAGGCTGGGGAAGATAGTTAATCTGGAACCTGGGAATCTTTCATCAACTACCAGTGCAACAATGAAACTGACATTTACCAAGTGCCTGCCCCGGGAAAGGCACACAGCTTTGGCATTACTGGGGAATGGAAGAGACAGACACAATATACACATGCAGAGAGCCTTAGACCAGTTAGAGCGGACGGACTAAAAGATGTGGGGAAAACGAAAACGGAGGCAAGATTTAACCAGCACTCTGAGAGAGCAGTACAGGAGCTGTCACAAGCAGGAATCTGATGAACTGCCCAATGAATGATATGTTTAAAAATCATAGGACCTCAGGAGAAGGACGAGAGCTTTGAGGGGCACGTTGGTCAGGAGAAGCCTAGCGGAAGGAGTGGGATATGAGGCAAGTCTTTGAGGACAGTTGAGTTTGAATAAGCAAGGAGAGAGCGGGCGTTCCAGGTGAGAGGAATGGCGAGAGCCAAGAGGAGGAAGGGTGGACGGTGTCTAGCATGCCGAGAGGATTTTGAGTGGAGAGAACAGGTGAAAAGGGAACACACGCCCTGTCTTGCCTGCTCCTCCATGCACCCCGATTCTGAGGTTTACCAGTGAAGGACTAGAAATGAAGGTGAATGAAGACTGATGGAAACAGGGTCACCTCTATTGCCATCACTCAGAATCGGATCTGCTTCTCCCTCCTGTGCAGACGACAGCAGCGAGCAGCAGAGCGACATCGTTCAAGAGGAGGACAGGCCAGTTTGAAGAAAAGAGACGTGCTCCATGGTCCCCTCTTAGAGCCTGGGAAGCTGCATCGAAGAAGAGGTTTCATTTGGCTTTGACTTGACTTGCACCCCTGCCTGAGGGCTGGAAATGGTTTGGGGCTCTCAGCAAACACACACAAACACATACACATCTTTCCTTCCATTTTTTAAAAAAATTGGTTTGATTTGCTGTACCTTTTTAAAATGATGTTAAAAGCTTTGGGAACAGGCAGTGTAGGGGGGGGGGGAAGCTGCATTTGGCATCTAAGTTGCCCTTTTTGCTGTGACTCCTGGTGTTATCCAGGTGGACTGATGCTGACTGGGGAGGAGCAGGAGTGGGGAGAGGCACTTGGCCTCAGTGCCTTTGCCACTATTAAAGGTCTGTAACCAGCTTACCTCGGCACACAAGGGTATAGTGTGGGGTGATAGGGACACTTTTTTTTATCTCTGCCCAGGTAAGTCAAGGAGCCAGGTAAATGCTAGTGCACTGGAAAAGGTGAGGAGGGGTCAGCTACTGATGCTAGTCGGGGGAAGCAGTGTGGTTCAGGTTTTTGGAGTGGAAACACCCAGACTTGAGTCTGGGCCTCGCTTACTTGTTTCTAGGGCTTGGACAGGTTGCTTTACCTCTCTCCCCTGGGCCTCAATTTCCTCATCCATAAAATAGCTGAAATCACAGCTACCTTACAGGGTTATGGTGAGGACTTTGGGATGTGAAAGTGCCTAGGAGGTGCTCAATAGGTGGTCGTTATTTTCTCCCTAGTGGAAGAGAAAAATGTCACTTGTAAGCTGTGAGCTGCTGCCTGGGCCCTTTCCTCTTCTTTGTAGAATGGTTTCAGATGAGGGCATTATCAGAGCTCTCCTGATGTTTGCTTCCCTGGAAATACAATTCTTTTCAAAAGAGGTAGGGGCCCTCAAGAGAAAGTGCCTTTCATTAGAACCTCACATTTTGCAAAGCTTCATATTTATACAAAAGCCTCTCACATGATACACTATTAGCTTTTAGACTTTCCCATTCTTCTTTCTCCTGTGACTTTGAAAGAAGGCAGGAGAAATGTTTTATAAGGGAGTATCTGGTGAGAAGTACTCCTTGGGCAGACCAGTGCATCTGGCCTTGGTTTCTCAATCTCTGAAATGGGAAAATTGGTTTCCTTCTCTTTAAGGATATTATGAGTATACACTGATTAATAATGCTAAGTTTTGAATGAAAATAGCATGTGATGAGTTTAAGCTGCTGATGCTTCCAAGTAGAACCTATAGAGTTTAGAGATATTTTCCCCGATTTCATTCAAATCTAAAAATGTCAGGGACCTTATGTGCAAAGGGTATGTGCTAAGCATAAAAATCTGACTTGAATTTGCATTCTTAATGTTGCACATTCTGCTCTGATGGGCAAGACCTAGAGCTTGAAGGAGAACTGCCCTTCTCCAATAACAGGGACTGGGACTCCTAAAATGAGACACTGGTTATGTGCAAGGTTACCCTGCAGGTGTGCTTGGGGTTGGTCTATTTTCTTGAATGAAGGATGAAGGGACTAAACTGAGCGAGTCATGAGAAGTGAGTCCTGTCCCCAGCTGAGAACTCTGGGGAGCTCAGGAGCTGGCTGCAGATTTGTATCCGTCAGAAATAGCTGTGAACTGCAATCTCGTTGTTGGGCTGGGTCTTTTGCTGCGTGTTATCTCGTGTATGTAAACCACTCTAAGTTAGGGTCATTTACAGAACAGGATACTTAGGTTGCTTGTAAAGTTACTGAACACTGAGCTAGTCTCTCCTTTAGAATAGAATCTCCCATGAATTCCATTCCCGCCTTACTTTGCAGAGGAAACAATATTTTCAAAAATGAAAAACTGTAGTAAAAATTCCCTAGCTGGGAACACAGGATGATTTTCAAGATCACGGAAATGTTTCTGCAGTTTTCTCTTCTCTTGCACACACACCTGGTAGATAGGAAGTCTTCAACATAGACTTTTTCCACTAGCAAATGGGAGCTTCAAGGTCTTGGTGCCAAAACACTATAAACCCTCGACTAGTTGAGCTGTGACTGCTATCATTTATATCTGAGCCCTGTGTATACATTAATATGGCTGGGTCAGTTAAGAACCCAGGTACTGGGGGAGGGGGAGGTCTTCAAGTTGTAAGGTTTTTTTTTTTTTTTTTTAAGAATTAAGGTGTTTGTTTGTTTTTCTTTTAAGAGGACCCATCCCCAAATCCACAAGCATGCTGACAATGAGTTACAGCCTTTGTGTGGCAAAGTCCAAGCTGTTACATTATGCTTTATGTACATTCTTATCTGGGTGTATGGTGGACTCAGAGACCGGTTTCTCCTTATCAGAGCCAGGAAGATAACTATTTCAGGGCTGTGACAACGGCTATTTCTTTTTTCTCAGCGCGGTGGACAGTGGGGAAAGGGCTCCTGCAGTCTCGCGGCTTTGATATTAGCCCCAATTCTCACAAGCACATACAGGCTTTATTACTGCAGCAGGAAAACACATGATGGAAAATTTCCATAACCCATGCACTGGAAGCCTGGAAAATCCTCCTTGCTGGGTAAAGTTCTGATGATGCAATAAGTGCCAACTGGTATTTCTCACCATGGGGCTGGCCGGGATCTGCTGCACAGAAAAATAAGCAGACCCTCTGCATTATTTACATTTTAATATGTGCTGTCGGGGGAGGTGGGTTGGGAGACATTCATTCTGAGGTTGTTATAATAATGGATTTTTTTTTAAAAAAGAAAGATTATGCAATAAAGTTATTTTTTAAATAAAAGCTTTAGTGCGCTTGACTGAGGCTTGATCAGTAGTAAACCGAAAGACTTGGGGAAGTGGGTTTACCTCCCCCATTTTTTTTTTTCTTTTTTTAGTCGCTTTCCTACTATTGGTGATAATGGTGCCCTCGCTGCTGTTTTATTCCTTTCCATGGCCGGTGGACACCACCCACCCTCTTACGTCCACCGAGACACCCTCTCCATTTGTCACCTCCCAGAGAAACGGGCTCTTCTGTTTTTTAATTCCTGCACCAGCTTTTTTGCTCAGATGGCAGGCTCTGGAAAGGGCCAGAAGTCACCATGGAGAACACAGGCCGATGGCCTGCCCGCCCGGTTGAGCCCGCCTTCCGGTCGCAGTCCCGGGTGGCGGCTGCGGCGGTTTCCCGGGCCCCTGCCCACTCGAGTTGCCCCCTTCCTTTCCCCGTTCTCGGCCTTTCCTCTTAGGTCACCCCCCCCTTTTTTTTTCACATGACTCCAGGCTCCCCCACGCGTGGGCAAAGCTGTCCCATCCTCCGTGTACTTCCTTTCCTAGCGAGCCCGCGTGTCCTACCCTAACCCGTCTCCCCGGGTCTCCTCCGACCCCGGGCCTCCGTCCACGCGCGGCGCGCACCCCCAGCCCGTTTTCCGAGCCCCCCGTTTCCCCCGGGGGTTCACTTCCGCTCCCGGCCGCCCCCCAGGTCACACCCACGGTCACCCAGCTCGTCCGCTCTCGGACCTCCTCCATTGGCCGTGCCCCCTCCCCAGTGGCTGGCCGCCCGTCCCTGTGAGCGTTGGCGGGCGCGTTCCCTCCTTTTGCCCCTGGGCTTTTTCCTGGTTCCCAGTTTTTAAAAACAGCCCGTCCCCCCGAGTCTCCTTTCTATTGGGCTCCTTCCCACGCGCGCCCCCTCCGGTTCCCACCCCGCCCCGACGCCCCCGTTTCCCCTCAGCACCCCCACCCCTGTGGTTACCCGGCCGTGTCCTCGGCGACCCGGCTTCCCGCTCCCCTGTCCACTCCGCTTTCTACTCCGCTCAGCCTCCCCCCGCTCCGCCCGCCGCCCCGTCCTCACCGGCTTCGCGTTCACCTGGGTCCCCCCACGTTTTCCCCTCAGCCCTGCTCCCTCCCCACAGCCTGGTTCCCCTCAGCCCCGCTGCCCACCTCCCCCCTCCCCCGCTTTCCCTCAGCCCTGCTTCCCCCGCTTTCCCTCAGCCCCGTCCCCTCCCCACCCGGTTTCCCTCAGCCCCCTCCCCCGCTTTCTCCCAGCCCCACTCCCCCCCGCACAGCCTGGTTCCCCTCAGCCCCGCTGCCGCCCCCAGGCCCGGGTTTCCTCAGCCCCGCTCCCCCCGCCGCACGGTTTGATCCCGTCCGCGCCCCGCCCCCCGCGCGTCCCCGCCCGCGCCCGCCGCCATGTGACGGGAAGCAGCTGATGGACTCTCCGGGTGGCCGCGGGCTGGTCGGGGCCGCGACCGGGGCGGCGGCCGGGACGGGGACCGGCGCGGGGACGGAATGAGGGCGGACGGCCCGGGGGGCTGAGGCGCCCGCCGCCTGCCGCGGGGCCGCGCGTGTCCTCCATGGAGGCCGGAGGTGAGCGGGGCCGAGGCGCGCCGGTTCCCGCCCGGCGCGGCCAGGCCCGGGGTCGGGGGTGCGGGGACGGGCTCGGCCGCGGAGGGCGGGCGCGGCGGGGGCGCCCGGCCCGCGCGGTCCGCTCGGGCCGACGGCGGGGTGCGCGCCTGGCGCCCAGCTTTGTTTCACTTTCGCTGTCAGCGACCGCCGCTGCGTCCCCCGCCGCCGGCAGGACCGGGGGAGCGGGCCTCGGCGTGGCGGGCAGCCCGCCGCGCGGAGAGTGGGTGGGGGCGCCCGGGCCCGGGGGGGGGGGAGCGAAGCCGGAGGTGGGTCCTGGGTGCCGGTGCCGCAGCCGCAGGTCTGGGCGGGAGGCGCTGCGCCCCTTCCGAGCTGAGGGGACGAGGACGAGCCGCTCGCCCACCCGCGTCCCGCAAGTGTCAGCTCTGGGTCTGCGAAACGGACAGGGGCGGCACCTGCCTCGGCGCGTGGCCGGAGCTGCCCAGACTCGCCTGGTCGTGCAAACGGCGGTCTGGGGCCGTTGGGAAATGCGTGTGTGTGTGTGTGCGTGTGCGCGTGTGTGAGACACGGCGGGGGGGCGTGTATTCGGAGCCCTCCCCGCGGGCGGTGGCTGCTCGCGGGCGACCGGTGTGACGGGTTAGGGTAGGGCACGCCGGGGGCCGAGGTGCTCCCTCGCGCCCGCAGCTGTCATCGGACGACTGCGCGGCCGGCCGGGAACGCGGGACACCGCAGCGCGGCCTCCGTGGGCAGGGCGCCCTTGTCAAGCCAGGCAGGGACCTGGACACCCGCCGCTCATCCCCTTCCCACCGCCTGGCAGGAAACTGCGGGCTGCGTTCGGGATGGACGCTGGGAGCCCCGGCGCCTGCGCACCTGCGTCCCTGTGGAAGGCGGCTTCGCTGGGGACAGTTCCCGGGAGGGGTCACGGCCCGGGGCCCAGCAGGCGTTCTCCGACCGCGTGTTCTCCACGCGAAGTGCGGGCCGCACCCTGGTCCGCGGGGCTGTGGTGGTCGGCGTGGGTCCCCCGGGCGTGTGGGAAGGGGCAGGGGCTGTGGGTGGGGAGGCTGCAACCCCCGGGCATCCCCTGGGGCGGTGCAGCTTTTTAATTTGGGAAATGACATTTCTTTGTTTGCCGGAGTCGGGCATTCAGTAGAAGGTATGGAGGCGACTCTCCCCGCCTTCCCATCTAGATAAGGGCTTTCTTTCCAGCCACTGCGTTGCCCAGAGAACTCTTTATAAATGGCCCCTACTGTCTGCCTGAATCTTCCGTGAATCTGTGTATAGCTTCCGCTGTCATTTTCATTGACTCCTTGGAGTTAAATCTGAAAGCGATCTGTAGCCAGCCGCCCTTTTTAGCAGGAATCTGTTTCCAGTTCTGGGTTTCTCCGAATGATTGACAACCGTGTTTTGCGGTGTGGGCAGAGCTGTTGAGAGCTGCCAAGCTACTGTTTAAAAAAAAAAAAAGCCTGAGTTTTACATTCTTTTAAAACTGAACAAAGCCTATTGTCACAGGGTTACAATGGACAACAGTAGATATTTCAGAGCAGTGGTTAGATTTCATTTATTCATTCAACAAATATTTATCGAGGGTCTGCAATGTGTGGCGGCACTCCCTGGGCCAAAGCTGGCCATTAGAAATGTCATGCAAGTCAATACATAATTAAAAGTGTTCTAGTAGCTGCTTTAAAAAAGTAAAACTGGTGAAATTAATTTTAAAACTATATCTTTTGTCAGTCCAATGTGTCTAAACTACCATTTCAACATGTAATCATGATTACTGATATATTTCAGATTTTTTGGTACTAAGTTTCATGATACAATGTGCATTGTATACATAATCTTAACTTGGACTTGCCACATTTTAAGTGGTCAGTAGCCACGTGTGGCTAGTGGTTACTGTACTGGACAGCACAGCCCAAGAGCAGTGAACAGATAGGCAAGTTTGGGGTGGGGGTGGGGAAGAGATACAATAAATACATAAAAATAACAGGTACAATCAAGAAAAGATAGATGAGTGATAGTTATAATGAAAATTGAATGGAATGAGAGGAAAGTGACTGGTCCACTTTACTTTTTTTATTTTTAAATGTATTACTTATTTTTAGAGAGCGAGAGGAAGGAAGGGAGAAAGAGAGGTTGAGAAACATCGATTGGTTGCTTCCTGCACACGCCCCAGCCTGGGACCTAACTCAAAAACCCAGGCATGTGCCCTGGATGGAAATTGAACCAGCAACCTTTCACTTTCCAGGATGACGCCCAACCAACTGGACCACACTGGTCAGGACATGACTAGGCCACTTTAGATAATGAGGACAGGAACTGTTCTGAGAAGGTGACAACAGCAAAGATCTGGGGACTGCCAGGCAGAGTTTTCTAGGCAGATGGAATATCTAATATAATGATCTGGAGACGGACAAATCACCTTGCTTCCTGCAGGCTGGAGTTAGAGCTTTCATTTCTGTTAGGGCACATCTCCTTTCACAGGAGAGACCCATGGTAAATATCTTTCCATTAGGCCTGTGTGTCCATACACATCCTGGTGTGTAGTTAGAAAACCTCGATGTTTTTCACCAAAGGGCCATGGCAGGTACCATCCCAGATGAAGCTGGATCCTCTCTGTTCTGTTTTTTTAAGCTCTGCACTAATTATGGCTTTCTCTTCTAGCAGCCAAGTTTAGTTGGGGCCCAGACTCCCCGTCAGAATTTCCTTGGTTCTAGAAATGAAGAAGAGACAGGAGTCGCTGGATTCTTTCTTCTTTTAGCTCCTGGATTCCTGAGCCTGAAATAGCAAGAGATTAAATCCCCAAATCACAGAAATAGAGTGTGAAATCTGGGTATGGCTCCTGTTTAAGAAGCATTTCGTGTGAAATGTTTCACATAGGCATCATAATACTGTAAGAGGCTTCATTTCACTTATATTTGAAGAGGTATACCATGTATATTTATTCAACAAATATTTACTGACCGCCTGTTCTCTGCCAGGAACTTTGCTAGGAACTGGGGATAAACATACAAGGTCCCTGCTCCCATGGAGTTGACATCCTAGTTGGGGAAGATAGTTAATAATCAAATTAGTGATTATGCTGTGAAGAAAATAAAGTGGGTTGTGAAGGAGATTGGCTTGGGGGTCAGCGAGGGGCTCTCTAAGGAGTTGTCATTTAAGCTGAGACCTGAATGAAGAGAATGTACCAGCCATGGAGGGATGTTCCTGGGGAAGAGAGCAGTTGGTACAAAGGCCCTGAGATTGGGACTAATTGAGCACAGCGAAGAGGGGATGAGAGAAGGCCCGGGTTCTAGAGCTGGGGGCAGGGAGCGGAGGGAGATAAGCCTGGGTGAGAGACAAGGCAGGGGCCAATTTCAGCAGGACTTTGAAGGCAGGGTGGAGTTTGGGTTTCTGTTCTAAGAGTGAATGAAACTCATTCCTTTGAGGGGTGAGGAGAACGGATGGTAGGGGCCAGAGTGGGAGGAGAGCAGTTGGAAGGCTGCTTAGTGAGAGATGATGTTGCATAGATTAGAAAGAATGGTAGCCATGGAGATGAAAGGAAGTTAGGTTTGCCAGGTCTTTTGGAAACATTTGATGGAATTTGCTAGTGGATTTGGATTAGGAGGTTAAGAAAAGAGAAATCAAGGATATGACCCCTTTTCATGTTGGGTGGAGCCTCCGTGGTGTCAATAGTGTGCGTGTTGCGGAGGAAGTGAACCAAGGGAAATATTGCCAGGATGTAATGAAGAAATTTTCACCTGGGTCAACTGATGAAAATGTACCTGCAGATCAGTTAATGTTATTTAATATCGTCCACATTCCGGTTCTCAGCCTCGGCACTCCTGACATTTTGGTTCAGAAAATTCTTCATGTGGGGGCTGACCTCTGCACTGTAGGATGTTTGCAGCATCCTGGCCCTCACCCATTAGATACCAGTAGGACCACCCCAGTTATGACAACAAACATGTCTCCAGGCATTGCCACATGTCCCCAGGGGGCAAAATTACCCCCAGTGGAGAACCACTGGGCTACAGACTAGGGCTGTATCACCATAGGAAAATATCTAGAAGTAACAAGAATGAAGAAACTATTGCGGGATTGCTGCATAGCATTAAGAGACCTGTTTTGGATTTAACATATAAAGTAAAATATTCTTACCATGCAAGTATTCATATACAGAGGAATATGCTTCGACAGACAAATAATAATATAAATGAAAGGATCACATGTGCAAACACATTTCTAGGAGGAATTTCTGGGGCCTGTACAAATGCCAATTTAGACCTAATATGTATTTTTAAAATATTTATTGATTTGAGAGAGAGAGGGGAACATGAATTTATTCCACCAATTCATGCATTCATTGGTTGATTCTTGTATGTGCCCAGACCAGGGATCGAACCCACAACTTTGATGTATCAGGAGGATGGTCTGACTGAGTAACCTGGCCAGGGCTAGACCTAATATTTTAAAACCTAGATTTACAAATAGAAAATAAGGGAATGAATATAAAGAAAACTTCCTTAAATAGCAAAGCCACTTATGGCTTAATATGATTTATAAAAATTCCTTTTAAAGGCAGCATTTCCAGCAACACACTTATTTTATAAAACAAGATATACTCATGTATTTTCCCATAATGCATATACCAGAAAATATTATATGTACAGACATAAATATTGTATACATATATGCACATATATATGCATCTTTACCATCTGTTTCATTGAATCCAAGATATGCCTCATATATGCCATATGTATCACTGAGAAAAAAGAACTGCCTTTGAAAGTCATCACATGCAAGACACATCCTAATTTCGAAGAGGTTACAATGAGAGAAGACAGCCCTGGCCGGGTAGCTCAGTTGGTTAGAGGGTTGTCCCCCGACACGCCAAGGTTGTGGGTTCGATCCTCGGTCAGGGCACATACAAAAAGCAACCAATGAATGTATAAGTGGAAGAACAAATTGATATTTTTTTTCTCTTTCTCTCCCCCTTCCTTTCTCCCTCTAAAATCAGCAAATAAAGTTTTTTTTAAAATGTGAGAAGACTCAAAGATGTGTCCTAAAATATATGTAATATGGGCTGTTTAAATCAGTATCAGTCTGGTAACAGCGATAAAAGGGTCAAAGTCTTGAAACTATTAAAGTGGAACATACACATCAGGAAGTGACCTCATTCAGGATGGAAGCCAGTTTTTATATTAGTGTATATCACAGTCATAGTGGTCAAAAAGATAGTTCTAAGAGCCTTTAAACTTACAGGCTTCATCAGCCATTGAGAACCTTCCATTGGAGTAGAGAATTTAACCAGGGAACTGCCCTTTGGTCAATGAAGAAGCATCAGTCCAGCAGCTCCTGTTTACTAGGTGCTGTACTAGGCCCAACAGACACAAAGACTAAGTCCTCTTGGTATTTTTGAACAAGGGTGTTTACATTCTGATGGGGGGTAGGGCAGGAGAGGAAAATGGGTTGCTACAGGAGAGAGTGAAATAAGCAGGGTGGGACTTATTTCCGCTCTGATTGTGTGAGATCAGGGTACACTTCTCAGTTGCTAATCTAGGTGGGATTCTCATACGCAGAAAATGAGTCCAGATGTGAATGTGAATGAGCTATTCCGGGCCTGACTCGTGTGTGGCCAGAGTGTGCGGTGTTCTGGGAGATGTACCGACTGCTGGAGCCAATGGTGTGGTGCGGAAGCCCTGGCTCAGTTGCCTTTATTGTGTAGGCAGGTGGCGCATACTTGAAAGAAGCAGGGGGATATGTGATGTGTGTTTTAGCTGGGGGGGGGGGGGGTCCCTGGGGACAGGAGTCTTGTAAGAGATCTGAGCAAGATGGGATGAGGTTTAAATGAGAACTGAGGGGAGATGGAAGTGGGAGGCCATATCAAGAGGTGTAAGCAGAGGAAACAAGGCAACTGCTGAACATTGTATTTTAGCCTTGATTATGGGGAGTGTGAGTTTCAGATAATCCTTTGTTTTTTTTTTAAAGCCTGTTTCCCAGTAGCAGGTTGCTTTGAGGAGAATTTAAATACATTTGAAAGCCTCCTAATCTGTACCATCTAACTTGTCCTTGCCTGGTCTGGTCCTGATCTTGTCCTCTCTCCTTTCTTCCCCTTCAGGCATTCATAGGAAAATGAGGCCTCCGTTTACTGGGTTTACCCTTCCAAAGGTTACTCTGAGTCATGGTTAACCAACAGAGGGGAGTGCCAGAACTGACTAACCAGGGTGAAATGTGGCCTGTGGCTACTTTTACTGCCTCAGGTCACTTAAATGACCATTCCCTCCCAGAATCCATAGTGTCACCCTTTGTCATGGGGAGACAGTGGCTTTCCTGTGTCTGAGTCAGGGAGGTGGAGAGGGAAGTAAGGGTGCTTGTTTGAAGCACGATGTCTCATGTCCCAGAGGAACCACTGCTGCTGGCTGAACTCAAGCCCGGGCGCCCCCACCAGTTTGATTGGAAGTCGAGCTGTGAAACCTGGAGTGTCGCCTTCTCCCCAGATGGCTCCTGGTTTGCTTGGTCTCAAGGACACTGCATTGTCAAGCTGATCCCCTGGCCACTGGAGGAGCAGTTGTAAGTACTCTGGCCCCCAAAGGGACGAGGGAGTCCTCATGATGAGGAAAAGGAGCGCTTGCCCAGATTGCTTCTACTCTTTGGGGTCTTCTTGCCCAAGAACAGGAGAGGAAAGATGGTGGAACAGTTTAGAAATTGATTGTTGGGGTTTCCAGAGCCCCGCACGCTGTACATGTGAAAAATCAATCAAGATTGTTAGTCCCAAGTTTTTAAACATAGATTTATTGAGATACAATTTACACAACATACGATTTGCCCATTGAAAGCGCACCTGTCACCATAATTAACCTTAGAACATTTCCATCACCCACAAAAGAAACCCCACATCCCTAAGCTGGCACCCTCCAAACCCCTCTCTCTCCAGCCCTGACCAGCCACCAGTCTACTTTCTGTCAAAGATTTGCCTATTCTGAACATTTCATAGTAAATCATGTAGTGTGTAGTCTTTTTTGACTGGCTCGTTCACGTAACGTGTTTCACAGTTATCCCTGTTGAGGCCTGCATCAGTACTTTATTTCCTTTTATTGCCAAATATGCCCATGGTATAGGGATACCACATTTTGTTTATACATTTATTCATTGGTGGACATTTGGGTTTTCACCTTTGGCTGTTATGAATAATGCTGCTGTGAACATTTATGGACAGTTTTTGTGTGTACATGTGATTTCATGTTTTCTGTGTTTAACTTTCTGAGGAGCTCTCAGATTTTCCAAAGTGGCTGCACCATTTTACAATCCCACCAGCAATGTGTGAGTTTTTCAAATTCTTCACAGCCTCACCAACACTGGTTATTGTCAGTCTTTTCGATTATAGCATAGCCATCCTAGTTGGTGCGAAGTGGCGTCTTATTGTAAATGGTTTTGATTTGTATTTCTTTGATGGCTACTGATGTTGAGCACCTTTTCATGTGCTTATTGGCCCTTTGTATATCTGCTTTGGAGAACTGTCTATTCAGATCCTTTGCCCATTTTAAAATTGGGTATTTATCTTTCTATTATCTACCACGTTTAGTTTCTGATGTTTTTCTTTCTTTGGGTTGATGGGTCCCAGTGTCTGAATGCTGTGAGCCCCCAGTCAGATGGCCCAGCATCTGCATGTTTTCTTTCTCCCAGGAAGGAAATCTATGTATTCAGCCAACATTTGTTGCAAATCTTCTTTGCCTGAAACTGAGCTAAGGGGCTGAGAATCCTAAATAAGTAAAAACACAGCCCTGCCCTTGGGGGTTTCATTTGTTTTGCTTTAGGCATTTCTTATAAGTTGCATATTAGTTTAACTTTTTAATAAGTTTAGCCTGAAACTTGCTGCCCTGATAATAGATAGTATGGACAAGAGTTTGCTGAGATGAGTACTCGGCACATTGCAGGGGTTGGGGAGTGTAGGGTTGTGCACTTTCTGGAAGGAAGGCTATTTGGCAGTAGGTGTCTACCAGTGATTTGGAATCTCAGAAATGGGGTCGTCTATTTACATATACTGATTTTCATCATGAAATTAATTATATAGTAGTTAAAAATAAAAAATAGCTTCAAATCTAGTGATAAGAGAATGACTAAGGACATTGTGGCATTTCCATGTTTTTGCAGCTGTCAAAGATTGGTTCTTTTGTTTGTTTTTTAATCATGATTTTCAGTTCCCTCTAGGGTCAGGTTAATGATCATGCCAGGGTCATTCATTGTTTATTGATCCGCCCACTCTAAATAAAGAGGACTTAACTTCACATCCACACTTAAGTCTGATCTAAAAAAATTTTTTTAAAGCATGAAATGAAAAATCTGTTGTTTTCATTTTATGTAGTCTTCACATAATAACTATTAATTGCCCTATTTCCAAAGTTTTTTCACATTTCTGTTATTTTTATAACTTATAATAATTTTTAAAGTCCCTTAAGAGGGGGGAAGACTGTACTTTCAGGGATCATTTCTATAGTTGGTTAAAAAGAGGGGGACTCTGGGGCAGTTATGTTCTTCTTAGGATTGTTACACATTTTTAAAAATCCTATGTGCTTTTGATATTGAGCAAATAATTGCTATTAATTAAAAAACTGTTCTACTTTTAGAAATAATATATTTAGAAACTTTAGTTTGAATGAAGTTCTCCCAATGAATCTCCTTGCCCTTTAGTTATTACCCCTTGCCAAGCCCCCACCAACTCGTCCCTTGATTCATTGACAAGCTCAGAAGTCCAGGGGTTCTGTTGAGCAATAGGCTGGGATGCCCACGATTTATGCTCTAACTCCAGATCTTTCCCTGATTCTGTGACCACAGGAAAGTTAACTCTACCTCTAAAATGGAGATTTTAGTATCTCTTCCTAGAGAAATTAAATTTGTGACATTGAAATGATTTAATATATGTGTGCCTTAATTTCTTTGGAATAAAGTAGCTATAAAATATCCCTTAATTCAAATACAGAAATTAGGATTTTATTAAAAACAATGTAATTTTGGAGGTTTCAAGCTCTGCCTTTTATGTGCTGCTTCCCTGGATGGCAAACTTAGGCCCCTGTTCCAGGGCCAGGCTGCTCTGCAACATGTGTGGGGCCGGGTGTGGGTTGGGCAGGCCCCATCAAAAGACGTTCATTATCACATCCAGATGTTTTGTCAGAATAACAAAATTTCATTCTGCATTTGGCCATTTAGACCAGGGGTCAGCAAATTTTTTTCTTTAAAGGTTCAGACAGTGAATATTTTTGGTTTTGCCAGCCATATGGTCTCTGTGAAGACTATTCACCTCTGTTGTTATAGCGTAAGTACCCATAGATAATAAGTGAACAGATGATGGCATGGTGGCATTCCATTAAAACTTTATATATAAAAACAGGCTGCTGGCGTAGGCATTGTTTGCCAAACTCTTATTTAGATTAATAGAGTTTCAGAGCTGAAGGAGGCTGCACTTGCTTGAATTCCTTCTAATTTTGTAGGTGAGCGTGATTAAAATTTTTAAATATATTTCAACCATACAAGTGACAAAATATGATTTATTTACTTTTGAGGAACAAATGTAATACATAGGAGGGCCAGCTACATATTCCTGAGTATAGGATTTCTCGTGGAACTGAGTTCCAGCTTTATAATCTTTTTTTCCCCTAGAAAAGTATGACTTCATATCTCCACTGATAAGTGGAGCACAGACAGGAGACTGTCAGGTTTTCTGGCTGAACCTCGGGCTGTCTGACTGCCCCTGCCTTGGAGAGACTGTCTGCAAGGCGGAGTGGTGGAAGGGTCTGTGTCTTAGGGACAGAGTGTCATTTAGCTTATCTGGGCCTACGTTTCGCTACAAGTAGAATGTAAAGGAGAGGGTCAGATCAATCAGTGCACCCCTGAATAGTTCTGTGGGTTCTTTCTCTCTGTTGACTGTCCTGCTGGTTGGTTTCTGTGCTGGATGTACCATCAGGGAAGTAAATGATAGAGCCTCATTAATGGATTGGAGCGTAGTGAGCGAAGGGGGAAATCATTGTGTACCAACCAAAGTGTGTTGGCAAGAAAAGTGTTTATTTTCTTGCTTTTTGGAAGTTTTCTAAGCTAGAGATGGGGCTCTCATCAGGCAGGAGAGCTGCAGGTGGATATTCAGGCTCTCAGTTCTGTCCTAGTTCCACACCTACAGTGTGCTTTCTTTCTCATGGAAAAAACTGAGTGCATCTTTCCTTCCACACTCCGAAGCCCAAGAGAACTTTCTGAGGAAGTGTATAGCTCCCTGGAGCATCTGTGATCTAGTTATCCCTCCAGGCAGTTCACCCCATTGCAGGGCTTTCACAAATGCAATGAGCCAAAGCCAAGAAGCCTCTGTTACACGAATTCTAAAAAGAAAAGTCCTACCAGAATTTACTGAAGGCCAGTTTGTTTCTGGGACTTTAAAGTCTTAAGATAACCAGGATGAAAAGTTGGTTAACTTGGTGACAATTTCAGACTCATTAAGAACTCTCTATTTCTCTCAGCATCCCTAAAGGGTTTGAAGCCAAAAGCCGAAGCAGCAAAAATGATACAAAAGGGCGAGGCAGCCCAAAGGAGAAGACTCTGGACTGTGGGCAGATTGTCTGGGGTTTGGCCTTCAGCCCGTGGCCTTCTCCACCCAGCAGGAAGCCCTGGGCACGCCACCCGCCCCAAGTACCAGACGTATCTTGCCTGATCCTTGCTACAGGACTCAATGATGGGCAGATCAAGATTTGGGAGGTGCAGACAGGTAGGTCATTTCTGGCTGGTGCAAGGTCCTAGAGGCTTGTGTGCATGTTCTCATCAGGGGCCGAGGGGCATGTAAGCTGTGACTGGCAGACCTGGCGCTGTCTTGCCCACTGACTTGAGTGCTGCTGTTTTCACTCCAGGGCTCCTGCTTTTGAATCTTTCCGGCCACCAAGATGTTGTGAGAGATCTGAGCTTCACACCTAGTGGCAGTTTGATTTTGGTCTCTGCATCTCGGGATAAGACTCTTCGCATTTGGGACCTGAATAAACATGGTATGGAGGATGTGGAACTCCTGAGAAACTTGTCCCTTTCTCTACTTTACCAATGTCGTTTTTACTAAGAGTAGTGTTTCTCGGTCTTCTTTTTCTATTACTGCTGCTTTAGGAGCTTTTCAGACATTTTTTTCCTAATCCCCCTGACCCTTTGAAGATTTTAATACTGTGTATATAATCATGTAATGAATGTATATTTATGCTTTGTATGTTAAAAAAAAAGTAAGATTATTTTTTACTAATAGAACCGATTTTTGCCACTGTGGATATTTCCTCTATTGAAAATAATATGATGTAGAATACCTTCACTCACCATGGCACTATTGACGTTTTGGGCTAGACAGTTCTTTGGCCTGTCCTGTGCAGTCTGGGAGGTTGAGTGTTATCCCTGGCCTCTACCCTCTAGATGCCGAGTAGCACCTTCTATGTTGTAACAACCAAAAATGTCCCCAGACATTGCCAGTGTCCACGTGGAGGGAGAACCCCTGAGCTAGAATCAGTCATCCATGTTGGGTACTTACTGTTAGAAATAAAGTTTCTTGTGAAGTAGAATCTAGGTCTAGAAGAGTTCTCTCAGGCTAGAGGGGGGTCAGCTTTTATGGAATTATGCCTTGAGCAGAATTCCATACAGGACTGGCCCAGTGAAGAATCCCACACATCTCTGTTGTTGAT
Organism: Macrotus californicus; assembly: GCA_007922815.1. Lineage (NCBI taxonomy): Eukaryota > Metazoa > Chordata > Mammalia > Chiroptera > Phyllostomidae > Macrotus > Macrotus californicus. The sequence goes on along the minus strand of VMDR010000360.1, from coordinate 188,899 downwards.
CTTAACTGGAAAGGTGACACAGAGAAGGGAAATTTGTTGACAGACCATTTGTTCCCCTAACTTGGGTGAGGACACAGGATCTGGAGGGAGGTGGAAGGAGGCATTGGTGATGTGGGCAGTTCATGAAGAGACACACTCATCCCTGATAATGCAGAGGCACCGGTACTGTTGCCTGAGCCGTGACTGTTCCCCAAACCGTGAGAGGGGACCTATTTCTTTCCCCCTTAGAAGTGAGCCTGACAATTTGTCAGAACAACTAACCAGACGGTGCTTGTAGTTTCATCATCTGAAGGCGTCTGACCACTAAGAGAACTTTGTAATTTCTGCCCATTGCTGTGAAACTTGTGGTCAGACAGTCCCAGATAGGTCTGCTGACTAGGAGGGCTGTTCAAGGGCAGTGCCCCTTTTAATATGTGTCCGGAAGCAGCTTGCCACCATCTGAGGAAGGTCCTTGAAGCAGCTTTGAAAATCCCTTGGTGGTTGGGAAGCTGAGGGTGCCTGAGAGTGGGCAGAATGGACTAGACCAATTACTAGGGCTTTTCGAAGAGAACGGGGTATAAAGTAGTGTTCCAGGTCCTGGGCCATGTTCTAATTTGATGGCTGAAGAAACCATGACTGACTTAAAAAAATGAGTACTTATCCACACATACCCATAAATTTATAGGTGCATGTAAATGACCATATACATTCTTAAACACGTTTTCCTTTTTTCCTTTTATTTTGGCTTGATTCCTCCTCTGGCCCCCAACCCCGGCCTTCGCCATCTTTCTCATTCTCCCTTGCATCGGATTCCTCCGTAATCTCCCTGTAATCTTATAACCCATGCTAAGAATCTTCCATATTTATTTCCATATTTTGCTTATACTTGTCTAATCCTATGTGGACACTCACACTCTTACATTATGGATTTGGGGGTCATTGTTCCACAAGAATGGAGTCATAGTCTTCATATTTTTTCTGAATCTTATTGTTTTTTTCATTGAAGATTACTTCTTGGAAAATCTAGATTCTTAATTTCATCTGAATTAATGGGGTGGATATACCTGTTGTACCTTTTATTCACTCATTTCCCCATGGATGGGCATTTTGTTTTTTCCAAAAACTGAGACCTGGAGAGATTACCTGAGTGACCCAGGGTTATGTCTTAAGTAAAGAGTAGAGCCAGGGTTCATACCCAGGTTTGCTGACTCTAGAGCACGTGGCCCTCATAAACTGCACCATTGCTCATCCAGACACCCTGATGAGGGGTCGGGAGGTGAGGGTATGGAGTGAGATCCTTGTGACTGTGGAAACCATTACAGAGAGAATTGAAGATAAACACTCTCTCAAATTTGGAAGGATGCTTCAAAGTAGTTGAGGTAGTTGGGGGAACCTGAAAAAAAATTGTTCTCTGCTATCGAAGGGATGTATCAAACCTGATCTATGTACTCCCTTTATCCTGATGATCTTGTGGAGTTTGGTGAAGCAGTAGGTAGTGATTCGATTTCCCTTGGGGGTCAGAATGTTGTATTAATAGATTTCAGGTGTTAAAACACGACACGTTCTGTCATATTTCTTTCTCTGCCTTGAAAAGTTGGGGTTGGGACTCAGTTGATAGAGAACTGGGTGGATATATCGGCTGGGTGGGTCATCACTACCAGTTTTTCAGTCTTCCTGCTTTGTGATTTTGAGACAGCTCACCGTCTGCTCCTTTTCTCTGCCAGGTAAACAGATTCAGGTATTATCGGGCCACCTGCAGTGGGTTTACTGCTGTTCCATCTCCCCGGACTGCAGCATGCTTTGCTCTGCAGCTGGAGAAAAATCGGTAAGTCTAACACGTTGGGTACCATTTCCTGTACTGCTTTAGTTCAGCAAGACCTGGAGGTCTGGAGCAGCCTTGTGTGTGAGGGGGTAAATAAGCCAGATATCCTCAAAACCTACCTGCAAATCAGCCCCAACAGAAGGCATGCTGGTGGGCCATGACTTCCTGCATACCTCCCTTTTGATTTGCACTTTGACATGAACCAAAAAAAGGAGGTATTTAAGTAGATTGCCGCTACCATCAGAGGCCTGTTTGTCTTTACAAATGATAAAGGGGTGCTTTTAAAATTTCTTTTCCCCTTTTAAAAGTTGCAAACCACACAGGGACCCAGATTTCCTCTGAACCATATAATTTGTCTACCTAGTTATGATCCATTTTAGATCATAAAATATACAGCTACCTGTTGAACTTTGTCCTAAAATCCTCTCTGTTATTTTAAAAAGTATTAGAAACCAAAGAACAATTTGGGAACTGTTTGTTTGAATTTTGTATCTGCATGGAGCTGCTTGCTGTGACTAACTTGGGAAGGAATTCACTATTTGGTACAGCCCAGGTGGTTAATCATTCATTTGAAGTTTGGAACTATGTGAGAGTTTTCTTAGCGGAAAGAAAATAAAATCCTATTTTTAATGGTTCTCAAAAAGGTCTAAAGTGATGAGCTATGTCAGATATACAGTGGTGGGCAGATTTCCATGGTCCTGTAAACACTGGGGGCATAAAATGGCATGGCAGGGTGCCACCACTTTGTTGGTAGCCCTGGAGTTCACTCTTCTGAGCCCTATGTTTGGTTTTAAGTGGAAGGACAAGATCGCTCTGTGTGTAGGTTTTCATCCCCACAACTGCATGTTTGCAAACAGGCCTTAGAAGCAGAACTCGGAAGTCTCTACTGATACATGTTAGCTGGCAGTCTTCCCGTGGTTGGTCCTGTTCATGCTTCCTTAAAGTAAACTTGAGTATGTCCATTGGTTAGGCGCCTCAAGAATTCAGAGCTGTTACTTTTTTTTAAGCCTATGTAATACATTTTGGAAGAACTGTAGAGAAAAGGGGTAGAGAACTTGGCTTCATCTGGCCACAGGGCCTGAGGTGGGCATTGCCTTTCACTCACTGTTTGCCTTCTAAGCATTTTGTTTCCACCCCTAACCAGGCATCTGTTACTTTCCACAGGTGTTTCTGTGGAGCATGCGGTCCTACACATTAATCCGGAAGCTAGAGGGCCACGAAAGTAGTGTTGTCTCTTGTGACTTCTCCCCCGACTCTGCTTTGCTTGTCACGGCTTCTTATGATACCAATGTGATCATGTGGGATCCTTACACTGGCGAGAGGCTGCGGTCACTCCAGTAAGGACTGAAACCCTGCTTATGACTTCCTGGTGGGGTAACCGATGAGAAACCTGTGTTGGATTAGACATGTCCTTTTCAGAGTCTGGGGCATAGGAGGGAGCAACTAGGGTAAAAGACACAGTGGAGTCAATGCTTATTCTAAGTCTGGTGTACAGTAGTGTTTCCCTGTCAATTAAGTTCTTAAGTTTGACCCAAGAGCCTTCAGCTCTTTAGACATATGAGCCTGTACTTCTTTGGATTCAGCATTAAGAAACCTGAAAGTGACTCTTTTTTCCATTTACTAATAACTGTAGTAACAGGTTCAGAATGATCCTCTTATCGAAACTGCTATTTCCCAAAATGAATTTTCATGTTCTCACAAATTTGGTGTATTTTTTCTTTTTTATCTATGTTGTTTTATGAAGCAAATAATAGGTAGTCCTGTAATTATCATGTATCTTAGCCTAAAAAAGACTTTCAGTTTGTACTGTGGCCTTTAAGTGAGGGCTGACCTGCTTTGCATAAGGAAAGCAAGGAGTGTCAGAGCCTTCGGCCCCTCCACAAGACACCTGGAGCCTTAGGAAGTGGACTTTTTCCCAGTCGTCTTCTCTAATCTGCAAGCCCCAAGGTTTCCACGTGGGGTACAAGATGCGTCCAGAGCCTTTTCATAGGCAGGTAGTTTGGCCTCCCACCTGGGAATGAGCATGAAAAGTGAAGGGGGGCCATCCCTCTACACATACTGTCCTGTTTCTCCTCAGCCACAGCCAGCTAGAACCTGCAATGGATGACAGTGATGTCCACATTAGCTCCCTGAGATCTGTGTGCTTCTCTCCTGAAGGCTTGTACCTTGCCACCGTGGCAGATGACAGGTAACATGATTCTCTTATATGTCTTCAGAACAAGTGCTTGCAATTAATTGTAGCATTTCCCTAGGGGTCTCGCCCCAGGTTTGCTAATGTGCAAACATACTTTTCTCTCTCCTCCAGACTCCTCAGGATCTGGGCTCTAGAACTGAAAACTCCGATTGCATTTGCTCCTATGACCAATGGTCTTTGCTGCACATTTTTCCCACATGGTGGAGTTATTGCCACAGGGTATGTATCTGTTAGCTGAACAGATGGGCAGCAATTTCTGCTGAGTATACCATGTAGCTTTTTAAGGAAAGAAAGCATTTAGAATGTTCTTGCCTGTGAGGAAGGCTTTAAGGAAATCCAAGATTACATAAAATTCTGATATTCTGTTCTGCAGATATAGGTTATCATTTATTCTTAACAGTTAATCTAAATGTAATTAAAGAGTTCCAATTCATGACAACTAATGGAGCGAGCATGCAAGGAAGCATAAATTAAGATGATGCAGCATTCATATAGAAACCATTAATGGCAGAGACCACCTTTCACAGACCATCTGTAATTCAGTAGGTGGTATTTTTCCCTCTGTTACTTTAGAACTCATAGTATGATTTAGAAAGGGCTGTGCTGACAGAGAGCACTTTGGTATCAAAGGTGTCTGGAGTTCTTATAACCCTCTTAGCAGCCTTAATTATTCAGTACCACAGCTTTTATATCCATCTCAACCATCAGGGTTACATTTCCCTCTCTGGAGTCTCCTACTAGTGCAAGTCAGAGTAGGAACATTAATATCCATCAAAATGAAAACATATTTCCAAGGTCTGTCTTAATGCATTGGTTTCTGTTTTATTTCAGGACAAGGGATGGTCACGTCCAGTTCTGGACAGCTCCTAGGGTCCTGTCGTCACTGAAGCACTTATGCCGGAAAGCCCTTCGAAGTTTTCTCACAACCTACCAAGTGCTAGCACTGCCAATCCCCAAGAAAATGAAAGAGTTCCTCACGTACAGGACTTTTTAAACGCTACATCATCTTGTTTTCTCTGTAGCAGGATAAATCTCCCTGGCAAAGGAGTAGCTGGAATAATGGGCCAAACATCTAGTCTTGGGTTGAAATAGAACTTCTTTGGGATTATGGATAGAATGTAGCAAAACCAGATTCCAGTGGACTAGTCATGGATCTTTCCCCCCATGACATGTGAAAGTCAGTCATATAGAGGAGGGATTCCACTTCTGTGGCCACAGAGCCTTATCTTAAATCTTCAGTCCACTTATTAACAATTTTGAACTCATTCTAGTAGTTTTGATTCAAAATATAGTTACTGATGTTTTGGTGAGAAGAGTCGACTAGGCCTCAAGAGCCCCTCTGTAGTGGCAAAGGGTTTAAACTCCCTCTACTGGGACGTGTGGCTTCTGCCTGGTCCGTTTCAGACGCAGCAGAGGCGGCACTTGTTTCAGGTTCTCCTGTCGTGTCAGTTGCTTTGGTGTTGGCAAGTCTTTCTTCCGCTAGCTCCCCTCTGACCAGCAGGACAGTGTTCCCGGAGCAGTCTCTGGTGTGAGGTATTAACTTAGCTTCACTAAATTACAGACGACTCAGAGGCTCTTCTCCTGACTGATACACACTATAATTGGCTCTTTTTTTTTTAAACAGTGGTGTGCATGTGCAGATGACAAATTTATATGCCAGGATACACAAGAATTTATTCCTAAATTGCATGACTGTTCAGGTGGCTGAGCTGTCAGTTGTTTGCCTTTCATTCGCATATTTATTTGTATTTTCTCAACAGATGTTAAGGTACAACTGTGTTTTTTTTTTGATGGTATCTAAAAACCATAGTACTTAAGTTGAACAGTTGTGAAGAATGTCTCCTTAATTGTGTAAAGAATTGGAGGTGTCATCACTTCACCTGATACTCTCATGTACGAGGTCTGACTTTGCTGCTTCACCTCATTGGACTAAAGAGCCAGTTTCAGTTCTATCCCTAAACAAATACAGCTCCTTAAAAGTACTGTTCTCCTTCCCTGACGTACAGTTATCTAATCAAGACACCTCATTCAAGCAAAATCTGCCTTTGGAAAATTTTAATATATTTTAAATTATTTTAAAAGAAATGCAACATCTTATCCTTTGGCTCTCTTAATAGGTGCTTTATGGAGGCCAGTGTAACAAAATGTGTTGAAAAAGTAGGAGTCTCTACCGCCTTTGTTGCTGAAGAAAAACATTTCTTTTCAAGATGAGAGACTTTCATTGAAGGAAAAAGTTTAAAAGCTTTTGGCTCTCCGTTTCATTTTTTCCATTAAGAAAAAAAAAATCACCTTTAAAACAAGTGAGTACAACAGGACAGCTGGGAATGGATTGGGCAAGTTTTTCATTTTGTGGTTATCTTGAAAAGTCAGTGTAGTCTGGGGGGGCTGTGGGAGGCTTCCTTGAGGCCCCACTTAGCTGTTAACTTCAAACTTGGCTGGCACCCTTGGGGAGTGAGTCCTACATGAATGATGGAAATAACTGACTTCTCCCTGGTGATAGTGTCAGAATTTGACACCTGTACAAAGAACAGCCTCCAAAGTTTATTCTGTGCTATCAGAGATGGAGGTTTGCATATAGATGCAAGTTGAGTAGGTCAGTGTCTCTGTAACTAAGGAAGGAAGATCACTTGTAACACAACCAACAAGAAAGCTGCTTTATTTCCATCATGAAGAATGATGTGAATGCAGCACGACTGCTGTAAAATACATTCGTGCACAGGTCCTAATCCCTCTGGCAGGTGCAGGCTGAGCCAAGCTTAATCTCACGTGCCCCCTCTGCACTAAATACACACGAGTGCTGTACAGCCTCTGGCCCCTAATGGCATAAATGGAGGAAAGTTTACTGTCCATTCACAATTAGGAACCTGCTAGTAACTCCTCTACTTCAAGAGGAGAAATAAAGACCAGTTTTTAAAGTATGAGAATCGAGTTCATTTTATAATAGTTTTGGCCAGAAATCTGTTAACATCTACCCTAAAAGGAGATACACGGACAATGTCACAGATCATACTTGGTTTTGGAGACGTTGTTTATCTTGAGTTGGAAGACGTAGACCATAATAGACTTCAAAGCTTTAGTGTCCGAAATGAAATGTGGTAGGCTAACTTCCTGTCATCCAAGCAACTAATGGGAAAAAGCCTGAAGGTTGAAATAAAGGTGTTTGCTTTTTTTCTCCCTATAAAACAAAAGTGGGCAGTGCAATAAGACAGCTGTACGTTAAAATTGTTTTTTTACATCTCTGCTCCAGACAGCCACAAACAAGGTATTTTATGTACATCTGACCCCACGCAGCAGTTCATCCCATAACCAAGTCTCCTGTTCTCTAGTCACTGCTGGGCCTCAGAATTGTTGCAAATAGTCCTATGTCTCAGCATCTAGGCCTCTGTGACAATCAGGTCTCTGGTGACTTGAAAAGCTGCAATGAGAGAACTCAGCTGAATCTTCTCATTGGTGCCAACAGAAAGTCTGTACCTAAAAGAAATCAAAAGGTACGAACAGAGAATATCAGACAGCAACCCTTTGACAAGAAAACAAAAGAGATCAGAGACTGGAAATCTGAAGGAGGATAGGAGGTAATAAAAATTTATCCTGGACATCAATCTTGTATGTGTCCCCTAACATTTTCTTCTCTGCCCTGAACACTTGATTTGATTCAAATTGGTGAGGAAAATTTAAGTCTCAAAAATTGTTAGCAGATTTTTCTAGTTCTATATAGATATGGAGAATTTGTATGATTTAAGGATTATTTCTTCACTTACAAAATGCACTGAGGAGTTATAATTAAGATTTACTTTCTCTTAGTTCACTGAGAAGTTTGGTTAATTTATCTGGTTCTGTGGAGTAGTCGTAAAGCAGGGCTCTGCCATTTTATCTTGCAACCTTTTAAGTGATTAAGACATTAAAAGCAAAATTACAATATTCATAATGTAGTGATAAGAAGTCACCTAATTTGTGCATCAAAAAGCCAATGAGGGCAAATTAAAGTCGGCCTGTTTTGACCGTCTTATTTTGAACCCAATGCTTTTGCCTACTTATATGACAGCCAAAAGTTTCACTGGGGGCTAATAACTGTTCACTGAACCAGGCAAAGTGGAAAGTTGAGTTTACTTTTTCCTCTAACATACTTTAGTATGCCAAAGTGCCTTAACAGCTGGTAGCTGACTGTCCCCAAAACATCTGGAGGTCTGAACTGAAGCAGACCTCCCAAATAACAAAAGCATTTCCAGAACCAATGTGGACCAAGCTGTTGAAGTCTTTACCTGAAATACGTAATTTGAGTTATACCTGTCCTTGTATTTATTCATGTTCTTGAAGCATCTCACACCATTCCCCAAGTTTCATTCATTAATCCCACCAAAAACTAGATTGTACTATTATGTAGGACAAAAAATTAGAAACCTATCAAACAGAAACAAACCACAACAGGGAAAAAAGGAGGAAAAGAATTAAAATTGGGAAATACTCACTCAATTTCTGCCATTTTGGTCAATAAATGTATTCGAACTGAAGATGGAAAGTCAACTGGGGGAAACACAAAATCAAATGAGTGAGGTCTGCCACTCCCTACTACATTCTTGTTTCCTTAAAAATGAAACCTCAAGTTCCCTCTCTAACCACCCTTAACCACAAAGCATGCCACCTTTTCTGCAGCTTCTCAACTAGGGAGTAAGAGAAGTTACCTCTGTGCACAAACAAGTGTATCTCTGTCAGAATATCATGCAAGGCCAACCCCTTCAGAGTTTTCAACTCCATGATGTCTGGAGAGGAGAGATTAAGGCAAAGAGAACAAGTTCCAGAACAGACACGCTGCAGAGAATTTTGAATCCTAACCCTGGTCCTGGTGAGTGACTTTAGAAAATAGGGTCTCTAACCTCAGCAGTTGTTTCTTTCAATCTGAAAGTGCACATGTAGAACCCCAATTCTTGTTTTCATCTTCAGTAAGAGCTTTCTAAAAGAGTGGTATCTCTAATAGAGGACAGGAAGAAATGCATTTCCCAGAAGGCTGTGTATCACTACACCTCGTTTATAATTTCACAGCAAAGCAAGAGTTATAGGGACTACAGGAAAAAGACTGCATCTCCCATCCTATGGTGTAACTGCCTCTCTTCCATCTGTGAGTACAGTGACCTCAAGTTGTCTCTAGGTCAGAGCCCTTCAGGAAGAACTCTAGGGCATTCAAGACAAGTATCCACTCCACCCACAGCCACCTTACTCCTATAGCAAGCTGGCCAAAGTCACACACAGCCAACTGTTTTGCCAGTAGGGTGTAGGTGCTAGCTGTAGCTCCTGGGGTCAAGTTCAGGCCTCGGCACGTAAAGCACTGTTGGCAGGACACGGAGAAAGGATACTTCTGTAGGCTGTGGTGAAGTCTTGATTCAACATCCAGTCCAGAATGTTGGCAATGTCTGACTTGAGTGGGTGCCCTGTGCAGGTGTAGACAGTCTCCTCTGTCACTTTCCCAAAGGCCATATTGGTGCTCTGTGCAGACAGGGAGAGAATCACGGTGGCAGTTACAGCAGTTGCCAAGTTGCAGGCAGGTCAGGAGGAAACTGCTGAGGCAGCAATGCAGGCAGACGGCAGCATTACAAGGGTACAGAAGAGCTCGAACCTTATTTATTTATTTACAGTGGGACGAGTTGGCTTCATAAGAGGATGCTGCTGTCTGTTGGCTGTTACAACTGCAGAATCCTTCCCTATCTTTCTCTTGTTTGCAACAAATTATTCTTTTAATTAATCAAAACACAAAGGGGTGGGGGGGGGCGCAGTTTTTGACACATGTTGAGATCAAAGTCTTACCAGTTTTAGATGACAGGATTTATAGATTGGTTGCACCGCTGTTTACCTATTTCTTGGAAAACTAGTCTGAAGCAATGACTTGAGATCTGCTACCAGCAGCATCGTACCTGCAGAATGTTCAGAGCCCGTCGCATATCTCCACTAGAGAGAGTCACAAGTGCTTTCATCCCATCTTCACTTACATCGATTCTGAAAGGAAACGAGCAGAAGGGATTGAGAGGCCCGTGAGAGCCCAAGATGGCCTGGAATGATGAAGGTTTTGAAACAAAACAAACCAAAAAAAAAAAAAAAAAAAAGAGGCGGGGGAAAGATGGAGTTAACAGTACTCTTCTGTAGAATCCAGAATTCACTCTGGAACTTTGGGATGATGGCTTCACATTAGTCACAGCCCACTCAAAGTCTAGAAAAACCCTTATTTAGGACCAAGCATTGCTATGTTAAGCAAATGGCTTTGAGTTATGTTTTCTGGAAAGAACACTGGTGTGATGTGTGAGCACAGAGTCAAAGCACCACCTTTCAAATAAGCAGCAGTTCAGGCTAGTTACTTGCTCAGCATCTGATTACGCAGAATGTAATATCTCAGTACCTTCCCTTCTAGTAAAAAAAAAGGCTAGAGGCATCTTAGCAGAAGGAACTTGGCAGCATGCAGTTTCCAATGACAAAAGAGAAGGAGGAAACTGGGACAGCTTCCAGGGGAGGAAGATGGAAGGAGAAGAACCAAATGACTTACAAAGAATGTTCGTCACATACCAGAGAAAAACAGCTAACACATCCTGGCACTATGCACCCTACTCCGTCATTTACAAACAGCACCTTTAAATGTAAACCACCCAGGCATCCCAGAGCCCTACTTACACCACACTCAGTTCCCAAGATCCCCACCTTTCCTGCTTTTCAATATACTTACTTCTCTTCTTCTACAACATGTTCCAGGCGTGGAACCATGAGTTCAGGAGTCAGGGGACCGAATCGGAACCTTGTACACCGGGACTGCAAGGCGGGGATGATCTTTGACAGATAGTTACAGATGAGGCAAAACCTGGTGTTTTCAGTAAATTTCTCAATCACTGGCAAGAGAAAAGAAAACCACCTCATCTCCATTATGATTCATCCAAGCTTGGACCAAGAAACCCTGAACTTTTCTATGGCCATGTAAATGGTATAGGGAACAAGAATGTAGCAAGAATTTAAGAATGCAAACAAGTGGGGATGCTACTCTAACAAGAGAGGGTGGTCAGGATTGGGAATCACCCACTCTTTCCAAAAGCCCACCAACATGTCACCTCCATGGGATTTTATGAAATGCTTCCTTAAGATTCACCATGATTCCTGTGTTCTTGCCATCCCATTCCACTGAAATATGAAATCCAGTATTCCTGTCCTTATTTTTTAAAAACATGTTATTTATTTAGAGAGGGGAAGGGAGGGAGAAAGAAAGGGAGAGAAACATCAATGTGTGGTTGCCTTGCATGCCCCCTACTGAGGACCTGGCCCACAAACCAGGTTGTACCTTGGGTGCACTGTCTCAGGTGCCCTGACTGGGAGTCGAACTGGCAACCCTTTGGTTCGCAGGTTGGCACTCAATCCGCTGAGCCAGGGCTATTCCTGTCCTTTTGATAAAATATATTTGGCAGGATGCTGCTCCACTTTCTACCAGGTGGGGAGAGGTGTGGCTTTTGGTAGACTTTCCAGTGGACCTTGTCTCAAAGCCTTAGAGCATGAAGGAGAGCAATAACCCAAATTCAGAGATGCTTATGATGCCAGTTTGATTCGGCAGGTACCCAATGTTTCTGCACAGGGATCTGCCCAGACTGACAGTCGCTCTGCAGAACAAGATGCTAAAGAAAGACAGCCAGAGCTAGGACCAGAAGATATTCTGCCCTCCTCCTCCTGCTCTTAAACATTGGCCACAAGCCACTTCTTTTCCCCAGAATTCCTAAAAATCATCCTTTTCTTTCAGCTGATTACCTCAGAATCTTGATGACATTATGAATGTCCTTTCAAAGAAATTAACCGCCCCAGACTCCTTAGGACAGACAAATCACGAAATATTCTCCTGCCAAATTATGTACTTTCTGAGTGTGACTAAATTTCTGGAATTTTCATGGCAATTTTGTATCTAAGGGTACCAACAGCAGAGCCTATCCAGCAGTTTAGGAATGAAAGGCTTTCCATAACCTTCCATCAAATGATACAAAATTCCCAACCCTGAAATTGAAGCCAGTTGAAGACAATGAAACACCGGAAGTCCCAACAGGGTTTCTGCCTGTCTTTAAGCTGTTGAAAAGGGAAATACCCTAAATGGAGACATTCTGCCTAGATCATCAGGTGGGTTATATGGAAAAAGGTATAGATTTCTCTGAGCCAGAAATGAATGAAAATGGAAAATCAGCGACGTCATATGTCCACAATTCCTAATTCTCCTGGTGTGCGCATCGGTCAGCTCACTGTATTTAATGGCTCTTCTTACCTCTCCTCAAGGCGTTCTGGGCATCTTGAGTCATGGCATCAGCTTCGTCCAGTATCACTAGTTTAAAGCCTTTCCTAGGAAAACAAATGGTACCGTTTTAAGATTTCTTCATCACTTCAACTCCCAGGCCCAAACCTACAGCTTCACATTTGTGCCATCAGGCCCTGTTTCAGAGTCCATTTCTCCTAGAACTCTGACCAAAGCAGACATCTGTGGTCACAACAGAGGAAATGCTCCCGTCAGTCCTTCAACTTTTAAAGGGGACTGAGGTCTGATTTCTGTATTTTTGTTAGTCTTCTGGCACCTTCATATTTCTTCCAAACAGTATCCTACATTTCTAGTGCTGTTTTTTCCCCACCACCTTCACTCATGCCTGTCTTTTTATCATTTTTCTTTTTTTTTACCACTATCCTAGTTATCCATCCTGATCTCAATTCATTTTTGTCTCAATTCAAACTAGCTCTTAGGATGTAATCAGTCCTCAGTTAACTAATAAAATGAAGTTAATCCTTCCCCAAAGAACTTGTTAATATAGACTTTGATAATGTTTTATTTCCATATTTGCATTTTAACATTTTTTTACCACCATCTCTGCACTTTATCTCTTTTTCATGGCTGCTTTTGACAGAGTCATTTTTCTTCCCCTTTACAAACTGGCATAGGAGAGAATTAAAAAAAGCCCTATGATCTCACTGATCAAAACCTCTAGGGAGAGAAATTATACAAATATTTCTTACTTAAATATTGTCCTTGTACTAGCAAAGCTCAGGATTGGTCCCCGAACGATATCTATTCCTCGGTCGTCTGAAGCATTCAGCTAAATGAGGAGGAGAGAAGCCGGAATAAATAAAAAACATATTGGTGTACTGTTTGTGAGTTAATGTATCTTTCCATCAATCTAGCTCAGCAAGCTAGGTCTCCAAGTCTAATGACAGCTAAGAGATAATCACTATTAAAAAAGCAAGATCACATTTGTATTTAAAACTCATAACTCACTAGATCATTACATTCTGAAAGGCAAGACTGACTTTCCTCCCCCGTTTTGAGGACAGTCACTGACATACTCTGGAGGAATAATTAATTGGCCTGGTCTCAGTGAACGCACCTCCATCATGAGCAGAATGATGCTAAGTTTAGCTACCACAACCTAGCGCAACCTAGAAGTTACCAAGTTTTTCATACATGGAGGTAAGAACATGTGCATCAGCAAGGTTCTAAGATCTGGAACAAAAAAATGAAAAATTTTTCTTGCAATCAACAATACTTAGAATTTTGTAATCTAAGTGTATTAGTCGAGTCCTAGCAGTAAACAGATGGCATACTCAAATTCAGTACTTTGAAGAGAATTACGTAAAGAAATGTTTTAAAAGGTGCTAGTGGGGAGTGGGGAAACCACAAGGGCTATGCAATAACTGCAATACCTCAGGGACTACTGGGGCCCATTACTAGCCCCAAGTCTTAAGGGGCTCATGGGAGAGTGGCGTTGGCACCTGGAGAAGGCAATGTGATGTGCCCTGAAGATGAGGATGTTATCAGCCTATGGTGGCCTCCAGGGCAGGAACAGGCATCATTCTCCTCCCCTGCACCCACTCCTGCCACGGCCCCTATGGGCCAAACCTAACCAGGAGCCAGAGGGCAAGAGAGCTTGTGGTCAATACAGCTCAGCCTTCCAGAACAAGAACTGGTTGCAGCAATGTGGAGATGCCATCTGGAGGGGCACATGGGAGACAGCCAGCAACTGAGTGACCACTCACTGAGTGTTGGGTACAAGTTGGCAACAGCAAAGAAAAGTACCTAGCCCCACAGCTGGCTGCCCCCTAGCTAATGCCAATCCAGGCCTAAATGTCAATTATAGGAAAAAAAGTGAAGTATCTTATGTCTGCTGCTTTTCTGGCCACCCGCAAGACAACTTAATTGTAAAGTAAAACAAAACTAGCAGAACTAAAAGAGACTGTAGGCTTTTGTCGAGTAAGAATAATTCTCCTAATTACCTCCAAGACCATAGAGCCGAATTCTTTGTCTTTGTACAGCTGTTTCGCACAGGCTAGAATGGTGGATGTCTTTCCTGTCCCTGGAGGACCATAGAGAAGCAGGTGTGGCAATCGGTCTTCACTGATAAATTTTTGAACTGAAGGTTAGGAAGAAAGAGACACCATCAGTTTCTGAGAGTTGCCTCATTCACCATGGGCCCTTGAGTTGGGCTGAAGGCACTGCAACTTTATGTTTAAATCAGAGGCAGATGCAGGAATAAAAAACCCGAAGGACCCAACTCTTACAGCAACATTCTATAAAGCTCAATCAGATTCTTCAAAGTTATTACTCAGCAAAGACAACGTCACCAAGAAATTTACACAGGTCCTTCAACGAGGATAGCAACTGGCACAAGGATGCTTACTGGTACTCAAAATGTCCTGATGAGAAATGAGATCATTCAGTGTCTGTGGCCGGTATTTTTCAACCCTGAAATACAATTTAGCATGGATTACACCACATATAAATACAAGAACATTTTGTTATGTGCAGAAGAATCCTTTCATATCCTAACTAAAAGGGGAAGAGAAACAAAACCCTTTGCATTTGAATGTAGACTAGTGTTCTCAACCAGGGGCAATTTTGTCTTCCTGGGAACATCTGACCATATCTGGAGACATTTTCAGTTGTCACAGTTGGGTGGAGGTTGCTACTGGCATCTAGTGGGTAGGCACCCGGGATGTTGCTAAAGATCCTTTAATGCACAGAACAGCCCCCATACCCCTCCCCCCAACTAACTATCTGGCTCAAAATTTCAATAATGCTGAGGTTGGTAAACTCTAATTTCACTTTTCCAGCTGTCTGCCTATAATCTCAACCAGGATGGGCATCTATTATTTCAAAGTGAATTCAAAATCAAACTCATATCCAAGTACACAGAAACAGATAAATGGTGGTATATCCATCCACATAATGGAATATTATTCAGCCATGAAAAGGAGTGTGATAAACATTACAACGTGGATGAAACATGAAGACATGGTAAGTGAAAGGAAGCCAGTCAGTCACAAAGGGCCACATACTGACTGTCTTCTTATGAAATATTCAAAAAAGGCAAATTCAGAGACAGAAAGCCAATTAGTGGTTGTCGGGGGCTAAGAGAGGGGGAAATGGGAAGTGAGTGCCAATGGGTATGTGGTTTCCATTTGGAATGATGAAAACTTCTGGAATAATACAGTGGGATGCTTGCACAATGAATACAATTAATGGCACTGAACTGTATATTTTAGAATGCTTACAACTATAAACTGATTGTTACATGTTTTTACAACAATAAAAACAAATTAAGTTATTATTAGACAAGAACAACTGGGGAGTTTTTGGAAATCACGCCGAATCCCATCAGTCTTTAAAACATCATTAGGACATGGTGTGGAAGTAGAATGGTTAAGAGTGCAAGCTCCGATTTCTGACCACTTTGGTTCAAACCCAAACCTATTTTCTAGTTCTGGGTCTTATTATACAAGTTATTTAAGCTTTTGGTTGCATTACTCCAGTTGTAAAATCGGGATAATAAAGAATACCTATTTCCTAGATGCTTTGTAAAGATCAAACATCTAATAATAGGGTGCCAGCTAATCTAACAGAAGGCCATCCATTTAAGTAAAAGTTAACCAAGGAGTGTTATTATCATTAGTTTAGTTTAGAATTTGACCAATAATCGCATTGAAGATTTTGGCAAGAGCGAAGAGGACATTTTGGCACGGGAGGCCAATGCAATGTCAGAAGAGGCAGGATCAGCCCCCTGTGCTGTCACCCAGGTGCGCAGACAGCTTTCCTCTACGGTATAAAAGAATGGGGGCGGGGTGGAAGGGAAGATCTGGCAAAAGTCATTAAGAACTGAGGGGGAATGAGGAGTTGGGGGCTTGTCGCGGTCAATCTCTGTGGCTCCGCTCCGGCCGCAGGTCTCGGGGCGGCAGGGCGAGGTTCGGCTGGGGCCCGGCTGCTTGCCTACCCGGGCTGACCCCCATCCCCGTGGCAGCCGGCGCGGCAGCTGGGCCTCCTCCTACCAGGGCAGGTTCCTGATCTTGGATGCCGAGGACTGCTGCTGCTTGTGCGCTGACGTTTCCATGGCGGGGTGACGAGGGGTCCGGAATCGCACCGTGGTCAAGTCTCCCGGAATCGGCACAGCTCCAACCCTGGAACCCTCGCACTTAGAGTTCGCGCGCAAAAGCGCCTCTCGCGAGATTTAGCAGCTGCTTCCGACTTCCTCTTTACGGTTCGCCCCTCTCTGTTGCTAAGGTACCGGTTGCCTGGTTACCGTGAAGCGCGGGCCGCCAGCTTTCCTTGCGCTCACTTCTAGCCGGCGGTGCTGTCTTCTGAGTCCCGTGACAGGGGCAGCAGAGAGAGGCAAGGCCACCCCTGCAACCGCCAGTCATCATTACAAATTAAAGTCTTACGGCCAAAGCCAATTCCAGGTATCGCCAAAGTTCAAACACTTGCTGTTCAAAGGAACAGAAAGCGGCCAGCGCTAAAAAATCCGGAGGAAAAATCTCCAAATGCCACGCCAGTTCTTGAATATAGATGCCATATGAAAAAAAAGGCTCGAAAACCTCTTGGCCCCAAAGGTGTGAGGTGAGGACTCCGAATACAAAAGCAACTCCATACAAACACAATCTCATACTGTCCCAAGTTCATGTCCCCGACCCAACAAAATCTAGAGAACCAACCTCCAGAAACAAATCCAGAGCGAAAACAATTAATTAATTAATTAATTAAACAGACTTCCAGTTAGGTTAAAATGTGTAATTGGAAAGGGCTAGTTAATAGGCATAGAGGATTGGGTCACCATATGATTTGAAGATAAGAGGGGAATTACTATCAAAATTTTAGGGTATTTTTTTTCCTTAGGTGAGGGGAGTATAGACCGCTTTTACTTTCTTCTATTTTGCTGATCTGTATTTCCCAGCAGTGAACGTTTATTGCGTCCTTAATAAAGTTTTTGTTTTTTACATGTTGAGAAAGACCATGTTGGGAAATGACGTTTGCCAGGGGTCACGGTGTTCTGGTTCAGAAGTAGCTGCTTCTTGCATCTCATTACATCACTGTCACCTGCTTTAGGAACGGAGTAGATGGACAGTGGGCAACACCCTAGGCCCTGCCTGGGGATTCAGTAGAAGGGGGTCAGAGGTGGCTTGTGGTATGACTATGCTCCGACTCTCTGCTTCCTCCCAGGCCAACTCTAACAATATAGTTGTTCAGCTCATTAGCATGCCACTTTCCCACTTAGCTCAGGGCAGGTTGCTTCCTTTCCTCCTCCCACAACATCCACCCCGAAACGATTGTGAGGATTAAATGAAATAACACATGTAAAGCATCCCACACATTGCCGCCTTCTCTCTCCTTCCCTTCTAACACCCTCTCCACTCACCCTGTTCTCGTTTCAAATGTTTCCTCTCAAACAAAACCTAAAGAATTGGCGGGTGTGCCTGTGCCTGTGAGGGTTAATTTTATGTGTTGTTTTGGGGGTGTGTCTCTTGAGAGTGTTTCTGGAAGAGATTGGCATTTGAATTGGTAGACTAAGCAAAGATCTAAGACAGAGGAAGGGTGAATTTGCTCTCTTTTTGAGCTGGAACATCCATATTCTGCCCTGGGACACCTGTGCTCTTGATTCTCAGGCCTTTGGAATCAGACTGAACTATGCCTCCAGCTTTCCTGGGTCTTCAGCTTGCAGATGGCACATCGTGGGACGTCTTAGGCTCCGTAATCAAGTGAGCCAATTCCTATAGTGTATAATATAAATATTTATATAAATATGAATATATAAAATATTTAGTATATATAACTATCATTAACATAAAATGTTACGTAGTAATAATATATATTTATTGTATAACATAGAATATAGAAACATATTTTTAAATCTACACATATATTTTTTCGGCTGGTTCTATTTCTGTGGAGAACCTTGGCTAAAACGCCATGCATAACCTGGGCTTATCCAGCACCCATGGTAAGAGCCATCTTGCTAAGGGGACTCTGCATTAGAAACACGATGCCACCTTGAACAGGAAGATGCGAACACAACTGGATCAAGTTCTCATAAAACTCTGTGTGCACCTGCTGTTCGGTTTGCTGGGAATGTAGCATTCTTCCGTGTGGCATATTATGTATTTACAAGGTCATTGTGTGCCCTGCAGTGGACTGTAAACTCATTGAAAGGCTAGGCTTTCACTTAACTGCTGTGCTCCTGGTGCCTGGAACACTGCCTGGCTCAAAGGGAGCACTCCATTAATAATCGTAAAATGAGTGAATGAGTGATAATAGCTATGATTTATTAGGCAGTTATTAATACTATAGGCCAGACACTGTTCTGAGGGCTTTACGTTTATCATACTCGCTTGATGGTTGTGATAAGCTCAAACTAATATCATTAGCCCCGTTCCGTACATGTTAAGTAACTTGCCTGTGTTCTGACCAGTTGTCAGGAGCAGAACTGGGTCTTAATCAAGGTAGGGCAATTCTGTAGTCTAAGCTCTTAGCTGCTATGCTAGTGTGGTCCTTGGACAAACAGCAGCAGCAGCAGCAGTGTCCCCTGGGAACTTGTTAGAAATCTTCATTATTTTTCCCCTCACCCTAAACCTGAGACTCTGGGGATGGGCCCAGCCATCTGTGTTGTAACAAGCCCTCCAGGGGATTGTGATGTGATCAAATTTGAGTCTCACTGCACTGCACTCCACTGCTCCTCAGCCCTTGAGCTCTCCATGACTTCACTTTCTAAGAAAAAGAACAGGTGCTCACATGCATATTCTGGGAAAACGAAGGTGTCCTATTAAATGTGATTTGTGTGTGTGTGTGTGTGCTTTTGTTTCTGTTTTTGCAGTTATTTGAGGGTACAGTCCTAGATCAAGTTATTTAGTATTTCTTTGGACCTCTGTGTTGGCACCTGTAAAGAGGGGTGGTGATGGAGGGCTGGACTAGAGAGAGGGATGACATTAAAAGTACCTGAGGATTTTTAAAAATTCCAATGCCAGAAATCTAGCCAGATCAATTAAATTGGGCCTCTGGGGGGTAGGGCCCAGCATTGGCATTTAAAAAAGCTTCCCAGGTGATTCTAATATTCAGCCAAAGCTGCACTCACTATAAACTAAGTGAATCACAACAACCCTAGTTCCCTGATTGGCTTATAGGGTGAGCATGTGACCCAGTTCTGTCCCATGAGATGTAAGAGGAAATGTGGAGTGGGGGGCCACTCTGGGAAACTTTTCTCATTACTTTGCTGATCTTCACAGTAGGTGATTTTTAGCTTCTCTCCCAGTGTCAAAATTCTATTACTTTAAAGAGAAAGAGAGATGAAGATCAGGGTTATAAACTCACATGTCTATAAGTAGCCTGGAAGTTAACATATAAATTAGGAAGAGGGCTGGGTGGAAACTATGCCCTGCCTCAAGGAGGCACAGTTTGTAGATGGAAAATATAAGCAGAAAAGGAACACAGCAAGGACACATTGAATAGCTCACAATCAGCGGGCTGGCTGGAGAGCCCCACTGGGAAGATGGAACAAAGACAGGCCGTGGAACTAAAACATGGTCAAAATCACTCCACAGAACCGAGCCAGTTGCTGTTGCTGACCTTTAGATCCTTCTGCCCCTACAGTCCCTAGAATCTGGACGGTGCTTTCTCCATTTCTATTGTCAGAAAGAATTCACCAGTTCTCTCCTATACTGGATTCTTCCTAAAACTAGCGCCCCATTTAAAAGCCTGGGAGACATGTCAAATTGGCCAGGCCTGGGTTGCGCGCTAGGGAGTACCTTGTACACAGCTTGAATGATGGGAAAGACACCTGCCTCCCTCCCACCAAGCCTCGTGAACTGGGAATTGTTGAACATAGGAGAGGGTTCAGATGCTGGCCACCAAAGGATCACAAATGTCCACTGCATCAGTATTCATTCAGCCATTCGGGACAGCAGACGAAGGTTGCCAGATCTTCTGATTTCTTCAAGAGAAATCAGAAATTTGGATTTTTATGTGAAATTCCTGTATTTAAATGTTGGCAACTAGTTAAAAAAAAATACTACTGGCCAAAGAAAAATACTGTAGGATTTACTTTGTGATTTTTGATTTCTCAAGGACAGATGATCAGACAAAAAGATGCAGTAATTGCTTCTTGCCTTCTGCTCTGATTTTAGAACTTCTGGAGGATTAAGGGCAAATCAAGCTGGTACCTCCATGCAGAGTGTGACACTGACAAGCACAGGCACAAACGTTTCTTATATAATCAGGGCTAGACTTGGAAACGCTTTAATAAAACATCAGGTCCTGGAGGTGACAGGATCAGAGCTTACAAACAAAACTGCCAGTGGAAGGCATTTGCTCTTGAAATTGAATAAGGGAAAGGGAGCCCTGGATTTTATTACTCTCAGCTTTGGAACAAACTTGGCTTTGGACACAGCACTTACTGCCTTCGTTTATTTTTAAGACTTGTTTTTATGAGAGAATGGGATGCGAGGCTATCTTTGGAAGATGCTGGCAGAAGAAAATCAAACTGGGTCTTTCTCCTGAACCTGTTTATACTGGTGAAATAAAGTTTAAATGAACAGCAAGGATATGAAGAAGGAAAAAAAAATCTTGAAGAGCCATTTGAAGAGTGTATATAAGGGGAAGAGCCATCTTCTTTGGTGAGCATGGCAAAATCATTGACTGATAAGGAATTTAATTCCTCAGATCTTTTGGGGCACTTGCATTCTTTCTTGTCAGAAGCCCCAAAGCGCTCCACATCAGGGCTTAGGGAAATCCATTCATCAGCCCCTGCCGTTTGTTGATTGAATAACTGATAAATGGTTATCTGTTGATTCCTGAATCTGATTCTCTTTAAGTTTGAGATTAAAAAAGGTTACTTACATGAATTTGCTCCATGATACTCTGGCTCAAAAAAAGAAAAAGTCACATTACTTAATTTTTCTAGAGTAATTATGTCTGACTCAGGTCCTCCAATGGTCCTTTCTTAAGCCAAGGTAGTTTGGAAATTCAATCTTTGGGAAGCTGGGAGTTGGGTTCCTTCCCTTCCCTGAGGTCATTTAAGAAGCCCAAGACGTTGTGGGGAAATAGGACAGAAAATTGGGAGAAGGGCTTTTAGTCTGCAGTCCTTTCTGTAGTTTGTTGGAGTTGATGCTCCTCGCGGGGACTGAAACGGTCCATGGAAGGTGGGCAGCTCTGCTGATAATAGTGTCCTTTGCTTCAGTGTCTGTCACAGCCTCTCTGAAGTTGTGCCATTCGCTTCCAGTGGCACAGGATTTGAAGTTTAGACTTTCCTTTTCTGAAGTCCTACCTACTCCTCTGTACCCCCTACTACTCATAGTGGAGTCCCAAGACCAATAGTGTCGACACTACTTGGGAGCTTGTTAGAAATGCAGTCTCCGGCCCTGGCCAGGTGGCCCAGGTGAATGGAGCGTAATCCCATAAACTGAAAAGGTGGTGGGTTCAGTTCCAGTCAGGGCACATACCTAGGTTACGGGTTCGATCTCCTGTCGGGGTGCAAATGGAAGGCCACCGAAGGATGTCTCTTTCTCTCTGCCCCTGCCCTCTCTCTCCTCCATCGTTGAAAAACATGACCTGACCCGTGTGTCTTGTTTGGACATCATTCCGCAAAGTGATAGGTTGCCATTTGATTCCCCGCCAGGTCACAAATCTGGGTTGTGGGGTTTGGTCCCCAGACGGTCGGGGTGTACAAGAAGCCACTGATCAATGTTTCTCTTTCACATCAATGTTTCTCTCCTTTTTCCCCTCCCTTCCCCTCTCTCTAAAAATAAATAAATAAAATCTTAAAAAAAAATGTATCCCTGGGTAAAGATTTCAAAAAAAACAAACAGCAACAAGGAAGGAAGGAAGGGAGGGAGGGAGGAAGGAAGGAGGAAAAGGAATGAAATACAGAGTCTCTGGACCTGCTCCAGACCTTCTGAATCAAAATGTCATTTTAAGGTCTCCAGACAGTTCATGTCCACATTTCAGTTGGTGAGCCCTGGATTCTTCGGGATATATCTCTTATCTCACCATCGTGCCCCTTGCTGCTGCTCTGCATTCCTTGTGTGGAATTCTTCAGGGAGTGGGGCCACTCCTCTCTCACACAACAGTCCCACATCCTTCCCTCTAAGGGCCTAGCTTTTCAGTAAATTTCAAAGTTCCTAGGCATCCAAGCTCCCCTGAGCTAGGCAAATCCAATACCCCACAACTCTGTGAGGCTTAATTGCTTGTGGGGAAAAGTCCCTTGTAGTCTTTGTGATGGGCCTAGAGTAGAAAGTAAGTCCAGTTAATTTCTCAATCACATTATTCTATCACACTAATAATAGGCCCTCCAGACTGGTGAAAAATAAAAACGATTTCTTCTTCTGGAATTTTTCCTGATTCTCCCTGCTTTGAGTCTAGCATAATCGCCCTGGGTTGGGCTCTTTGGGGTCATCACGATTAAAAAAGAGAAAGGGATGTTTCATAGGGAGGTGAGGGAAGTGTGGCTGCATTACTCTGGCTGTGTTTGATGTAGGGTGTAGGTCCAGCCTTAGACCACACTGTCTTTGGGTTTGTGAGGCTGAAACACAGAGGCAGAAGAGCAGCTGGTTGTGCACCTGTTGTCTGACCTGCACAAAGAACAAGAGGACTGCTCCCCTCCCCTCTCTCAACGTAGTGAGGACCCCGGGAGATGCGATGAAGTGAGAAGTAGATCTTAATATTGGCAAAAGACTGTAGATCCCGTTCAAGGACAAATAGTAATAAGAAAATGCAAATTACTGTCCTTATTTTCGTAGCATGGCAGAGTTACACAACACTACGTTACCCAGTAGATGCTACCCAAAGAAGTGCCATCATTTACAGACACTTCATACCATTCTCCAGTCCCCCCAGACTCACTCTTTCAAAGGATCTGGCCCAGGTTCAATGGCAATGTGATTTAAACAATGTATATTTTAAATAAATGCAATGCTGGGAAGTACAGCTAGGGCATAGTACTGAAAAAGGAGGAGCCACGGTTGCTCCATGTCGACACGGAGGAGAATTTTTAAACTGGAAGATATTTTACATGTTTCAAAGATGTAAATGGTCAAAGTATATTCTAAAAAATTATTTCAACCTATGAGAAAGTATATTTCTTTTAAAGGCAGACACCTTAAAATCAAATCTTGTTCCAAACGGGCAGATATGCTGGACACTAAAATGTCTGGCGTGTTCATTAATATGAAGATGGGACAATTGTGTCTTGAAAAAGTCTTGACATTTAAAGGTCATTAAACATACAGATTTTTAAAAAATTTAACAAAAGCATATTTCTTCCTTAAAGGAGTCTAATTAAAATTTCCTCAGTCTCATGGGAGTAGATGATTTTATACTCTCTGCTTTAATTTTTTTTTTTTAATTTAAGGGGTATTGGACAAAACAACATATTCAATATGTCATATTTTGGCAAATGTCAAACAGAACTAGCTTGTTAAATATGGGTTATCTTCCCTTTGTGCCAATTAATTAAAAGTGTTTTCTTAATGCTACATTTAAATACATTCTTGGTTTTTATACAACTTCTCATTTTCTTCTGTTGCTCAGGTGATTTGAAATTATAATTGAGAATAAATTTTGCAAAATTAACACATAAAAGGGCATCACTGGAGATGTTTTCCATTGCATAATTCCAAATGCCAGGGAAGTGGTTGGCATGTTTGGATCGTCACGGAACTTAATTCCATACATACATATTTCAAGATTATCCATCTGCTTAACACCAGGAAGGGTTTCGATGGTAAGATCTTGGTGTACCCGAATGTGGAGAGCTTGGTGTGATAAAATTTGCAAAATCAAAATCGCGTTATTTCTTTAAAAACAGTTAATGGGATTAGAAAATTATTCCAAGATGGCAGTATAAGATTATCAGAACAAGAAAACAAGACAGTTTATTCATGTCTTCCTGCATTCCTAAGGGACCACCCGGGAGAAGACACCAGAAGTAATGATCTAAAGGTAATATTTCAGATACTAAGGACCAGGTGAATTTAGCTCACACTTTAATATTAATCAAGTGATATTGTACCTTCTCTCTTGAAATTGTAGGTGCTGAGAAATAACAGTGACATTCAAACACTGGCCTAAAGAGATTTATATTGGGAAAGTACCTTGGCATGTTTAGTGCCAGTACTATAGACTGTCCTAATACTAGTACTGAATAAACTATAGTTAATAAGCTTATCTGCTGATTTGTAGCAACTTAAAGAGAACCAGTGCTGTTTGTCTGGGTAAAGTGACCATGAGAGCTTGTCTGCAAAGGTGGCCGCCGGTGATTCCTCCCATTCCTGTGGTTGCACACACCTCCGTGCCCTCAAGAGGTAGAGTCGATGTCCTCACTCCCGGAATCTCGGCTGGCCTTTGAGCAATAGATGTGGTGGAAATTCTGTTCTGGGATTTCCAAGCCGAGACCTACAAGTTTTAACCTGAACTAGAGGGGATACCATCCGCCATGCCAAGAAATCCAGGCTATCCGACTGGAGAGAGAGTGGCCAAACGAGGTGACTCCAGGAACCCAGCTGACAGCCAGAAAGGAGGCCCCAGACACTCAGGGGAGTCCAGCCCACACCTAGGAAAGAAAGCCCAGCTGTTCTACACAGTCCTCAGGTGTGTGAGCCAGTCCAGCTGAAGTGCCACCCTGAGCATTCGGCCCTCCTGGATCCTCCAGCCCCACGTGAAGCCACTGCAGCCGACACCATGTGGAACACAGATGAGCCACCCTTCAGAGCCCTGCTGGCGTTCTTGGCCCACCCACTCAGGAGCAAATGACATGATGGTCATTTCAAGCCACTACATTACATTTAGGTAGAGAAGAAGAACCAGGTGGAATATTCATTAACCAAAGCTGACATAACTAAAAAGATTTTTAAAAAGTTCTTTTGAAAAAGCTTTGTGGCTGTGGTTATAAACTATTTCAGTTGTTGGTGTTTCTGTCATGGAGATTGACTTATGTATAAGCTAATTAATGTGTAACCTTGACTAGAACAGTGACAAAAGCAGTCACTTCAATACTTACCCATCTTTACTCATTATTATGTAAATGAGAAATTCCAAGACAGCTATGAGTAAGGCTTGGACAGCATTATAAACTGGACCCTCTGCTATAGCAGATCTAGGTTGTAGATATTACCTGTATAAAGTGCACTGGTGTACTTGTATAGGAAGAAATATTTATATGCATACCCAGATTTAAGTCCAAAATAAATTGATCTAGGTCTAAAAAAAGTTTTAAGCACATTGAAATTTCCATTTCCATTGTAAATATGACTGGTAATACTAGTACTGAATTTTTAAAAACTTAGCTACTCAGTGTTTCCAAATTTGCCAGCATTTTGACAATGGGACATGTGGAAACATTGCTAGAAGTTTTGTCAACCTCAAGATT
>VMDR010000360.1:0-163142 GCA_007922815.1 Macrotus californicus | reverse complement strand
ATAAGGCATTTTGATCTATAGTGCAAGTTTAAGGTAAGAGAATAGGAGAAAAATGGTAAATAGAATAAGAGGAGAACAAAGTGACCTTTTTAAAAAACAGACTCATGCACACAGAATGAGGGGAAAGATCTAAAAATGAGCCTACTGGGTTTCTATTTTTGGCAATATTTTAGACTAGATAATCTAAAAACTTTTTCACATTTAATAGTCATCTAGAAATGCTGGATAAAATATAATAGACACCCTTGTAAATGCCAGAGAACAGGGACAATCCTCAGGAGTCAGAAAAAGAGGGTGTGAAGACCTGAGTGGTTGAGGATGGCTGCACAGAGCGGGAAAGGGATTGAGTTGTGATGGTCCCAAAGGACAGGACAAAGCATTGAGGGTATTGGGGCTGTGGCCTCCACACAAACAAGGACCCTCAAAGGGCTCCACCTTTAGGGAAAGGGGGCAGGGAAGAAAAATCTGGGGGATAACAGGGACACTTATCTGTCTTAATCTGGGCCCCTGGTGGGAAAGCAATGCCCCAGTGAATTTGTCACAGGAAAAGTAGGCTGGTGTGACTCAGTTGGTTGGGAATCCTCCAGCAAACTGAAATGTCACTGGTTTGACTCCCCATCAGGGCACATGCCTGGCTTGTGTGCCACACAGAAGGCAGCCAATTGATGCTTCTCTCTCACATCCATGTTTCTCTCCCTATATTTCTCCCTCCCTTCTCTCTCTCTCTCTCTCTCTCAAAAAAGAAAAAAGAAAAAAAAAAGATTGGTCAATCTCAGATAAATGAAACAATAAACCTATATTCATTAAAAAAAATAAAACTATACTCACACAAGTTTGAGGTTCAAATTTGTACTATGGGGAAACCCCAAGCCAAGAAATGAGCTAAACACAAACTCTGAAAGGACAAGCCTTCAGCCTAGATTCCCACAAAGAAAGATCTACTCTTTCAAAATGACAAAAAACACAGGGAAACCATCCACCACGAGCAAGAGACAACGGACAATATTCAACAGGCTCAGACCCCAATCGCTTCAGATAATTGGATTATCAAAGACTCATTTAAAAATTATTACATTACAATGATTAAGACAATAAACAGATGAATAAAAATATGAGAAAAGAAGAACTTAGACGAGGTACTTTCAGAGGAGAAACTCGGACGCCTTTATTTTAGCAAGCAATTTTTCTCAGTGGAACGAAGTATTCAATAAGACCACACCCACTTATTTGTGCATTCACCAGAAGCAGTGAAATTTCCTGATGAGTCACTCATCATCGCCCATTCAGCAAACATTTGCTGACACCTGCCAGGGAGCCACTGACTGCGTTATGTCTTGGGGGTACCACAAGTAAAGGAGACAGACCCCCCCAGTGAGGCAGAGAACTGCACACCAAACAGACATTGTGTATGCTAATTACAAGTGTGAAGCATGGAACAGGATGAAGGAAAGTAAAGGAAGACTAGGTTGGGAGGGGCCAAGGAGGACCCTAAGGAAGTGATGTTTCCGCGGAGACTCAAACTGTGTGGAACTTACTCTGATGATGCGGGAGTAAAGAAAGCTGTCCAGGCGGGGAAGAGAGCATGTTGGGAGGCCTGCATCCCACACAGGCTGGTGCATGTGAGAGCCTGCAAGAAGACCTCTAAGGCCAAATGAAGAAAGCCGCTGGAGGCATGGGAAGTGAGTGTGTATGGTCACAATGCAAGGCTGAATAGCTCCAGGGGTCAGATTGTGACTACCCTTATATGCTTGGCCACATGATTTGGGTTGGGATTTACCCTGCAGGCTCTGGGAAATTTGTGAGTGGACAGACTGTCCAGTTTAGGCTTTTGAATTGTCCTTCTGGGGACAAGGTGCCAGGTGGTTTGCTAAGTCAGACCTATCCTTCCTTAAGGTGGTTGTAAACAGGACTTGAGCTGCAAAAGGAAGTTCCTCGTCTGCAAGTTTTGGGGGAAAGCACTTGAAACAATTGTGGTGAGCATTAATGGGGGAATGAAACACTAAATAAGCTTAGAAATAGATCCATTGTGCATTCCTACATGGGAAAACCATCAGAATAGTATGTAGAACGTGCTCCCCCATTCTTAAAAGATACAGACAAAACCTGCAGTTGTCCCTGTGTACATGTGAGTGTGCGTGTGCTCTCGTAGAAAAAGAAAATTAACATGAAAAAAAAGTCTGAAAGAGCTTCCAGGCCGTTGTTTTTTGGGTTCCTGTTGTGGATGGCTGGGGAGAGCAGTAACAGTGATATTTCTGTTTTTAAGTGCATCAGTGATTACGGATGGGAGTGGAGGAGGAGAACAATTTTAAATTACTCCAAGGTCACAGTCATGACCCCCTCACTGGAAACTGAGCTCCCTCGAAGTCAACCACATGTTTTATTCATCTTTGAGTTTCTCCAGCGCCTGGCACATAAATGCCCAATAAAAGGTTATTAGATTTGAGAATGAGAATATGGGAATTTGGGAATGCCCTACGGGTTGTGGGGGAAGCAGCAAGAGATTACTTTTTGGGGAGTTAGATTCAACAAATATTTATTTATTGAGCCTTTGTCATGTGCTATCATGAGCTGGCACAGAGGGTGAGGGGAGGTGGTTGGGTTTAGCAACCCACAGACTGAGCCTTAGCAACAAACAAAGGAGGATTAGGGAGACACAGTCAAAGGCACCAGCTCAGAGCCAGGGAGACCAGGGTTCGAACTAGGCCTCTTCCACTTACTGGCTATTGACCAAAGGCAAATAGCTTACTCTCTTTGGGTTTCAAATTCCTTATCTGAAACGTAAGGATTATAATAAGAGTACCTACCTCAGAGAATGTGGGGAGAAGTAAATGAGATATTCATGTCAAGCACTTAGCACAGTGCTTGGGAGAGAGGAAGCTCGTAATTTACATGAGATGTTATTGTAGACAAACGTAGAGATCAAGTTCAGTGTAGCTGCTTGGTGCTACTCTTAACAGCTACTACAGAACGGTGTGAAGCCCTTTATACACGTTATCTTAATGAGTCTTCATAATTGGTAAATTTTGTGAAGAGCATACTTGTCACAATGTGTAATTGTTTAATTATTAATTGTTTAATAAGCATTAGTGTCCTTTTGTTAGTATTTTTATGGGAATGAAGACGAATAGGAGAAACAGAATGAAAAAAAAAGATGAACTCAGTACCATTCTGCTTATTCGAGCTCACATTTGCAGTATCCTCTGAACTCCTGTTGCACGGAGTCTTGAACACGAAATAAGAAGAAAATGGTCCCCAGGGCATCAAAATGGACACTTTCTGGCTTAGCACTGCTTTCATTTTCTTTAAATGTGGTAAAATGCACTGAACATAAAAGTTAACCATTTTAACCATTTGTAAGTGCATAGCCCAGTGGCATTAAGCACCTTCACATTGCTGTGTAACCGCCGCCACCATCCATCCCCAGAAGTTCTCATCTTCCCCAAACCGAACCTCTGTGTCCATGAAACACTGACTCCCCACTACCCCCCACCCCGGCCCCCGACAACCGGAATTCTTCTTTCTGCCTCTGTGAATCTGGCCATGCCAGGCATCCCATGTAAGTGGCATTGTGTATGTGTGTGTGTGTGTGTGTGTGTGTGTGTGTGTGTGTGTGTGTCTAAGTTAAGTAAACTCAGCACGATGTTTTCAAGGATCACCCATGTTGTAGCCTGAATCAGTATTTCACCTTTTCACGACCGAATAACATTCCATTGTATGTGTCTGCCACATTTTGTTCATCTGTTCATCCGCTGATGGACACTGGGTTGTTTCTACCTCTTGGCTATTATGAGTAGTGCTGCTGTGAATGTTCACGCTCAGGTATCAGTTCAGGTCCTTGCTTTCAATTCTTTGGGGGTATTCAATTCTTATATACCCCAAAGTGGAATTGCTGGATATGGTAATTCTATGTTTAATTATTTGAGGAGCCACCATACTGTGTTCCCCGGCAGCTGTACCATTTTACGTTCCCACCAGCAGTGCACAAGGGTTCTAATTTCTCCACATCCTTACCACCTTGTAGTTTTGCACATACAATCGTGTGCCCATGTGGAAGAGATTCTGTTGCACAGCTTTTTTAGAAATGGAGCTGCTGGGGCAAAGGGTACATGCCCTCCAGGAGGGTTGTATCAATTCGCTGTCTCACTGTGAGTGTATGAGAGTGTTTACTGGCCTTGTTCTCACCAACCTTAAATAATATCGCCCTTTTCAATATTTGCTATGCTGGTGGACAAAAAGTATCTTGTTGTATAAGTATCTTGTATTTTTCTGATTACTGTTGGAGCATCTTTTTGCATTTTTATTGGCTATCCGTGTCCTTTTGCTATGATTTAATCAGTTCTCTATTGGTGGATGATTAGCTTGACTATCAACCCACCACATATGTGAAATAACCAAAGAGGACGGTGAATATGGAAATCTGTTTGAAATGCGTCCAATGACAATAAAATGACTGCAGAGACATTCAAAATGATAACCCTGAGTCATCAAAGTAGTTAGACTGCATTTAGGAAGTAGAATAGTGTTTTACAAAGAGATCTACCAAAAGTGCTTGAAAATATGAAGTCTTGGTAATTTTTAAAAGCTACCATTCACTGAACATCAATCATCCGTCATCCTCTGTTAAGGCTTTTTATACATCATTCTATTTCATCGTGCCTTGAACAAGTATCATCTCATTTTATGTGGTAGAAAGGAAGGCTTCTGGAAATTTGCCCAAGGTCACAAAGTATAGGAAGTGTGTGGGTGGGTGGACCCCGATCCCAATCTGCCTGACACCCTTCCCCTTTGAGAGTGACAGCTGAGGGAAGTCCTGGGGACTCTTGGAGACAGCACGAACCATGCCTTTTAGACAAAGACTTTACTGCACTTCTGCACAAAGTGTGCCCTGTAGCTCACTAGGAAATGACTTCAGGTGGAGCTAAGACACCCTGTTGAACGGCACTGAGTCACCCGCTGAGGGGTTGTTCCAAGTGCACTCCTCTCCCACCTGCTTCGTCAAGGAGAGAGTCTCCATGTGGTGCGAGGAAGTCGGTAACACCTCTCCAACACTTGCTAATTTAAAAATTTTTTTTTGATTTTAGAGAGAGGGGAAGGCGGGGAGAAAGAGAGGGAGAGAAACATCAATCGGTTGCCTTCCACACGCTCAACCTGCAACTCAGGTGGTGCCTTTCAGTTTGCGGGAAGATGCCCAACCAACTGAGCCACACCAGCTGGGGCTGATTATTTTGTTTTAACAAAGATGCTGCTGCAGATTCAGAGCTTCAGCAGGTGATAGTGTGTAGGTAGAATTGAATAACATTATTTGTAAAAATTATCTTTACTTTTACAGTTATCTAATTACGGCAAGATGTCTACTTTTCATTGGCACTAATGAAATAAAATTTCCTTTTAAGACAAACTTTACTTTTGTAAAAATAGTGAGTCATTTTACAGAAAATTATAAGCATACGCTATAATAGACTAAATTAACTGGACAAAGTTGTGAATAAAGATCATACTTGAAGGACGTTTTGGAGACATGGCTTTATGGAATGGAAAGGGCAGTATCTGGGCTACACAGGTGTCACTCGTCCTTAACGCCTCCTATTTTCCTAACTTCAGGGCACATCAGGGTCACAGGAGGTGCTTGTTAAAATGCAGCTAGCCAGGACTCTCACAGCCCTGGTAGAACCTGGGATTTTGTGATTTTGAGCAAACCAGCAACCCAGGTGGTTCTAGTATACCTGGACAGCACATGGCACTTGCCAAAATGGGTCTTCCCATTTTAACCTGGTACAGATTTTTACAAAACCCAACAGACTGGTACGAATGCTAGCTGTATGTGTAAATCCATCATGCCACAGAAGTGCCTTTGACTTTGTGTTGCTGTAGTGGGTTCTGTTTCCAGCGGCAGCAGCGGTTACATGTAATTTTCGGGCAGCACTGTAAGCACGTTGCACATGTTGAGTCTTTTGATCCTCAGTACAACCCTAGGAGGCAGGTAGTATTATGACCCTCATTTTATGGGTAAGGAAGCCCAGACATGGAGAGGTGAAATCACTCCCTTAAGGTCACGGGGTCTACCTGCCTCTCCTGGATTTCAGCTCTCTCTGTGGTGATGAAGGTTCATCACCCGCTCCAATGCTCCATCTTCTTGTCATTCTGTTAGGACACCAGACTCTTTTACAATCAGAAATTAATTGATATTTGAATGGAATGAATCAATGACAAGGTTAAATGTCCCAGGGCCAGGGACTAACTAGCCTTCTAGCTCAAGTGAAACCGTGGACTAGGTCTGTCTTTTAAAAAGCCGATGTTTGTACTTCCAATGGCAGAGACAGAGTGTTCTAAATTTGTCAAGGAAAACTAAACTGATTGATCTGATTCTGTGCACAGAAGCACAAGACGGGGAAAACCTGTGACCTGTCTCACTCAGCATTTCTAATTTCTCCCCATTTCATCAAAGAAAAGGAAAGTCCGAAATTGCAGAGGAGACTTGTAAAGGGCATTCAGTTCCATTTTTCAGACTCAAGTACATACAAAAAGCTGAATAAACACAAGGCCTGTGCCTTTCAGAAGGCAACCAAATTTTGGGTGATTTGAGGCTTATCTTGCATTGTGGTGGACAATCACATTCACTCACTGCATACATTTTTTTTCTTTTTTCTTTTTTCCCTCCTCAAGTCGCAGATGGGGTGCTGGAAGCCGGACCAACACAGTGCCACAGGGCGAGCTGCAGACAGCTGTGGGGGTTGTGAAGCGGAGGAGGTGCATTCTGCTTCCACTGACCAGACAGGTGGCCTGCGTGTGAACTGGGAGGCAGGTGTAGGCTTTATCTCTGACCCAGCACAGCCAACTGCGGGAAAGGTCTGCATCAGGGTAGGTGGCTCACATTGAATGTGTCCAGACTACGGAACAGGTTTGTTTTTCCTGCCAGCAGATGCTTGTTTTGAACTGTTGCAGAGCTCTGGTGGAAGAGAGCTCCCAAGCAGGAGCACATGGAAAATGCACGGCCAGGATGGCAGCAACTGCATCGCAGCTGCACTTTGGAAAGGAGCGATTGCTTTGACCAATGCACATGACAAACCATTAAGATTCCAGCCGGGTAAACAGGCTGGTAAACACGTGTTCTCTACTAGGTTGCTTCTCAGACTCCAGCACAGTATACGCTGGGACCCGTCACACCAGTTCAGCAATCATGGGGCTGACTTTTAGATTTTGTGAGGGGCTTTAGATGGTGTTTTTGATCATGAAGCAATAGACTCTCCTCCAAAATCAAAAAATAATTTATTCATGTGTTTCTTGTACTTGTCAGGAGGCCTGTTGCATCACTAAAGGTACTGCGGGCTTGTAACGGTTGACATAAAAAAAACACCCGACATTTTAGTAAAAACTCCAAAGATTCTCAGCTTGTATACAGTTTAACCCTTGACATCTGAGGCCAAAACACAGCAGTTCTCTAAAAGGAAGCTGTAGTGCAGTAGCCCTCAAGTGTGGCTGCACGTTGTAATTATTTCAGGAGTTTTATAAAAATCCCACTGCCCAAACCACCTAAGTCAGAATCTCTGCGGTGAAGGACCCAGGTATGACTATTTAAAAAAATTTCCCAGGTGATTCCCTTGTGCAGCTTAGGTTACAAAGCAGTACTTCAAGGGGAAACTTATTTTTTGAAAGTCATATCTGGCATTTTGAGAGAAACGGTAGCCTACTGACAACTCCTGACGAAGGAATGAAAATGGAAGTGAGTTTATAGTTTGCCTGATTTCCATAGTTTCCTCCCCACCTGTCCTCTAACTGTTGCGTGCGTATTAGGAGTCCTACACTTTTGTGCTGGTGGGGACCAGGCAGGTAGAGCCGATGGAGGGGATGTTCCCAGGGGAGGTGGGGCCAAGGGGACTGGAGAGGACAAAGCCTCATCCCCAAAGGAGCAATCACCCTGCTTTCCTTGGCAAATGCAGCTCAGTTAGGGCCAGGGTTTGGGTTTTTCCAAAGAATTTGGTCACCAGGATTTTTTTATGTGAAATATCCCACTTTAGATGTGTTAGCCACAAATTCAAATTATTTTGAAATTCCATGCAGCCCAGTGAAACTCATCTGCAGGCCAAATTTGGCCTTGTGGACCGCCTTTCAATTCAACTAGTTGACGTACCTTCAGGGAAGCAGGGATAGCAGGGATTCCTTTTTTTTTTTTTTTAATTTATGGTAAAGTACACTTAACATAAAATTTACCATTTTAGAGTGCATAGTTCGGTGGCATTAAGTACGTTCATGTTGTTGTGCAACTGTCACCTCCATCCAATTCTAGAACTTTTTCATCGCCCCAAACAGAAAGCCCGTACCTATGAAGCCACTCCTCATCCTCCCCTCCCCCAGCTCCTGGCAGCCATCAGTCTGCATTCTGGACATTTCACGTGGATGGAACCAGCTGGCATCTGCCTCTGGCTTCTTTCAAGTTCCTTCACGTCATAGAATGCATTAGCGCTTCCGTCGCAGCGCTAGACCACGTTTTGTTTATCTGCTCGTTAGACAATGGATAGTCGGGTTGTTTCCACCTTTTGGCTGTCGGGACCAGCGCCACTGTGAGCTTTGCGTGCAAGTTTTGTTGCAACGCAGGGATCGTTCTTGGGTAACAACATACATTCCCATAGTGCTCATCTTGACTCTAAGCATGCTGTAAGTGCTCGTGGACTGGGGACGTAACTATAGGGTGACCAAATTGTCCCAGTTTTCTTTGGACTGACCTGGTTTTAGCATTGAAGGCCTCACATCCCATTAACCCTTCAGTCCCAGGTAACTTGGGATGGCTGGTCACCCTGTAGAGGCTGCGGAAGCTAATCAGCAGAGGAAGGTCTGACAGTACTACATTCTGTTCAGCAGCACCAGCCTTCTCAAAGCAAGGCCTAGTGGTTTGAGCATTTCGACTGTGGCTTTAAAACTCACTGTGACAAGTATACGTCCTTTGCCATTGTCTGTAATCCTCAGTGATTCCAGGGCTGTGCTGTGGCACAAGCCAGTCCGTCTAGTGCGCCTGCAGGACTCTCCTTCCCTCCTTAGTCTCAGCTTCAGAGTCGCCTCTGTCACAGAGGCTTCCTAGAGCCCCAGCTCTGTTGGTGGCCCATGGGGAAAGGACTTCTCTCCTTTCCTCCCACAGCGTATTGTAAGTACAGGGTTTGTTTGCACGGGTCTCCTCCATTAGACCATGACGTCCTCAAGGATGTGGAACATTGCCCAAGTTTTTGTCTTCCCAACATCCATCCCCTCTCCTCCTGATAATAGCATTCCTATCTTCCTTTGGGAGCCTGGCCCTCCCCTAATCTCATACCGCCTGTCTTGGGTAGAGTTGGTGTCACTTCCAGGGTGGCCCCGTAACACTGGCCTGGCCCATCCACCTACTCCATTGCCTTGGCCGATATGACTGGTTCAGACAGAGGTGGCCTGTATCAGGTCGGCACACAATCAGTCCTGCAACTTGTGTTGGAACTAGCTGGAACTAAGGGGGGACTAAGGAGAAAGAGACTATTTCTGGTGGGGCTGCTAAGCTCTCTGTGGCCATTTTTGCCATATCCTGGGGGAATGCCACTGAAAAAAGAAGGCAACAAGGAAGAAAGCAGATCTGAATGATGGGGGGAGAAAAAGTGGTGCCAGGCCAGAGGGCGGGTCCTTCCTCTAACTCGCTGGTTATGTGGGTCACCTTTTGGCCTAAACTAGTTTGTGTTGAGTTTTTGTCCCTTGTACTTTATTGTTTTTTAAACCCCACGCATATAGCATGCCCCAGCAGCTTGTAGGCACTCAAGAAATGTCTATGTAAATGCACACTTTCCTAAGTATACCATTTCTATATATTTTCTTAGTAATGAACTAGCATCAGTGCAAGAAGGGTCAGGAGGGGAGGACATGAAGAAGTTGGAGTAATCACACATTGCTCGTGAGAGTGTGAAATGGCGCAACTGCTATGGAAAACAGTGTCAGTTTCTCAGAAAGTTAAGCATAGAATTACCATGAGACATGGCAACTCCACTCCTGAATATATAACCCAAAAGAACTGAAGAAAGGGGTTTGAACAAAACCTCGTTCATGAACGTTCATAGCAGCACTCTTCACCGTAGCTAAACAGTGGAAATAAAACAAGTATCCGCCAACAGATGAATGTATAAATGCATGTGGTCTATCCACACAATGGAATGCTATGCAGCCATAAAAAGGAATGAGGACCTGACATATGATACAATGATGATGAACCTTGAAAACATTATGCTAAATGAAATAAGCTGGACCTAAAAGAACAGGTATGGTATAATTCCACTTATGTGGAATATCCAGAATAGGTAAATCCATAGAGACGAAAAGCAGATTGGCGGTTGCCAGAGGCTGGGAGAAGGGAGTGGGGAATGTGGAGCGACTGCTGAATGTGCACAGGATTTCCTTCCGGGGGTCACGAAAACATTCTGAAACTAGACAGTGGTGATGGTCGCACAACATTGTGAATATACTAAATGCCACCAGTGGTAACATTTTATGGTGTGCATTATGGTGTGCGATAAAAACAAAGGAATCAAGAACTTCATCAGGGCTGCTGCCGAGGATGCCATGCAGGTTGTTTCCTTCATCAGGTGCCCAGAGTAGGGGGGCCAGTCTGAGATCCAGACTATGCTCCGCCCTCAAGTGGTGACCCTTTGAAAAGAGCAGAGGCCTTTTTTCCTGACTCACTCAAAGACACCGTTTGGGTGAGTGCAGAAATTCAGAGACAAGATGGCATGAGAAGTAAGCAAGCTTGGTCAGTGGTATCTCTTGGCCGCAATTTTCAACAACGCCCCTTCGCTGTGTGTCTCTAAGCGCTTGGGGAGTGCCATAGTACGCTCCCTCCCCCACCCTGAGGGCGCTATGCCTGCAGATCCGCAGCGCATCATTGAGTGCTTAATTTGTAAAGCCGGCATAGATCACTGGACTAAGTTGTCCATTGCTGCGGGCTCAGATTATCTCACCATCAAGAGAGTGATCTGCTTGTTTTGCTCGCACTGGAAAATTAAGAGACAAAGAGGCAAAAGGCCAAAAGGCGAAGAACTGAAAAAAAAAAAATCAGTTTTCTGACGTTGGTAGAAATGCACAAGGTTAAAGGTAGGAACACTCATCAAAGGTATTTTTTAAAGAGCCATTTATGTTTTGGGGGCCGATGAGTTAGAACAGAACAATAATAATCCTCTCGCAACTGTGGAAGATTTGGTTGTATCCTGAGGACTAGTATTCAGAGATTTCCCCCCCCCCACTCATAGAATTAGTAGAAAAGAGGGAAAATTAAAAAAGAAACACCTCGGGAAAGCAGTATGTTGAGCGCTTCAAGAAGTCAATGTCAGTTTTGTTCAGGTCCAGGGGTATTGGCCACCCGTCTACCCCTTAATCGGGGTCCCTATTGGGTCCCTGAATTTGGGTCCCTATTCACAATGCAACCTAGAAAACCCATTGCTGATATTATAGGACGTGGAATGAGACTTTTCCTGTTGACCCAGAACTTGGGCTAAAGCTTCAAAGGCGAGCTCAGTGGGTAACAGTATTTCCTCCTCCTGTTGAAAAGTGGCCAGACTGGTCCTTTGACCATACATAACCATCAGCCTCCAGCACATATAAGAAAAGGCCAAGATTTTGCCCAGAGGAGGTTTTTCTGACAGGCCTTTGTAGGAGGGAGGGGTCCTCCCAACCCCCAAGCCAAGAGAGGAAGGTTCAGAGAAGAATCAGTCATGAAACTGGACACGCCAAGAGGGTGGGGAGGTTGTTTCTGGTGACTCACTGCCAGGGAAGGGGGCCTGGGGCTGTTCACGAAGGCGGGTGAGCAGAGAGGGCCGCAGGCAGCGGTGCATTCTGTTGCCCAAGGGCCAGAGCATGTGTTCTAGGCTTGAGTCATCCTGAAAAGACTCACTCAAGAGAGCAGCATGCTAGGCAAGGGGAACTCAGAGAGAGTGTGGGTACTTCCAGGGGAACGAATGGAAAAGTGGTGTGCAAGAGGTCACCCCGAATGTACATTGAGTCCCCACTGAGGTTTCCACAGATGCGTCAGTTACAGAACCAGGGGTGGGAGGGAGCATTTGACACTCAGAGAACTATACCTGGACTCACCTGTTCTCAGCTAAAGGGCCCTTTGCCACTCTTCTCTTTGCTCCTGTACTTCAGCAAGGTGAGCTAGAGAGGAGGCAGGAAAAAACGCACTTGCTCGAGCCTCCATTGCAGATTCCTGAGCGATCTGTGGGTCAGACCAGGTACAGGGAAGAAGGTATCACACTGGGTATGAGAATGAAGTTTTGATTGGACTAGACTGGACTTCTACTGCCTGAATGTGAGAATGTTCTTACAGTTGAAACAAAAAACGAGGGGATCTAATGAGACATCACCAAGTTCAGTAGCCTGGTAACAATAATGTACTTCCCCTATTGATAAAGCTACTCTGAGGCATGTGTCATTCAGAGGTAGGATGCAGTTTCTGGGATAAAATACAATGACAACAACAACATTCTCATTGGTTAGCTCCAGTTCTCCAAGCTTAATGTTGGTGAGGTTCTTATTGATCAAAAACACCTTCCACTGTACCAGAGGCAGCAAATGCAGCAGCCTACAGGGCCAGGCAGGAAACCTAAATAATAAATAAAGGGGCCTGCACGGGGACCTGATGAACTGGGGAGTCTGTATCCCATCTGACAAGGACAGATGCCTCTCACATTCAGTCAATTGCTGCCCAGTATGGCCAGCTCATCCCGTTTCCACAGAAAGGCCAGAAAGCTCCATTTTTTGTTTTTGCATCTCCTGATTTTGAAATCATTGTCAGGAATATTAGGGTTCTTTGTTGCAAACGACGCAGTCTACTCCAGGTAGTTAGAGCAGAGGGCTTTAACAGGGCGGTACTACGGACTGAATTGTGTCCTCCAAATTCGTACGTTGAAGTTCTAGTCCCCAGTGTTTACAATATTTTGGAGGTAAGGATGAAGTCAAAATGTTGAAGCCCTACTCCAGTGGGGCTGTGGCCTCACAAGAAGAAGAAGCCACGCCAGCCACTTCTGCCATGTGAGGACAGAGTGATAAGGTACGACGTGCAACCCAGAAAGAGCTTTTCCCAGAACCTGACCATGCTGG
The DNA here is from genome assembly GCA_007922815.1 of Macrotus californicus. Lineage (NCBI taxonomy): Eukaryota > Metazoa > Chordata > Mammalia > Chiroptera > Phyllostomidae > Macrotus > Macrotus californicus. Next base: position 150,047 of record VMDR010000360.1, on the reverse strand, counting down.
TACCCTGACCTCAGATTTCCAGTCTTCATAACCATGAGAAGAATGTCTGTTATTTATACTGCCTAGTCTGTGGTGTGTTGTGGTGGTGGCTTGAACAGAAGGAAGGTAGGTAGATAACCTGTAGAACGTCTAGGAGAGGAGAACAGAGGAGAGGGCTGGCTTGTACTGTGCAGTCAGGAAGCATGCCCAAACCACACCACAGGGCTGTCCCTGTGGACACCATGCCAGACCTCTCAGCGGGGACACCAAACTTACACAGGAAGGGACACCTGGAAGCAGGTGCATTGGGTGCTGTCCTCACTACCAGATAGACTCTTCCTCTTTATTCTTCACCTTCCAGTGGAAATCTCATGTGATGCGTTTAATGGCAGAGCCTAGATCACAGGAAACCTGGTTGCAAGGAAGTTTCTGGAAAAGTGGAGAGGTGAGCCTCATAAGGTAGGGTATTTTCCAAACGTAGGAAAGGTATTCAAAGGAGGCTGGACAGAAGCAAAGTGTAACAAATGTCCACTATAGCAATCAGTGGCAAAAAAATGGGATGGTCAACTACTGCATTTGTGTGCTGCTTACAGCCCTCACTTCTGCCCCGGGGGCCACTTCCATTGCTTAAATTTCCACTTTGTCTGAAAATAACTAGAAAAGCCAGATCCAGTCATTGTCATTGTCACCATCATCATCATCTACTTAAAGGCACTCAGAGAGCTGTGAAGCAACCAGGACTAGAGAGGCCCAGATCCTGGAGAGAGAGGAATTGCGTTGAGGCCAGCAACATCATGTAGTCACTTTTCCTGCTTCCGTGGGACAGAGGAACAACAGCACTTTCGGCGCTCTCGTAGGGTTGGAGGGTGAAGCTGGGGATTGGAGAGGCTAATACTCCAGGGAAAGGATGAGCCCTCTCTAGAGTTAGATACTATCACCTGGAGACTCTCTTTTTTTTATGCAAGATTGCGTGGCATTCAACAAAAATTACAAGGCCTGCCAAGAGACTGGACTAAATTACTGAAAACAAGGAGAGAAACAGTCAACAGAAACAGACCTCACAGGTGACCAAGGCATTAGAATTAGACAAGGCTTTAGACAGTGAACATTGAGACAATGAAGTTTGAGTGCTATGTTCACGAAAAACGAAGCAAAACATGGGGAAAACAGATGAAAAGAGAATTTTGCTGGAGAATTGGAATCCATAAACTTCATAGTCCAAAAGACTGAGAACACGTAGAACCCACTAGAGCCTCTTATCAACACAGGGATTTTGAAATGCTGATTCAGCTCTGCATGAGCTGTAACACCCTCTGACCTACAGTCTGAAAATGTTTGCCGGCACTGGCTGTCATTCTCTCCACTTCTCAAGCGGTTTCCTCTAAGGGACATAGATTGTATAATGTGCTCTGAGTCCACTCTGCCCCACACATGCCCAGGTCCCTGGCATAGAGCTGTGTTTATCTGGAAAAATAGGTGCGCTCTGCTAATGATCCCAAATGTATTCTTTGGGTAATCTGTGGAGTCCTGTTAGTTTAAGATGGTCAGGGAGATGAAAGCTCTCTGAGATGACGTTTGAGCTGACATTGGGTAACAAGGAGCCAATCAGGGGAGGATTAGGGGAAAATGTGGTCCGGGCAGAGGGGACATAGAATGCAGAGAACTCTGAGGCAAGAATATGTTTGGTGATTTAATCAGGGTCGTCTAACTTTTCTGTAAATGTCCAAGTAAATATTTTAGGCGTTGCTAGTCCCAACAGTGTCTGTTGCAACTACTCAGTCCTGCTGTTCCAATGCAAAAGCAAATACGATAAACAAATGGGTGGTGTTCTGATAACACTTCATTTCTGAACACTTAAGTTAGAATGTCTTATAGTTTTCATGTCACAAACTGTTCTTTTGAGTCTGCTCCCCCACCCCCAACCCTTTTAAAGTGTAAAAACCACTCTTAGATCTTGGGCCATAGTTTGCTGACATAGGTGAGTTAGGTAGGCTGGGATCAGATCCTGCAGGATATGTAGGGCTTGGTAACAATCAGATTGAGGCAAATACCCGTGCCCCTACAAATGGAAAGCCACCCACCAGAGTACCGGTTCTGGGAGGCAACCTCCAACAGCTCATGTAAGATCATCAGGTTTGCTTTATATTTTTTCCCAGTGACAAGAAAGGACAAACGAACAAACAGACAGGCGCGCGCGCGCGCGCACACACACACACAGCCAGCCAGAAAGCCGGAGAGGACATGCTCAGGTTTACGCTGACGCTTCTCCAGCACGCACTTAGGGTTTTAAAGTTGGGCGCACACCTGCTTCCAGGCAGAGCGCACCTGCTGAGCCGCACTCTGGCCTCGTCTCGCGAGAGCGGGGCTGTAGTAGTGGCCCCCCACCCCCACCCCGCACCAAATCCCTCTCCCCGCCCTCTCGCCCAGCCTCTGCTCTCTGGCACGCTCCCCGCCACCTTCACCGCCCCCGGGAGCGGCCCCGGCCCGCAGCGCGCGCTTTCCCTGCGCCCCGCCCGCCGCTCGCTGGCTCGCACGCACGCACGCCGGGTAGTAATTTCATTTTGCCACGCGAGCTCCGCATACCCTAGAATTCCCGCCCCCCAGCTCCCCTCGCCCCCCCGGGAGCCGTCCCTTCCCCGGCCAGGTGCGCGAGCCTGCGCGCTCCTCCTCCGCCTCCTCCGGCGGGTCCCCGGCGCGCCGGGGCCGGGCTGGCTGGGGCGGATGCGCGCACGGCGCCTCTCCACCAACCCGCTCCCCTGCAGGTCCCTCGCTCGCTCTCCATCCCTCGCCTGCGCTCCCTCGCTCCCCCCGCCCTTTGATTGACAGGCAAGATGTCGGTGTGGAGCGAGGCAGGAGCGAATGCAGCAGCCGTCACCCCCGGAGCCCGGCGGCAGCAGCAGCAGCGCAAGGAGGAGACAGCAGCCAGCCGCAGTCGCCGCTGCAGCCGCGGGAGCAATGCAGACAGCATCTTGAGAACGCGCTAAAGCACCCCAAAGGGCGGACAATGCCGTGTCACTGCAACTGGGAGGGGGCAAACCAGATTTTTTTTGACATAAAAGCCAGCCAAAAATATATAATTTTGCCCTTCACGGAGCCGGTGTGTAAAGAGTGAGCGCTATTTTGCTTCATCTCCGCCCCTGCCGCCTCCGCCCTCTCTCCTCCCCTCCTCTTTCCCCTCCTCCCCCCTAAGTGTATGTAGACAGCATCACAGCACCTGGTTTGCTCCTGAGAAGCGGCATCGCTCCTTTTCAGGGACTAGAGACTCAGAGAGAGGAGACGTTCTAATGGAGTCGGCTTGATACCCTAAAATAAAATAATAAATTTTGGCTCTTGTCCCCTCCTCCCACCCCCACCCCCTCAACCCTGTGTGAGATGTTGGGTTTCTTCTTCACGAGACATTGTTGAGAAGTCGCAGTGGTCGGAGAGGCGTAGGGGGTAGACTACCTCTACTGCCCCCTCGCCCCCCTTTTTTCTCTCTGAGGAGGAGGAGGAGGGGAAGGGGGCTTGCAGAGCAAGCGATGGATGAGGAAAACATGACGAAAAGCGAGGAGCAGCAGCCTCTGAGTTTGCAAAAAGCCTTACAGCAGTGCGAGTTGGTCCAAAACATGATAGACCTGAGTATCTCCAACCTGGAAGGGCTTAGGACCAAATGCGCTACCTCCAACGACCTCACGCAAAAAGAAATCCGGACCCTGGAGGTAGGTGTTGCTTTGGGGGACAAAATAATGCAGTCCTTCCTTCCCTCCCCTCTCTCCCCACCATCCCCTTTCCTTTGATTCTGTTTGTTGCGGGGTGGGGGGTAGGAGGGTAGCAAGGGGGGCAGATGTGATTTTCAGTGATTTATCTTCTTGCAAAGCCTGCACTGAATGTCCCTCCACTGTACTGCTGTCGTCTACGCTTGGCTGGGTGGTGGTAGTAGTAGTAGTAATTGTTATTCTTTATTTATTATTATTCTTGCTGCTGTTATGATCATTCTCTCCCTCTCCGAGGAGTGAGTTCTCTCTCTTTTCCGCTTGTGGATTTGTTTATATGCCAGGGGGGCTTGTGTGCTGGGTAAGACATTAAGGCGCTGCAGAGAACCCACGTGATCTTGCGCATTCTGCAGGTGGTCAAAAGGTGGTTTTTGCTCGCAGAATGGGGTTGCCTATAAATATAGCCCTCATCTTCTCTCCGCCTCCTTCCCAGCACCCCCTCTTGCTCCTTGGATTTTTTTTTGTTTGTTTTCTCAGTGATATACATGGAAGGAGGCACGATGCATGAAAAAAAAATTCCTGTTGAGCTACCCATTTTCAATCAAATCGTTTTGATGCAGGGAACTGTTGCAGGCCTAAAACGTGTAAAAATATTTTTTTAAAAAAATATGCCCGGATCAGGGCACGCAAGTGGCGTGAGAAAATTCTCTGGAGTCTCGGTGGGACCCTGAGGAAAGGGGTCGGAGGAGTTATCTCCAGCGTGTTGTAACATTCTCTCCAACAGAACTTGAGGGGGAGTTTGGAGCAGTTTTGTGGGGGGTGGGGTGGATGCAAAGTTACTCAGAAAGAAGATGGCAGAAATTCTTTCTTCCAAAGGCCGTTTGGGCAAAGGAGGAGGGGTTCAGGAGCTTTAGAATATGCCTGGGGTCCACAAAACCATTGGGCATCCACGTTGTTTGGAACATCGGAAGAGCTGGCCGCACTTCCCTCACTCAAACTGGCCCAGCTGTGCACATGGCTTGATTAAATTTGGGAACTCCCAATAGCTGGCAGGTGATGGTTTCCAAGGCCTGAACTCTTCAATCCTTAATTGAAGCTTTTAGCCCTTCTGCCCTCCCTATCCCACCCCAATTCTAGCCTGGATGACCACCTCTTTGGGATTCACTTTCAAGCCTTTCCCTTTCCTCCATGGTTTTAAATTTGTCTGGATGTCAGCAGGCAGGAAGGTCATCATTTTGAAAGTGGAGTTAGTGTGTATGTGCGTTGAATATGCTGTTTGCCGCCCTAGAATACATGTACACCTGTCACCTGGGAAAATGATCCCCAGAAATGAAATAAGATGAATGTTAAGGGGTATCTGAGGAGTGGAGTTTGTATTGGGAGGCACAGGTATTTTCTTTCTCGGTGCTTTGGGAGAGCAGTCTGTCTGGGCTAGGATTCTGCTGCTGGAAGAAAAGTGTAGGATGCCCTGACCCAGACTTCTGTCTGACCAGTGCCCGAGGTAGGATTCTGTTCAGTAGTGCGTACAGCAAATAAACAAATAACCTGAAGGGCCACCTGCAGACTCTCTTGTTTCTCTGAGCTGGGAGCCCCACACGGTACTTCGTGTGTTATTATGTGAGCCTCTCCAGTTTTCTCGCCCTCTGCTCCACATGCTCCATTCTCTGATCCCTCTCTAGATGATGGAGATGGTCGCAGTGGGCTCTGGATTCTGGTGCTGCTTTTCTGCCTGGCAGTTTTGATCTGGGGAATGGAGGCCTTGGCATGGTGGGAAGTTGCCGTTACTGGGACTGCGTCTGTTTGTTAGTTTCCTAGTCCCAGCGTGCCTCAGCATGCTAGCCACTCTGTCCGTGTCGCCTATGGAAGGGCCTGCAGGTCCCAGGTCTTCAGGGCTAGAGTGTGAGGCCACTGAGGAGGGGCTGGTGATGCTGAGGTCAGCCCAGTCCTGCTGAACCTCAGTCGGCTTTGAACCCACAGTGTTCTTATTTCCCAGTTGTTCTCAGATTTTGTATATCGAAACCACCCAGGGAGCTTGTTAAAAATGCATATTCTCAGCATCTAACCGCATAGAGTCTAATTCAGTTGGGATTGGAGGGGGCCCAGGAATCTGCATTTAATAGACAGTCCAGGAGTTTCTGATGCATGTTTTCACATCGACACTTTGAGAAATACTGTAATCTGTTAGGAGGTAAATGTCATACATATCTCAGCTATTTGATAGTGACAACTTCCTGCTCCCAAACACTAAAGAAAAAATTGAAAGACTGTCTCCAAAAACCTTGATAATACACAAAATTTATGAACATACATGTACCCCTGTAGAAACAAAACATACAACGTGGGCTCAGCCTTCAGAAGCATACCTCATGGTTAGGGATCCAAGGCTAAATATATATGTGTGTGTGGAATAATGATAAAGTCCAAACAGTAACTAATATGGGGGAAAGCTTGTGGGTCTATTGGGAATGTGTTCTCTGGGGCATGAACTGGAAAGTCCAGCCACAGCGGTTCATCAAATAATGGATTCTTTTTCTCCTATAACAAGCAGTCTGGCGGTGCGCAGTCTGCTTGAGGTGGCTCCGTAAGGTAATAACATCAGAGCTGATGTCTTCGCAAATATTTAGGGTTGTAAGGTGGCCTCTGAGGCTTCAGCCGTTACCCCAGGGTTGAAGGCAGGAAGGAGTGGACCTGGGGGAGTGTCAAGGCCTCACTGGTCCCTACCTTTCGCACCTAGCTTCCCCAGGACACCTCCTGCGCCTTGCCCCACAGGTGATGTTTAATTTTGTCTTCTTGGCCAGAACTGGGTCACATGGCTAGGCCCAGCTGCGAGGCTGGAAGGGGAAACGTGGGAACGCCATTGTGATTGGCTCGGTGGGTCAGGATTCCTTGCCTTGGTTGACCTGTGGCCACTGCATACAAAATTGGAGTTCTGCTTGCATGGAGAAGGCATGAAGGGACCTTGGGTGGGTCGCCAGCACGTTGCCCACAGTGTATCACAGGAGAAGGATCATGAGCTTTGGAGTTAAATTCTAGCGCATCTACTTACTTTATCTTGGGCCAGTGATTTAAATGGTATGACCCGTGGTTTAATATTTGGCAAAATGGCAGTGATAGGATAACAGGACCTACCTCAGAGGTGGTCACCAGGATTAAAAGAAGTGACGGTTTCAAGGGTCTGGTGCTATCCCTGGCACAGTGCCCGCAGGTGTTGAATAAATGGGAGCTGTTATGATTAGTGTTACATGGTGTTACGTGGAGAGGATGTGGCAGGGAACGTCCCAGACCTGAGGGAGAGAACAAAGACCTTGAGCAACATTTCCAAAGTATGTTCTGTGGATTCCTCATCCTGTGGAATGTTGACATTTTTCATTCTTTCAACATCTGCCGACATCTAGGCACTGTCCTGGATGCTGGTAGTCAACAAGTGGCGGCAGACAGAGTGAGCCCCAGGGCTCATGTGTTTGGGAAAGGTCGAGTTAAGCAAAGGGAAACCGGCGCCTTTGCTGCAGACTTCTCAGAGCCCTGGATCTGCTGGATAGGTTTATCATGACTCCCAGAGAGCACAGAGTCTGCAGTTCCCTTTTTTTTTCCAGGAATACCTCTCGGGACTGATGTTCCAGAGAATTCACCTGGGGAAACATTTGGCAGAGCGGGGAAGCAGTCCTGGTTGAGGGCCTGGGGGCCCTGAGTGGAGCGAGGAATGGGGAGGGTTTAGGTGGCAGTAGGTGGCTGCTGAACAAGAGCAACAAACCAGATGAAGGCACTTTCATGCCCTCATGGGGTAGCTCAGAGAGCAGGTGGCCCAGAATGGACAGTACCCGACAGTGTCATTGGAGATGGATGTAGGTTGCTCACTCCGGGGTGTGTGACTTAACAAAGGGGAGTCAGATCCTTAAGAGTTTCATCCCCTGGAGCAGGGAGATAGAAATCTTCAAAAGTTTGGGAGTGAACATGATTGAAAAAAAAAGACGTCGAAAGTTTAGTCTGGCAGCCCGCATCAGGGCTGACGGTAGTAAATAGTTTGGGCTTTGTGGGCCGTGCGGTTCCCATCACAACCATTCAGCTCTGCTCTGGGAGCATGCGGCGGCAGCCACAGGCAACACAAAAAATGAACGTTTTCCAATAAAACTTTATTTGTGGACCCTGAAACTCAAATTGGATATAATTTTCACATGTTACAAAGTATCACTTTCCTGTTGATTATTTTGACATTTAAAAATTCTTAGGTTCAGGGCTTTACAAAAACAGGGGATGGGTTAGATTTGGCCCACCGGCTGTAGCTGGCAGCTCCCTGGTCGGGAGGGTGAAGGGGGCAGAAAAGCGGTCATCTGAAAGGTGAGCAAGCGAGGCCAGGACTGGACGGTGCTGGCCAAGTGCAGGTGGTTCTGACCTGGTTCTGTTTTGGTTAAATTATAAGGGGAGGAAAATATCAGGGATTGGGTTGGGGGGGGCATGGATAAGTATAGAATCTCCTTATATAGCAAGGACCTGGTAGCCACACACATATTGTTTGGTCTTCACATGTTCTGTCCCTGTGATTGATTCTGGTGTACCAAACCATCCCTAGACTTAATTATGTTTAGGAAACTTTGGACTTCAGGCAACTTGTTATTTTCCATGATGCTCTGTATTGGGATTGGCCTGGTGGTTCTTCGGCTGGTCTTGCCTGGGCTCACTCATATGACCACATTCGGCTGGCAGATGGGCTGTTGGCTGAGGGAGCTGAGCCTCTCTCTCCGTGTGGCCTCCCCAGCAGGATAGCCTGGGTTTCTTACTTGTCCCCAGTGTTCCAAGAGGGTAAGAGCGGAAGTTGCAAGGTGTCTTCTGCCAATCTCTCCTGGGTCACACATGTGGATGTGGTCATCTGGTGGCTTGACTGGGGCGGGGAGGTCCGAGAGGCCCTTGTTCACATGGCCGGTGGTTGGCTGGGGTGCTTCAGTTTCTATCCACATGGATTCTTCAGCAGGACAGCCCAGGGTTCTTACAGGGTGGCAATGGCAGTGTTCCAAGGAGCCAAGCCCCAGCACACAGCCCCTCGTAGTTTCTGCTTCTGCAGCCTTTGCTAATGTCCCGTTGGCCAAAGCGAGTTATGTGGATAAGCCCAGAGTCGATGTGGGGGTAGCTATCCAAGCACATAGATTCCAGCCGACATGTTCACTGGGGGCTAGTGAACAATCTAATATAGCGGTGTACTGCAGCTATAAGGAAAAAAGCCACCAAAATAAAACCAAAAGAGCATGCGAAAGCGAGGCAGAGGCATGGGGTAATCAGCCAGGATCTCTGGAAGGTGTTTTGTGGACTTGAGGAAGCAAACCATGAAAACAGTGGGGGAACCCACCAGGCAGAGGGAAGAGCAGGTACAAGTTCCTTGGGTGGGAATGTGCCCCACCTGTTATTAGAACAGTAAGGAGACCCCTGTGGTTGGAGTGCAGTGAGTGTGCGGGGAAGGACTGAGGAGCCCAGTGGGGAACCAGCAGGGGCCTGGTCATAGAACGCTTGCCCGAGATCCTTGGATTTTGTTTTGTGCACGAGGGGGTGATTGATTCATGTTTTTAAAAGGTCTTTCAGGTTGCTGCAGGAAAATAGACCATCGGGGGGTAAGAACGGGAGCTGGGAGACAAGTTGGGGGTTAGGGTGAAAATCACAGCCAAAAAAGACTGTGCTCAGAGCTGTTATGATGCTTGGGGGTGGGGTACGTGACTGGATTCAGGAGGACAAGTGCCTGGGAGGTGCTCCTGAATTGGATATTGGGGAGGGGGGCAAAGGAAAAGAAGGGAGGGTTGTTTCTCGGTGTTGGGTCTGAGGACTGAGTGAACCGTGGTGCCGTAATTTGAAATCTGGAGACTGGGGGTGGAAACGGTTGAGCCTGACAGTCAAGTCCTGTTGGGACATGTTGCATTTGTCATGTAGATAGCTGGGGATGTGGGCTGGGCGTCTGTGGGGGGCCGGAGATAGGAAGTTCTCTCAGTACATCAGGGACACCTTTCCATACGATGAAGTACTATTTTTAATACCTGCATGTTATTACATGGATGTGCCATAATTTATTTAACCAAAGTTCTCTGGTCAGATGTTTGTTTAGAATTTTCCATTGTTATAAACAGCACTGTAGTAGACATCCTTGTGGCGTGTAGTAATCCTTGCTTTCTATTCCTGGCAGTGGAACTGCTGGATCCAAGGATATGCAAAGTTTCAGGACTTTTGATAGGTTTTGCCAAACTGCCCTTCACCAGCTGCGTGGGAAAGGGCCCTTTTCCTCATATCCTCAGCAGGGGTTTCTGGTTCATTTTGTGTTTTGGTTGCTGTGTTTTGATGACCCAGAGCCCAGGGTTAAGGAGGCAGTTGTGTCAGGTTGGAATCTCATCTTTCCTGTTTCTGGTTGGGAAGGATCTGGGGACCTGCGGTGACAGGAGGAACCCTTGGTTTTCGCACACGTGGCCAGGCCGTGAAGACCTAGCCTCTTCTTCTGCCTTGTTCTCCCGCAGATGTGGGTGGGAGGCGGTCTCACAGTTCTAGGTCGGTGGCAAAAGTTATTTCTGAAGGGTGTGCTACCCCTGTGGGTTTTCAGAGTGGATTCCACTTTGGAACTTGTTACCCTTCTTCCTCCAACCGACAGAACACTGGGGGAGTCTCTTTGCCCAGGGAATTGGTCATTTTATGGGCTCCCACCCATCCAGCTCCCAACTGCTGGGACCTGGCCCTCCTCCCGGCCCCATCATGAGGTTTTGCATCTGGGGGCTGGGGAGGTGTTCTGCTGAAGAAGATGAGGGGCCTGTGGCATTGGGAAGGAGTATGGAGAAGCGGAGGGACGGGAAGGGGGGAGGGACAGAAAGGGGAGGAGAGAGCTGAAACGTAGAATGACTCTCTTCAGCAGGTTTTCTGTGACCTTTGAAACGTCCCTCAAGTGGGGTGGGTAGTGACCGCAAGTGCAGTTGTTCCTGTTTTACAAGTGAGTTTACTGAGGTTGAGAGGCAGTGATTTAACCCAAACTGCAAATTAAGGCAGCCACAGACACAGGAAGAGGTCTACTGCTCTGCGGTGGGTTTCCCAAAGGCGCCATGGCCTGGGAGGGGAGAAGGGAAGGTGAGAGCTGGCAGAGGGCGAGGGGAAGTGCAGGTGATAACGGTAATGTGATCAGAGGTGACAGCTGCAGGATTAACGAGAGTCGTAACGACCGACCGCATGCTCTGTGGCTCACATGCTTTCACTGGAGACTGTTACAGATGACAACTATTGAAAAGAAATACAGGCTGGACTGCTAGAGACAGAGTAGGGCGTCCACAGAGACAAGAAAGGATGAGAAAAAGAGAGGCAAACGGTCTGGACCTGAGGGGTTCCGTGTGATAGCCACTAACCACACTGGCGACTGACTGACCCGCTGAAATTTGAATTCCAGTTGAAATACGCTATTAGTGTAAAATGCGCACCAGCTCCTGAGCTCTGAGTATGCGGGAAAGAATGTAAAAGACTCATTAATAATGCATTTACATTGACAACACGTTGAAATGCTACCATTTTAGATATATTGGGTTGAATTATGTTAAAATTAATTTCACTCATAGCTTATTACCTTATTTTCCTGAGGCTGCTGGAAAATTTTAAAGTACATGGGTGGCTCACTGTACATCTCAACTGGACAGGCTCTGCATTTGAGCACTGAGGTGATGTCTCGCTTTTGCTATAATGGAAATCTTGTTCTTGATAAAGACCAAAAATATGGGCCCCCTCTGGAGTCACTAGGCAGCCATTGATCCAAGCAGTGGGAGCGTTCCAAAGAAGGATGCCTTCGCTTTCCTTGGACCAATAGAGAAGTGAGATGAAGGCTCAGAAAAAAGACGTTAACTGAGTCCCTGGAAATTTTGGGTGGGTGCTTGAAGCGGCATAGCCGAGTACGCAGGGGGCTTGGACTCCAGGCTGGGTTCAGGATTTACTAGCTAAGCGACCTTGGGCAATGCACTCTCCTTTCTGAGCCTCAGTTTCCTTGCTGATAAAGTCAGGATAATTTTACATTGGATCATTATGCTGATTACATGGAATCATGCACCAAAGAGCTGAGTGGAGTGGCAGGAATGTGACAAATGCTTAATTATCATTACCTTTGATACTTTTCGATTACGGTCCTCCCTATGGACTGGTGCAGGGGCTAGGGTGTCGTGGCCCTCTGTGGTGGTTAGCGTGTTTCAGCCATTCCGGGAGGCACCATCCTTGAGTGTGCCATTCATTCATTCCGTGAACGCTAGCTGAGCCCCCAGTACTGGGGAGGCAGGGGGCTATCACAGCCAGGTGTGAGAAGGAGGAACCCATAGAAGCCTTCTGTGGGATGATGGCACGCCTGCTGGGGAAGAAGATTCCGATACCAGATCTGAAGCTTTGAATTCGCCCCCAGATGACTCACTGCTCATCAGTACCTGGCAGGCTTTAGTCTTTAAACCACGTGCTGCTTGTCACACCCCTAAGTTGGATAACAAAGTGCAGTCGTGTGCCACCTAACCACAGGGATTTGGTCCAAGAAACGTGGCGTTAGGTGGCTCCACCGTCGTGTGAGTATCACAGAGTGCACGCACACACACTGAAGGGGTGTAGCTGGTGATCTTCCTCCTTTCTCCCCTCGCAGCACACATGAACTAATTACTAACATTCTGCAGCACACCAGAAAAGATATTTTTTGCTGTTCTGACAAAAATAGGTATAATATTTTTATTGTTGTTCAGTTACAGTTGTCCCCATTCCTCCCATCACACTCCCCTGCCCTACCCACCCCACCCCCCACATTCAATCCTCACCCCCCTTGCCTTTGTCCATGGGTCCTTTACACATGTTCCTTGTCTTGACTCTTCCCCTTTTTTCCCCTACTGTCCCCCTCCCCTAAATTCAGTAGTTTGCATTCATTCATGCCGGATGGCTATTGTGTGCTGGCCGCTGTCATTTTTTATTTGACAGTCTAAGGGAAAACAGGTCAGCGCCCCTGACCGAAGAGTCAGATGCTGCGGTCCCTCCAGTCTGCTTTATTTATCTGGAGCTGTTTTGCTCAGTGTGGACACATGTGGGATCGTTGTTTTCTCAGTGAGCTGACCCTGTGTCGTTCTGTAGAGTTACTGTTCATCCCTGGTAATTTCCTTTGCTCTGAAAACTACTTTCTCTGGTAGTAATATGGCCACCCAGCTTCTCCCTATTTAGGCTTTTAAAAATTGAGATAAAATTCACCACTTTAACTCTCTGACAGTATACAACTCAATGGTTTTTAGTATGTGCTCGCTGTTGTACAATCATTGCGCCTTCTGATTCTAGAATATCAGCATCACTGCACACACACACACACACACACACACACACACACACACACACACTACCACCGCCACCCCCCCCACCTTACCTGGTAGCGGTCAGTCCCATTTCCCCGCCCTCCATCCCCTGGCAACCACTAATCTGTTTTCTGTTGCCGCAGTTTTACCTGTTCTGGATGTTTCATGTAAATGAAATTGTATGGCACGTGGCCTTTCGTGTCCAGCCCTCTTCGCTCGGCATAATGTCTTCAGGGTCCACCCGCATTGTAGCACATGTCAGGACTTCATTCCCATTTATGGCTGGACAAACTGCCGTTATATGGATAGACTCATTTTGGTTATCCGTCCACCAGTGGACATTTGGTTTGTTCCCACCGGTGGCTATTGTGATGCGTGCCGCTGTGAACCTTGGTTTGCTGGGAGAGCGGGGACTCTTTGGGGGGAAACCTTTTCCCTCTGCCAAAAACAGAAGAAACGCCCGCAAGTTCAGGCTGGCCCCATGGTTAGGAACTCGGGAATCAGAAGTTGCTTCCATACCTTTGTGGTTGTGTGTGATGGTCTATGAGACGGTTCCCTGGAGCTTGGTTGGCTATTTTGATTCTATATGCCCGGTTACGTATTGTGCACACTGGCTTCAGACATGGAAGTCATTAAATAAGACAGTCATTTTAAAGACAGTTCTAGACCTGAAAACACAGCATATTCACTGTAGAAAAAAGTAGAGTATGTGTTTAATACATACTAAGTGTGAAAAGTGAACACACTTAGAATCCCACCACCCACAGATCAGCATTAACACTTTGTTGTAGAGTCTCACAGGCTTCTGCTCATGCCAGCATGTATTTTTATGTGACTTTTAAGAATAACTATGTTTTATATATTTTGTAGTCTCCACTTTTCCTCTTAAAAGTTGACTTTAAGACATGAATGCCTTTCCCTGCCAAAACTGTTTTTAAATAGCATTTCACACGCCTGCTAACGTTCCAGCTTAAAGATATAGTGTAATTGAGTTGACCTAGCTCCTTTGGTGGTAAGATTATTTCAGATTTTTCTTGTTGCTCTCATAAACACAACCTAATGACTGCTTTTGAAATCAAATCACTGTAAAGCATTCTTATTTATTTCCTTAAGAAATATACTTTAGCCCTGGCCAGTTGTGGCTCAGTTGGTTGGAGCATTGTCCCATGGACCAGAAGATTGTGGGTTTGATTCCTGGTCAGGGCACAGATGAGAAGGACACCAATCGATGTTTCTCTCTCTCTCTCTTACTCTCTCCCCAGCTCCCATTTTTCTTCCCTTCCTCTCTCTCTAAAAAAACCCCTCCAAAACAAAAAAGCAATGAAAAAATGTCCTTGAGTGAGGATTAAAAACAAAAAAAGAAGGATTCTTTAGAAGTAGAATTACTGTGTGCTTCTAAGGCTTGTTCTCACCCATGGGTTGATAGTCCTTTAGAAAGAGCATACCCATTCATCACTCCCTCGGAATTTATAGGAGTGGGGTTTGTGGCTTTGCGTCTTCAGGAATGATAACTGTGAGAGGTAAATGTTTCCAATAAATCTGTGACTTAAAGAAACATGCAAAGTCACTTTACTGCATCTGTGAACCAACTTGCGATGAGCTCAGAAACTTGAGGCAGGCACGGTTTTTTAAAAAAATGCACATTTCCATTGAAATAAACACAGAGTTGGAATCACGTCCATGACATGGAAGCCTGCTTGAAGACGACATTTTTCGGGATTGGTATCAGAGAGGGATATGAGTTTTCCAGGCGAGGCTGCCTGGTTTCCAGGGATCTCACAGTCAGTTGTTTTCTGGGGCCAGGCAGGACACCCACAGAAGGAAAAAGGCCAGAAGTGGGATACTTGGGAGGTGCCATATGGGCCACGGTGAATTCGAGGGCACATGTCACATTCTATAGATGTTAGCATTGCCAGTGGATAGGATTGGGGCCTAATACTGCCAGATATTTCCAGTTTGCAATGGAACCCAGAAGTCAAAACTGTAAATACAAAGCAGATATTGCCTCATTATGGTCTGATCGTGAGCATCTCCACTCTCCCCGTCCTTTCAAACGTGTGTGTTTATGTTTAAACAGTGTCGAGCGAGGAAAGGGAAGGCACAGGGCATTGGCACCTGAAAGAATTTGTGAGCACCAGTTGTGCGTCATGGCTGTTTCAGAGTTTCTCCTAATCCGACCCATCCAGGGGCCGAAAAACTTAAGGCCATGTTGCTCAGCCTGGAGAAGATGGGGTAACCAACTACTTGTCTGTTTTATGTTTGCTTGCTGGGTGGCTATTCTCAGTCTCCAGTCTGAGGGTAAAGTAAGTGATGTGACTGGGACCAGACAGGGACGCGCACACACACATACACATTTCAAACCTATACAGATGTAGAGAGAGTAGCATAATGCACCCATATGGACCCATCACACTAATTCAACAGTGAGCAAATTATGGCCGGTAACCCCCCTCCCCCATGCTCTCTGGATTATTGCAAAGCATTTTCTAGAGCCGTTGTGGCATTCCATCCTCAGATACTTTGATATGTGTTTCTAACAAATGCTGAGTACTCTGTTTTAAGCATAACCAGATTACTATTATCCTGCCAATAATTCCTTGGTCAGACGTTCGCCTGAGTAACAAGTCAAACAGCCGTGCCCTGGCTCTGCTGACTTTACTCCAAACAGTCTTGAAAACTGTCTTCAGGGTCACTTGACGAGAAAACAGGTCTCTCGATTTCGCCTTGGTCCCAAATGGCAGCCTTCGTGGTGGCTGCTTCGATGACGGCCAACAACTTTTGTTCACTTACAACATGTAAAGAGTCAAGCTCACCTTCAAGGAACAAGACGTGTTGCCATTGCAGATGACCATGACAGTGTCCTGAGCGTGGTGTCTGGGAGGAAACTTAGAGAGAAGAGTCGGCAGAACTTTGGGGTTGGGTGCCATCAGCCATTTCCGGAGTCCGCTCTAAATGGGGCTGGTCGATTCCTGTCAGCGTCCCTCCTCCGCTCATTTCATCCCGCACTGTGTCAGGTGCGTGAGACTGGAGCCAGGTGCTGCCTGTCTGGTACTTGTGACATACAGGTTAGGTAGGTCAGTCCGGCACAAATAACGCCCCTCCTTTTATTACAAAATCTTTTTTTTTTTTACAAAGTCATGAGCATGTAATTCTGTAACATCACGAGAGCACATTCGAACACACCACATGACATTTTAGGTGAAATGTTCAAATTAAAACCATAAATTATTACACCCCTATGCGCTACCAACCACACTCAAGCAGGCGTTAACTTCAGCCGGACGCTGTCTGTTGCCTCTCAGGCACTGTGCTAGGTGCCTGGCCCACAGAATGTGTCGCTCAAGGGTCTAGTGATGTGATTTTAAAGCTACGACCCGAAGGATGAGGGCGTTAACTAGAGGTGAGGAAAGGCTTTTCCAGGCAGAGGGAGGTGTGTGCAAAAGCCTGGACGTTTTGAGGAAGCAGAAAAAGTCCAATGTGGCTGGAGGACACAGGGTTCAGGCCCATTTGAAGGCAAGGGGGTGGGACAGCACTTTCTCCTTTTTCTACACTGGCTTCCTTGGCATCTTTTTCCTCCTCCATCCTCTTACAGAAAAATGAGGCCGTCTCATTGCCAAACTGAACGGAACTCTGTAACCTGGGATCTCCATTTCTCAAATACGATTCGAAAGCATAACATGAATTTATGGGTCCCCTAAGGTGGAGGCAGGTTCTTTAATGCCACAACAAACACAAGCCAACCCATAATAATAGACGGGCAAGACCCGGAGAAGGGTAGGGTGGAGGGAGGGGAAAATAAAGCTGGGAGACCAGAGGTGGCGGAATGGAAATACATTCTAGGTCTCATGCTTTGGGGTTTATTATTAACAGCAGAGCAGAAAATGTCTCTGCAGAGTTATGAAAAATTCATTACTAGCATGCTACAGGTCTGAGAGCTGGTCATTCTTTGATCAGATTAACGATAATGAGAGCAGTCTTATATTAACTCAGATTAAGAGGAGGGCTGTCCCCCACCACTATTCAGCCATACATGTATAATCACATTTCCTCACAGCCAGTTGCCCTTAGTCGTCTGTGAAGATGGGAACTCAGGTCTTTGCAAAGGTAGAACCAGGACTGCCGGGGGTAGGGGCTGAGCCCAGATGCCACTTTGAAACTGAGGTCCCGTGGGGGAAGAGTCCCTTGGACGTCTCCTGTGTTCCAGCTTTTGTCTAGTCTCCCTGACACTGTTCCTCTATTTCCAGACTTGTTCTTTTCTTCCTGGATCTGTTTCATCCCAGCTCCCAGTTCCCCAGTGTTGGGTGCCTACAGTGTGCCATGCAGTGTTTTGGGTGCTGGGGAAACATCCATGAGTGAAACAGGCAAAGAGCCCTGCATTAGGGCAGCTCATGTTCAATTCAGGCAAGACGGACAATAAGCAAATAAACAGAGTAAGGAAATTAAAAGCACAATAGAAGGTTGTATTTCATGGAAAAGACAACACTCAAGCAAAGACCAAAAGCAAGTGAGGGAGTGATCCAGGAGGGTCTCTGGGGCAGTGAAGAGCACGTCCAGGTGGGAACAATGGCTTGTGCAAAGGCCCTGAGGTCTTGGAGGAACAGCCAGGATGCTGTAACCGTAGTGGAGGGCTGAGGATCAGGTCAGAGCAGCAAAGTGAGGCCAGATAGTAGGGTCTCTTAGACCAGGATAAAGACTTTTCCAACAGAAATAATGCATTGGGGGCTCTGAGCAGAGATGTCCGTGATCTGACTTGGGTTTGAATAGCATCTTCTGGCAGCTGGTTGAGAACAGATTTGAGCTGCTGGGTAAGAGGCATGAGTAGAAGCAGGTAGGGGAGTGAGAAGGCTGTTGCAGGTGAGACATGATGGTAGCTCCTACGAGACTGGTGAGCTGTGGTTGGATTTTGGGTAGATTTAGAAATGACAGCAAATAGGGTCTCCAGGTATTTTTGACGATGCCCGTGGACTGATGTAAGAAATGGCGGTGTTTCCCGGTTGCACGAGCCCAGACTCTTTTGGTTGCAAGGGACTGGAATGTACCTCAAAGTGTATGCAAAAAGCAGAATTGGGGGTAGGGGGAGGAAATGCAAACTGTAATTGAACAACAATAAAGTAATTAAAAAAAAAGCAGAACTGTTTTTGGCTTATGTAACCAAGTTGTTTATGGGTAGCACCAACTTTGGCATGGCTGGGTCCAAGTACTTAAAGAATGTAGGTTAGCCCTGGCTGGTGTGGCGCAGTGGATTGAGTGCTGGCCTGCGAACGGAAGGGTCGCTGGTTCGATTCCCAGTCTAGGGCACATGCCTGGGTTGTGGCAACCGATTGATGTCTCTCTCATACATCGATGTTTCTCTCTTTTTTTCCCTCCCTTTCCCTCTCTAAAAAATGAACAAATAAAATCTTTAAAAAAAAGAATGTAGGTAGGTAAGAAACTCTGTCTCCACCTCTCAGATCTGCTTCCTTTCTGGGTCGTTTGCATGCAGGCAGTTTTGCCTTATGGTGGCAGGATGGTCTCTGTGGACTCCACACGTAAGTTCTGTCGTCTTAGCCGCTGTGGAGGAAGAGCATGAGCATTTCCCAGTGGCCCCAGTGAATGCCTGGGGTATTCTTTTCACTGGTCAGGCTTGGTTCAGAGATCTTTTAACTCAGTGTTCACAAAGTCAGCTGCATTTACATAATAGCCTTACTCTACTCATCTATTCTGGGACCAAGAAGCCTTTGCTTCCAGCTCATGTCTGGCCTCCCTTCAGGATGGGCCATGTGTCTGTTGGGACAGTGATTGGATGGAGAACTGGAGCACAGTGCCCGGTCCCAGCTCCGCCACCCTCTCTCTTACCCCTGTCTGTCTTGAGCAAGTGACATAACTCTGCTGAGCTACTGAGAGCACTGGGAGGGTCAAAGGAAAGTAGATTTCAAAGTGCCTGGGAAACTGGGCCCAAGGCAGGGGCTGGCTGCATTGCTCCTGATTAAAGAATATATTTATTGCTCATAGGGTCACCAGATAACACACAGGATGCTTAGTTAAACTTGAATTTCAGATAAACAATGAATGCTTTCCCAGTACACATATGCCCAAATATTGCCTAGGACATGCTTATACTAAAAAATTATTCATTGTTTATCTGAAATTCAAATTTAATTGAATATCCTTTTATTTTCTACGTCTGGCAGTTGGAGGTGGTCACAACAAGGAACATGCTATTATCAGTGACCACTCACAGCTGAACCCAATAACCACTCCATGCCAGTGCCAGAACAATCTCCAACCCGCAGACATCTCTAGTGTTTTCAAATTGGACGTGAATGAACTTTTTGTTCTCTCTTTTTTATTTTTATTGTTGACACTATTACAGATGTCCTCGTTTCCGTCCCCTTTGCCCGTCTCCACCCATCCCTCACCCCCCCCTTCCCTCGGGCCATCGCCACACTGCTGTCTGTGTCTGTGGGTCATGCATATATGTTTTTTGGTTAACCCCTTCACATTCTGTCACATCCAGTTCCCCCTCCCCTCTGACAGCTGTCAGTCTGTGTCATGTGTCCATGCCTTTGTGTCTGTTTTGTTCATCAGTTTATTTTGTTCATCAGATTCCACATATAAGTGAGATCATATGGTATTTGTCTTTCTCTGACTGGACTATTTCACTGAGCATAATAGTTTCCAGGTCCATCCATGCTGTCACAAAACGTAAGATTCCCTTCTTTTATTTATCTATTTATTTTTTACCGCCATGTAGTATCCCATTGTGTAGTACCTCAGCTTTTTTATCCACTCATCTACCGATGGACCCTTGGGCTGTTTCCAGCACTTGGCTATTGTAAATAATGCTGCTATGGACATAGGGGAGCTTGTATGCTTTCAAATAGGTGTTTTAGAATTCTTAGGATGTATTCCCAGAAGTGGAATTTTGGGTCAAAAGGCAGTTCCATTTTTAGTTTTTTGAGGAAACTCCATACTGTTTTCTGCAGTGGCTGCACCAGTCTGCATTCCCACCAACAGGGCACTAGGGTTCCCTTTTCTCTACATCCTCGCCAATAATTATTGTTCATTGACATTGATGAGAGCCATTCTGACAGGCCTGAGGTGATAGCTCATTGTGGTTTTAATTTCCATCTCTCTGATGATTAGTGACAGTGAGCATTTTTTCATATGTCTGTTGGCCATCTGTATGTCCTTTTTGGAGAAGTATCTGTTCAGGTCCTTTGCCCATATTTTCATTGGGTTGTTTGTCTTCCTGGTGTTGAGTTTATGAGTTCTTTATGTATTTTGGAAATTAACCCCTTATCAGATGTATCATTGGCAAATATGTTCTCCCATGTAGCGAGTTCCCTTTTCATTTTGTTGATGGTTTCTTTTGCTGTGAGAAGCTTTTTAGTTTGATGTGGTCCCATTTGTTTTTTCCTTCATTTCCCTCACCCAAGGAGACATATCAGAAAAACTACTTGAATTTTTTTTTTTGGGTGCATAAACTATTTATTAACAGACAAGGCATAGAGATTTATTTCTTCTTGGACACACCCACAGTGCGACCCCTGCGGCCTGTGGTCTTGGTGTGCTGGCCTCGAACACGAAGACCCCAGAAGTGGTGCAGCCCTCTGTGGGCCCGAATTTTCTTTAGCCGCTCCAGGTCTTCACGAAGCTTGTTGTCCAGACCATTGGCCAGTACCTGGCTGTATTTTCCATCCTTCACATCCTTTTGTCTGTTCAAGAACCAGTCTGGGATCTTGTACTGGCGTGGGTTCTACATAATGGTAATCACCCGTTCTACCTCATCCTCTGTGAGCTCTCCTGCCCTCTTGGTGAGGTCGATGTCTGCTTTCCTCAACACCACATGAGCACATCTTTGCCCCACACCCTTCATTGCAGTGATGGCAAAAGCTGTTTTTCGTTGCCCATCGATATTGGTGTTGAGTACTCACAAAATGTGCTGGAACTTCTCAGGAATCACCAGAGACACGGCTGCAGTGGTGAGTAGGCCTCCTGTGGAAAAACAGCAACAACTTGAATTTGACTGTATACTTATGTCAGCCCTATAATAGCATATTTTAAAGTTCTCAGTCTAATGGGGGTTAGCGCTGCGTCTGGTGCCTGACAAGCACTGGGTCAATGTTGGCGGCTGGAGGTGTAGTAAAATCTATGGAAATCAGTCGAGCTGGTCTATAATAATCTGTGTTTGGTTTTCCAAATTAACTTCTCAGCTGTATTTGGAAATTTTCTTGTTGAATTGTTCTTATGGTTTGGGCTTCACATCTAACAGATCAGACCCTGAGCAGAGTAACAGGATGCAATCTTTGTTTTCAAGATTTTATTTATTTTTTACTTTTAGAGAGAGGGGAAGGGAGGGTGAAAGAGAGGGAGAGAAACAGCAATGTGCAAGAGTTACATCAGCAGGTTGCCTCCTCCATGCCCCCAACCGAGGACCTGGCCTGCAACCCAGGCATGTGTCCTGACTGGGAATTGAACCAGTGACGTTTCAGTTCTCAGGCCAGCCCTCAACCCACTGAGCCACACCAGCCACAGCCAGGATGTAATCTTGAATTTGACACATATTCAAGATTGCATTCAGGTCCAAATTAGGGGGAGGAGGAGGAGGAGGAGGGGGGAGGGAGAGGAGCAGGGAGGGAGAATTTCTAACAGTGGCCTGGGCTGGGTTGTTCCAAGGTTCAGTATGCATGATTTTAGTAGTCTTGAATCTAGATTTTGCCCCGCATCTAAGCAGGCACGCCCTGTTTAGCAAGAGAGGTGGACATAGGAGCCCTGCTTGAATCAGCCACGGAGATGTGCTCCTTTTTGATTGACTCTGGTCCTGGTCCCTAACTATTTCTGTCTATTCCTCACCTGCAGGCCCTGAGCAAAATGCCAGGGATAGGTTAAAAAAACAACCACCCCAAACTCCTGGGTAATCAGAAGTCTTTAAAAGCTGTCCAAGAACAGGTGTGGATGGGGCTAGACCAGGGTTCACCCTGTATGTTATAAATGCTTTTTTTTTTTTGCTTGAGATCATTTAAAATGGAAATGTTTTCCAGGCTTGGTGTTTTTATCCATATGCTGCTTTGAGAGACATGTTTATAGACGGCTGTGGGAGATACGCTCACAGCTGCTAAAGTCTCTATTCTGCAAGATTCTTGTAGTTTCGGTAGAAAGAGTGTGCTTGGGGTTATGGAATTGCAGAGGGAGGTCAAACCAGCTTCTCCATGAAATGAGCATTTACCAGCGAATGACAAAGTCTGAAAAATCTCCGTCAACCTTAGTGTTAATCTTGTACCTAGCATTCACCTGGTGCCTACTGTATCTGAGGCTCTCACCTGAGCATCTTGCACATGGCTACCCAGCCTGTGGTCCACGGCCCTGCAGCGTCGGTGCTGCCTGCGAGGCAGTCACTGATGCAGAGTCTCAGGCCCTGACCCAGGCTCGCTGCTGAGCTGCATTTTGATATGATCAGGTGGTTGTGTCCACAGCCCTGGTTTATCCTCAGAACCAGCCCAGTGCTATTAGTTTCATTGTGGTGAAATATACATGCTACTTATCACTTTAACCATCTGTATGGGTACAATTCACTGACATCAAGCACATTCACAACGTGGTATAATCGTCACCACTGGCTCTACCCCAGACTTTTTCTCCCCCCTTCAAACTTTGTACCCATTAAATAATACCTTCCCTCCTCTCTCCCCAGCCCCTGGTCATCTCTGTCCTGCTTTCTATGAATTTGCCCATTTCCGAATAGTGCCAAGTGTTTATCAACAGTGAAGGGGTGGAGAAATGTGGTGTATGTGTACAATGGAACACTACTCAGCCACAGGAAGGGATGGAGTGCTAATGACGCTGTGACATGGGTGATCCCTGAAAACATGCAGAGTTAAATAAGTCAGACACCAGAGCACCAAAGGACAAATACTGTATGATTCCACTTCCATGAGGTACCTGGCATGAAGTCATTTAGGCAGAGAGTAGACCTGTGGCTACCCTGGACGAAGTGGGGGACGGGGCAACCGGAAGCGGTTGTTTAGTGCACACGGAGCGTCAGTTTGAGAAGATGGAAAGGTTCCAGAAAAGGATGGTGATACCGCACAGCAGTATGGACATGCTAACGTGTGCGCTTCACAGTGGTTCAAACAGTGTATTTTAGGTTCTGTAAGTTTTACATAATATAAAGAATAAGGAGACAGAACAGAGGGAAATGACTTTTCCAGGTGCTAATTTCATACTGGAACACGTTGGTGACCTGTCACACACCGGGGTCCAGGGTCCAGGAAAGGCCTGGTCCTTTATAAAAGATCATGTAACAATGGCAACATCATTACCCGTAGGTGACCATGTTGTTACTGGGTGCCGACAGCGTTCTAGAGACCAGGCCAAGCATGTGCCATGGGTTGCCCTATTTTCCCCCAAACGACAACCCTGGGAGTCAGGTCTGTCACATCTGACACGTGACAAAACTGCGAGGTCAGGTGACTTTCCCAGGGACACACAGCTACTATCTGGCGGAGGCCAATAGGGGTCCTCCCAGGATGCCTGTCTGAAGGCACCTTTGGGTCTTTATTTTTTAAAGATTTTATTTATTTATTTTTAGAGAGAGGGGAAGGGAGGGAGAAAAAGGAGGAGAGAAACATCAGTGTGTGGTTGCCTCTCATATGCCCCTAACTGGGGACCTGGCCCACAACCCAGGCATGTGCCCTGACTGGAATCGAACTGGTGACCTTTCAGTTCACAGGCTGGCACTCAGTCCACAGAGCCACACCAGCCAGGGCACACCCTCAGATCTTAATTATGTCCCCGTTCAGGGCCATCTGTGGCTTTTACCGCCAGTGGCTGCCGAGTGTTTTTCCTCCTCTGGGTGGGTATAAACACGACATGGAGTGTGGATGTTGAGGGGAAGTGCCACGGCGACAGAAAGAGCTCTTGGGAGGGGCACCCGTGGGGTCCCTCCCGAGAGAGACAGACCAGTTTTCTCGTCTCATGCAGCCCTGACATAAGCAAGTCAAATGTATCCTTCACCTCCAAGCAGCAGCTTCCAGATTCCTAACTGAGAGATGCTAATTAGGAATCACAGAGCGTTCATCATCCTCAGGGGCGCTTTGCACCCGATGTGCAGTGCTCAGAGCGTCCCTGTCAACAAGTTATCAAGATCCTGTTTTTGTAGCAGACGATCAGATGGGTAGTGAAGCTTTGCATGGTTCCCTGAGAGGGAAGCCTAGGTCAGATGGGGAGAGAGCTGGTTTCTCTCCCCTTTTCTCTGTTGTTTGAATCCAGATCTACAAGAGAAAGATCGGGAGGCAGCCATTGCTTTGTTTCTGAAAAGGCCACACCAGGCAGTGTCCTGTAGTAGATAAGCACGCAGGCGCTTTGGAATTGGTCCTGGGTTCAGATCTCGGGTTGCTGGTTATTAGCTGTGCGTCTTTGAGCAACTCTGAGTCTTGGTTTTTTCCATCTGTGAGACACAGCTGATATAGCAGGACCTCCTTCTCAGCGTTAGGACTTAATGAGATAACGCACGTACAATGCTTAGCCTTCTATCAGGCAGGCAGGAGGTAATAATATTAACAGCGACTGCAGCTGTCATTATTATGTAATTATTACGTAAAATACCACCAAGTTTTAAAATGATCATCATTAACTGATTTCCCCTTTAAGGAGTAAGGTCAGTAGGAGCCAATTTGTTATTTTTAAAATCTTTCTTCGTGGAAAATTGTAACCTAAAAGGAAATGGAAGAGTGGGCTTCCATAAACTTATCACCTAGATTCAACAATAATCAGCATTTTGCAGTCTTGTCTCATTTGTCTCCTTTCTACGTTGTGTGAGTGTGTGCATTTTGGAGCAAATCCCAGAGACTGTAGACTTTTGCCTGTCGATACTTAAAGTATGCATCTCAGATGGGTGAGGCCTTTTAAACTAATAGAACCACAAAGCTGTTACCCCAGCTCATAAGATAAAAACGAATTTCTTAATATAATTGGATACACAGTCTATGTTCAAAAATTCTCCAGATGTTCCTAAAATGTTTATTTTTGTGCGATGGATTTGTTTGAGTCAGGATTCATTCTAGAATTTCACATTGCATTTGATTTTTATGTCTCGCAAATTCTTTATCTTTGTAGCTCTTTTATTCTTAAAATATTGCTTACTTTTGAAGAAACTACGTCATTGTCCTGTAGAATTTTCACCTTTCCTTGGGGGTATGGTTTAACTTGTTCCTCTACCCCCATAATTCCTATTGAATCGTAGCTGAATCCAGAGATGCTTGATTAGGTCCTGGCTTATTTATTTTCTTTTGCAGGAATACTTCATAGGTGCCGCTGTGTATTTTGTTACCATCACACCAGAAAGCACAAATATCTGGATATTACACTTTGAGTGATGCTGAGACTGAGCAAATGCTATCGGGTGTTGTCAGCCCGACGTGCCCATTATACTGTGCCCTAACAGTCTTTTACCTGGTGCCTGACACCCACTGATGACCACATCTAGAGCCCTCATCCCATTATGGGTTATGAAAATTACAGTTTATATTCAGTATTGGTCTGTAGTAGTTTCAGGTGTATGGCAGAGTGGTTAGACAACCATATACTTTACAAAGTCGCCCCCTTGATATTTCAAGTAGCACCGGACCCCATATATAGTTATATTACAATATTATTGATGATATTTCCTACGCTGGACTTTACATCCCTGTGACTACTCTGTAACTGCCAGTCTGTCCTCAATCCCTTCACCTCTCACCCAGCTCCCCAGCCGCCGTCCTCTCTGCTGGAGTTATTCTGTAAGTTACTTTTGCTTTCCATCTTTATGGTTGCCCTGAAATCTGGTTTATAGGGAAAGGCAGGAGAGTGCTGATTCTTTTCCCTTTACTTGCCAGTTTTTCAAATACAGGGTTGGTAGTCTAGCAACACCCAAAGATAGCCAGTGATTTTTAAGAATATTGTTATGAATTTATGGATTTAAAAAGACTGACCTGGCATGTTTTAATCGATTGCAGTTATTACTCTTTTTTAAAAAATATTTTATTGATTGTGCTGTTACTGTTGTCCCAATATTTTCCCTTTTGCCCCCCCACCCAGTACCCCCCATACCCTTCAGACAATCCCCTTACCTTTGTTCATGTCCATCGGTCATGCATATAAGTTTTCTGGCTACTCCATTTCCTATGTTGTACTTTACATCCCCATGGCTATTCTGGGGCTACCAATTTATACTTCTTAATCCCCTCGCCTCTTCACTCATTCCCCCAAATCCACCTCCTATCTGACAACCATCAAAATGCTCTCCATACCCATGATTCTGTCTCTGTTCTTCTTGTTTGGCTTAGTTTGTTTTTTAGATTCAGTTGTTTATAGGTATGTGTTTATTGCCACTTTATTATTCATAGTTTTGATCTTTTTCTTAAATAAGCCCCTTTAACATTTCAAATAATAATAATTTGGTGGTCATGAACTCCTTTGGTTTTTTTCTAGTCTGGGAAGCTCTTTATCTGGCCTTTGATTCTAAATGATAGCTTTGCTGGGTAGAGCAATCTTGGCTGTAGGCCCCTGCTTTTCATGACTTTGAATATTTCTTGCCAGTCCCTTTAGCTTGCAAAATTTCTTTTGAGAAATCAGCAGACAGCCTTATAGGAATTCCCCTGTAGGCAAGTAACTGCTTTTGTCTTACCTCTTCTAAGGTTCTCTCTTTATCTTTAGCCTTTGGCGTTTTAATTATTTGGCATGTATTTTGCAGTGAGCCTGTTTATGTCCATCTTGGTTGGGACTTTTTGTGCTTCCTGGACTTGCATGTCTATTTCCTTCACCAAATCGGGGAAGTTTCCTTTCATTATTTTTTCAAATAAATTTCCAGTTTCTTGCCCTTTCTCTTCTCCTTCTGGCGCCGCTGTGGTGCGAATGTTGGCTTGCTTGAAGTTGTCCCAGCGGCTGCTTCCACAACCCTCATTTTCTTGGATTCTTTTTTCTTCTTGTTTCTCTGCTTGGTTGTTTTTTGTTTCCTTATGTTTCATATCATTGGTTTGGTTCTTGGTGTCATCCACTCTACTGTTGATTCCCTGTAAATTGTTAATTTCCACGAGTATATCCTTCACTTCTGCCTGGCCCCTTTTATGCTGTTGAAGTACTCACTGAGTTCCTTGAGCATCCTTATAATCAGTGTGTTGAACTCTGCATCTGATAGATTGTTCATCTCCGTTTTGTTTAGTTCTTTTTCTGAAGTTTTAATCTGTTGTTTCATTTGGGCCATGTTTCTTTGTCCCCTCATTCTGGCAGCCTCCCTGTGTTTGTTTCTGTGTGTTAGTCAGAGCTGCTATGACTCCCTGTCTTGATAGCATGGCCTAGTCTAGTAAGTGTCCTGTAGGCTCCAGTGGCACAGCCTCCCCTGTCACCCAAATGGGGTACTGGAGGTTCATTCTCCCTGTGGGCTGAGTACACCCTCCTCTTGTAGTTGAGCCTTGGTTGCTGTTGGCAGGTCTATGGGAGGGATTTACCCAGACCAGTCAGCTGCAAGGACTGGCTGTGACCACTGATCATCAACCTCTACCCTCCGTGGAGGACCAGCTGTGCTGGGGCAGGATAGTGGTGCTCCATTGTGGTCTATAGCTGTCCACTGGGTGTGCAGGCCCTGGAGTTTCCCTGGGTGGTGTAGGTCAGGGTCAGCCACCACCTGTGTTCTGCCCAGGGCCACCTCGTGTGAGCTACAGAGCAATCTGCAGATGGCTGCTACTTGTGCTGGGTTTGGAGGTTCCCAGGCAGAGCCAAACTGTGATACAAAGGTGGCCATTGCTAGTGCCTGGCCTGGGGCCGCTTAGCCAGAGGTATGGGGCTGGGGTGCAGGCCCATACATTGGGTGGGGCGGAGCCTCAGGTAAACGCCAGGGTGGGGCAAGCAGAGTTAGCCAGGTTGATGGAATCTCGGATACGACTCCTGCCTGCCTGCCTGCCTGCCGGTTCTGTGGCTCTGCGGCGGGGGGAGGGCGCGAGAAAAGCGCAATGGCCTCTGCCCGCCATTCTGTCTGGGAGAGAGCTGCCCCCCAGCTCCAGCCCTGATGCCAGACACTTCAGTTCCACCCCATGTGCCACTGGTGCCTTTCAAGCTGCTACCCCAGTGGTGCTGGAGCTCAGAGGGAGTGAGTCTGAGTAAGTTAGGCACGGATTCTTTCAGTGGAACTGTTAGGGAGTCCAGTAGTTTTTCACATTCCAATCCCACTGGTTTTTGCAGCCAAAAGTTATGGAAGCTTCCCTTCCTGGCACTGGTGCCCTGCGCTGGGGGGCCAGGTATAGGGCTGGGACCCCTTGCTCCCAAGATATCCCTCCCAAATTTTTATCTACCACATATGAGTGTGGGACCCACCTATACCATGTACCTGTATCTCTGGGTCTCCTACCAATCTGCTTTGACGTGGTTTCTTTAGTTCTGCAGTTGCCAGATTTCCACTGAACTTGATCTCTGATGGTTTTGAGTGATCCTTGGTCTATACTTTAGTTGTGATTTTGATGTGGTTAATTTTGACTCGCAAGAAGGCGAGTCGTGTTTACCTAATGCCGCCTTCTTGACCAGAACTCGTAGTGTTCTTTATTGCTCTTTTTGAAACCCAAAATGCCCCATCTTTGGGCAGTGGAAGCCACTGTAAATTACCTCCAAGTTCTTTGGACGTAACCTCAGTTGTCCTGACTGGCTCCCTTGCCTTCTGGCACCACCTGTTGTTCCAGGATTGTTTTGTTCCCTGGACCTGGAATCTGCCATTTTGCAAAGAAGCCCTGATCCCTTTGAGAGGGAATGGTGTTTAGGAACCACGGCTGGGGACTGGAGGTGATGAGTGCCCCTGGGCCACCACTTCAGTGGGCAGAAGTAGACGATACATATTTAGAGTGAGAAAAATGAATTCATAGTGGTATTTCCAGCTTCAATAGGAGATATTATGGTTTTACTTAACTTTTGATTTTATATTTGCGTCTCTTTTCTGTTAAGTGAAGAACCTTGGTTTCTAACTACATTGACCTAAATGTTTATGATATGTGTTTTAAAATAATGATATTTATACTGCCATGACTGAATAAGAATACTGAATATAATTAATATTTTTTGTAGTTCTTTTTGTCATTAGGATATATCGTACCAGATATATCAACACTGTGTTTCGAAGTCACATAAAAATTTTTTTCTCTGTATGTTCATATCACCAATTTGATATACAGAGAGATTCATTTCTTTCATTTGAAAAATGTTTATATTAGTTTTAACCTCCCTTAAAAAGCAACTGTATATAGACACATATGTACATTGCATATGACCAATACATATTAACAAATGTACTAATTAATATTGTGCCCTTTCTTACACAAAAGATAGAACCCTATACCCACTATATACTGTAATACCCTAAAGTAGGGCATCCCTGGTCTATTTCAGCACAGCCGTTTGCTTCCCTGTGTGAATGCACTTGAGCTACAGTTGACTCTCATTATTCGCAGTAGTTCTATCAGGTCATCACTGCATGAACAAAGACCGAGCCGTGGCTCCAGGGGAGACACAAGGTGAGGCTCCTGCAAGCCCCTGGCCCTGTTTGTACCAGCTTCTCAACACGTGACCTCGTTTTATGTGTGTTTCTGTTTAAAGACATGTATTTAGTGTACGTTGACAATTGAACTCGTGGCCAACTACTATAGCTCATGCCTGAATGAAGCTTATAGCTAACACACACGTATTCTCCAGTCAGCACATCCTAGCCTTCTTGCTCTTAGAAACCCCAGGTAGCACTTGAGCCCTAGGCTTGGGGTGAGATCAACAACAACAACAAAAACAACCAAACAAACAAACAAAAAAAAACCCAAGCATGAAAAATGTGGCTCTAAATAGACCGTAGACCATGGAAAGGCCACTTGTTTATGGAATGAGAGTTGAAACAAGAGGCCAGAGCGTCACTTGGTTCGACCTCTGCTGGCAGTGTGCAGTGGGCGACTCGCAATTTCCACTGCTCTGCATGTGTTCCCAGGTGACTGTGAAACACCGTGAGTATTGATTTTGGAGTTACAAGTACATTTTAGCAAGTAGGCAAATCTGTGCATAATGAGGACAGATTGCATTTCATTCGCCTGTACTTTCTCCTTCCCTCTGTACTAAGTTCTACGTTTCTTGGGAGGAGAGACCTTCCTCGGATGTGTCTTGGTCCTGATAGGGGCTTAATAATGATGGATGCAAGAATCCCCAAGTGAGAATGGATTACTTCCTATTTGCAGCCCGATACTCTCAACATTTGTGTTTAATTTGGTTTAGATGTGTTTCCATTCTTCTGACTTAGTTCTTTCTCAGTAAGGTCCTGGTCTGGCACATCAGTCGTCAGATCTCTTCTTACCTGAAGTCAAGCTCCTGTGAAGTTTCCCACGTGTTTTATTTGGGACAGTTGTTCGCCCTACCATAGGATTTACCCAGATTTCTGTAAATAGGGGACTCTGCTGATACTCTATGCAAATCATGCTTTCATTTGTCCCAGGCTGATGGACGTGGACTCTTTCAGCCCCATAGACTCTGACCAAGAGGCTCATTACATTGTCCTGACAGCTGATCTTGAGCCATGAACTTTAGCCTGTTAGGGAGAATTTCCCCCGGAAAGTCTCTGAGGAGAAGTTGAAGCATTTGCATGAGCTTGCCTGATGAGGTTTTGTAGGATGTTGCTAATTTGAGACTCCCTGGGTTTGCCCTGACTTCAGATAGGTGGGACCGTGTCTGGGTGCGATCAGCAGCCTAAATATACCGCGTCAGCGTGCCTGCAGAGGAAGGGAGCTTCCAGAGCGCTTGGGAAGGAGCCCTGGCTTCCCTCTGGGGACCGCTTCTGTTGGAGCCTTCATCACCCTTTGTTTGCACTTAGTGCATCAAATTCCAGGCAGATAGAAGTTCAGCCTCTGTAAAGGGCTGTCACAGAAACATGCATTTGCTAAACTCTTCAGGGGATTTGCATTTACATACACAAGAAAGAGCATCTACTATTTACGGCTTCTTCTTATTTTGAAAGGTTCAAACCATTTTACTAGTGATGCATCCTCTGGTGGCTGCCGTCATCACATTTATTTGTGTTGGCAAAGGAATAGGATTAAGTGGGCCCGATGCCGATGCCGTGGCTTAGTTGCGATAATGATTACTGTCAACTAAGGAGTATTTATCACGTGCTAGGCATGGTGTGAAGAGCTTTTTTCAGGTAAAAAGAGCTTTAAAGAGCTTTTTTTAAAAAAATCTTACAGCTGTTCTGAGGAGATAATATCAACACCCATTTCACAGATGAGAAAGCTGAGTCTCACAGAGGTGAAGCAACCTCCCCAGAGTCACACGGCCTGTCGGTAGCAGTGTCTAGGTTGACCTGACTTCAAAGACCGTGTTAACCACCTTGGTCAGAAGTGTCTCTGAAAGCCTCTTTGTGATAAGGTCTTGCTGTGTGGCCTCAAAGCCAGCCTTATTCAACTTGCTTAATATTTACTGGGCCTTCATCTGATGCCAGACACCACAGTTGGCATTTGCGGCATTAAGAATAACAGCATCAGCCAGCTCTTGTATAGAATTTAATGTGCTCAGTGCTATTGTGAGGATTTTACACATATTGACTCAGGTAGTCATCCAAATAATCATTTGAGGGAGGTCTTATTATTACCCTCCTTTGACAGAGGGGGAGACTGAGGCGCAGAGAGGTTGAGTAAGTCCAACGTTGCACAGTGAGTACACAGCAGGGTCAGGATTCACACCCAGGCACTGGGTCCCAGCGCCGGAGCACTACAGTACACTGTTAGTGCCACTCAGAGATGGAACACTTGTAGGGGAGTGAGGACAGTGCACACAATAGCTGTGATTTCCAGTGAGGAGGGGTATTGTGTTTCCACCCACAGCGAGTCTGCAGTGTCATACATTTGCCTCCCAAGGAGGTGGCCATCGGTTGGCTGCCTACCTGTCCTGAAGCCAGCTGGGCCCCTGATTCAGACTCTCTGATTCCTTGTTCTCCAGTCCCCTGTCCCCTGAACCTGCTCTGTGGTGTGGGCAACCACCCTGGGGACCTGCCCCATCTATCCTGAGCATTGAGTTTACTTCTACAAGTTAGGAGACCGTGTTATAGAACGTAGTCTTAGGAAGGGCTGCTTATCCCCCTGCGTCACCAGAAAACACAGACATTATAGCTGTACCTCTCCTGGGGGCTCTTGGGAGGTTTCACGTTAATGTAGCCGAAGTCACCGGTTTGCTGCCTGGCATGTAGTACGTGGTCCGTTACCGGCATCAATGTGTTACTCTTCACTGTTTGTTGCGTTTTAGTCTAGACAGTGGTCCTACACTCCCTTTGTTTCAGCTCAAAGCCACCGTCATAGGACCTACTTTATTATTTTTTTTCACTTAAGTCATTCGAAAATTATTCATATAATGCATGACCCACTGTTTTGGTAAAAAACAATTAGAATATTACAGATAGCACTAAAATGTCCCTGAACACCCCTCCAATTCTGGGACCTGTGCCCTGCTTCCCACAGCTAACTAGGATAATCAGTTTGCTGTGTAACCTTCTGTATTGCTTTCCATATACTTCTTTTTTAGAAAAAGATTTTATTGATTTATTTTTAGAGATAGGGAAAGGGAGGGAGAGAAACATCAATGTGTGGTTGCCTCTCATGTGCCCCCTACTGGGGACCTGGCCCGCAACCCAGGCATGTGACCTGACTGGGAATCGAACCGACACTTTGATTTGCAGGCTGACACTCAGTGTACTGAGCCACAGAAGTCAGGGCCATTTTCCATATATTTCTATGTACACATCATTCGTTAATGTTCTGTTTTTCGCTTTAGTAATATGTCTTATTATTAATTTCTTCTTTTTCAAGTCTCCTCTGTTCTTGATGATTTTTGTCTCATTCTCCTATCGAGACTGAATATTAAAGTCTCCAACTGTTATTATTTAAAACATTTTTAATCTATCTTTCAGTCTCTAACTATTATTGTTACATTATTCCTCCCTTCAATTCTGTGAGTTTTACTTTCATGTATTTGGGGGCTTTGTTATGCTTGGGGCTTTCATGTGGTTCGGGGCATGTCGTTTGTGGTATCGATGTCATCTTTTAGAGTGCTGTATTATACACTATCGAGTGTCTGTGTACCAGTCAGCATGGGTCGGACATGCTGCCATAACAAACAGCCCTTGTTTCAGCAGCTTAATACAATGAGAGCTTGTCTTCCTTTCATGCTGCATGTTCAGTGTAGGTCGGTGAGGATCTCTGCTAATTGGAGCCACTCCTGGGCCTGGGCTGATGGAGGCTTCAACTTCACGATCACCAAGGCAGGGAAAGGGGATGGTAGAGCCTCCCTCGCCGGTTCTTGAAGGCTTCCACTTGGATGAAACATGTCACTCCTGCTCACGTTTCATTGGCCAGAGCAGGTCAGATGGCCGTGTCTTCAAACAATGCGGGGAAGTAGCCTTTTATGATAAATGAACCAGGAATTAGTGAGTAGCGCTAATGACATCCATAATACAGATGTTCCATAGTTTATTTAACCATTTTCCTTTTAAAAGTCATTTAGGATATTTCTGATTATTTTGTTATTACAAACAGTTCTGCAACAGATAGCCTAGTACATGCCTGCTTGAGGCTTTGCCTTCTGCCACACTGTGTTTAAAGCTGATGATACCCCCACTTACTCCTTAGATGCTCCTCTTAACCTCTTAGTCTGTCCAAGACAGTTGACAGCTACAGAGAGTCTCAAAGGTCTTGCAAAACAGGACCTTGATCCTGTGCTGAGGATCAAGGTAGAAATCTGGACTCTCTCTATCGTTGGGGTCTGAGCAGCCTGGGGGCTCTGGGACTGGTTCACCAATGAGCTGCAGTTAAAGTGTAGGGATGTTCAAAGCAGGGACAAGGTTATGCCTGGTGTGAAGAACCAGAACAAATTTAAAAGAGACAGTCTTTGCAATCGTTATTGAAGGGCCATTAGGAGGTGACAGAGAGAAGTAATAGGGCAAGGGAACAGGTGACAGGGCAAGGAAGTGCAGGGTCCACAGATGGAGTGTGTGGAAGTTGGCCATCAAGACCGAGGTCTCATGTCAAGAGCTTTGAATACCGACTTTGATGGGCAGTGGGAGCCAGTGAAAGTTCAAGAGTGGGGGAGTGGCCTCATCAGAGGTGTGCTTTAGGATGCCGCACCAGGCACCACGTAGGGTGACAGTTTGCAAACTCCAATGCTTCGAGGTCCCAAAGAGGCCGTTGTAATGAATGAGACAGTGTCTCCCGAAATAAACCTACAGTCTAAATAACAGCTGCCTGCTTGCTGGGTCAGGGCAGCTCAGGTCAATTGCCAGCCTCCTCTTTCAATCAGAAAGCCATCCCTGATGGAGTTGCCATCGACTGGGTGTAAGATAATGAAGAGAGAGGCAGGGAGGACATGGGGCCCACGGGAGGTGGGGACGGCCACCGCTGCGTTCCGGCTGAGTTTTCCACGCAGGAATGTGTGTTCAGAATAGCTGGATCTTCTGTTTGTTTTTCAAGAGAAGCCAGACATTCAGCTTTTATGTGATTTCTCCTCGTTTTCAAAGGTTGGCAACTAATGCACACCTGGGAAGGCACTTTGGCCTGTGGGCTGGGACTGGCCTGCCTGGGACTCCATGTGCTCTCGTCCAGGCGGTTTTGTCCTTGGTGAGCCTCAGTCACGTGCCTTTGGTGGCTTGACTTTCCAGTAGTGTGAGGAAGGAGGAAAGGAGGAATGACTTCATGTGGCCGTCACTAGAGAGGACCTGTTACCTTGTGTGCTAAATCCGCCTCAGCCCTAGTCTCATTATAATGCCTGTGATAATTGAAGTTCACCTGTAGGCACTGAAATTGCTGGGCAGGGCTGGTTTACAGGGTGGCATCCAGATGGCCCAGTACCTGTATTCCATGTGCCATTTACAACCTTTGAAGTGAAAACTCAAGATTTCAAAAATTCTTGCATGGAACTTATAGGACCCCCCTCCCCCCCGCCCAAGAATTCATCTGAGGACCCTCACAGGTTCACATGTCCTTGTTTGAGGTACACTAAGGTGGATGCTGTCAGAATTAGATGGACTGGGAGAGAAACGAGAAACAGAAGTGGAATGATTTGGTAATATTTCAGTTGGCAAAATGATAAATCAGCCATTTCCTCAGTCTGCTTAAGGGTAGAGTAGGCTCTGGTAATTCTGGTTGTGGGAGAGCCGGTGGGAGGAGGTCCTAGGGGTGCAGGCCTGGGATCGTAAACCTTCCTCAAATCTCAGAGAAAGCTTTAAGGAGGAAGAGATATTTGAATCAGGTCTTGCAAAAAAGAGGGAAACTTTTTAGGATGTATCTCCAGCCAAAGCATCTGATTTTGTCAGGATCTGTGGAAGACGCACAGATATGACAATCTCCCTTGGATTTCCCGGGCACATTTGGTCTGTGATCTGCTCAGGGGCTGAGGCCACGTGACGTTGCTCACTGCTGCGCCCCTACTGCCCGCCACTGCCCATGAGTGCGGCTGAATAGTGGTGGGAAGAGGGCAGGTATGGTCATCCCCAGGGCTGCTCAGACCTTGCATCTTGATTTTTGGGTAGGAAAAAAGGTCACCACAGACACAGACTATGGCTATTGCTGTCATGGCTCTAGGTGACCTTGTAGCCCAATGAACATTTGGTGTCGCTGACCTTCACTACACGGCTGAAGTCTCGGGTGCCCAAATGTGTCCTTGATGGGCCTCACCCTGTGAGATGCCCTGCTGACCCACAGACGGCCACCAGGGGAGACCCCTGAACTCCCATTGTATTAAGCGAGTGCACATGAAAATTGATCACTTGCCACATTCGTCAAAGTGTTGTCAAGCCCCCATTGCTAGGCCAGGCACGGAGACCGATGCAGGATGCACGGGGAGAGAGATCAGAGATCGTGTAATCTCTCTGCAGTCTGACAGATCTGGTTGGTAAGCTCTGGAGGTCAATGTTCAGTAACTCGTAGTGGACTCTGGAGTCAGCTCTCCCAGCTTCTCTTTCGTCATTGCTACGGCAGGGATAATGACTTCTCTGCAAAGTTGTCGTGAGAACAAACCACAAAGCGGTAACATTTTTGGAATTTATTTTTTAGCAACCGCTTCTTTTTCTGCCTAGTTCTAGGAACCCCAGAACCCTTCAGTGTCCGCTTGGCTACACTTGTATCCAGGGCTGTGAAGATCAATTTACGAGGAAGTGCCAAGAAAAGCAGCAGAGTAAAAGTGTTCCTGGCGATGACAGGCAAAGTCGGTTGAGTGTTTCCTAAGGGTCAGGTGCTACGCTGAAGTGCTTTGCACGATTACTTCTCTGATCCTGCTAACAACAGTGTATACCCAGAGGACCGTTCTTCTGAGTTTTCAGACAGAGACCTGGTGAACCATGAGTTCGATGAAATATATATCCTGTGTCACACAGCCAGTAAGTGGCAGGACCCCCCTTAGAGCCCCTTTGGAGCCTTACCTCAATTTGAATTAAGAGAGGGGCAAAGAGGAAAAGTCATGGGAGAGGGTGGTGTGTAGGAGCCGGATTCAAGAAGTCAGGGTGGAGAACGTGGGGGAAGGTATATGAGTTAGTGACCCGAGACTGCGGAGGCAAATACCATACCATACCATACCAATACCATACCAATACCATACCATACCATGCAATACAATACAATACAATACAATATAATAGAAATGTATTCTCTCACAGTTCTGGAGGCCAGAGGTCCAAAGTCAAGGTGTCAGCAGGTGCCATGCTGCTCCTGAAAGTTGTGGAGGGAGAGCGCTTCCTTGCCTCTTCCAGCCTCTGGTGGCTGCAGGTTTCCCTTGGCTGGTGGCTGCTTCCCTCCAGTCTCTGCCTCCATTTTCATACAGACTTTTTCTCTCTGTCCCTCTGTGTGTGTCCACCTCTTACAAGCACACTCTCATTGGATTTAGGGCCCACCCTAATCTAGTATGATCTCTTACTTCTTACTTTAGTTACATCTCCAAAGACCCCATTTCCAAATAAAGCTTATATGAATTTTGGGGAGACACTATTCCGTCCACTACAGTAGGATGGGCAGGTACAGGGGGAGAGCGAGAGGCATGGAAGGGGATGGGGCAGATAGGGCGTGGCATCGTCACTGCTCCATGCCACTGTGACAGCTTCCGGTGGTGTGTGTGAGGAGTGACTTTTGAAGCTCCCCCCACCCCTGTCACAAGAGCCGCTGACAGCCAAAAGAAACCAGGTCTCCCGTCCTGGTCCAGAAAAATCAATGTACAAATTCCAGGTCGTTTCTCCTTTTGGGCCACCTGGTGATGAGCACTCTGCTTCTGAAGCCAGCCTGGGGAGGGGACAAGATATGCCATTCATTTTCTAGATGTTGCAATCACCCCACCTCCGTTCCCAGACCTCTTGCCCAGGGTAAGGCCTCTCACCTCTGGGCCACAGGAGACTCACCAAAAGGTTAATTTGGAACAGACTGTTTTCAGAGCTGCTGGAAACAGTGTCTGCCCCGAGGGGACTGACTACCAATGAGGTTTTTTTTTTTTTTTGTTTTTTTTAACCAGCTAAGCCTCCCTCGCTGGCATTTCACAGTCTTTAAAGTTCCCTGTTCACTGTCTTCCTGAAACACAACATCTGAGGAACTGGGATCCGAGAGAAGAATGCTGTCCTCTAAAGTATCAATCTTAAATCACTCTTCCTTTTCATCTGTTTGCCTTCTACGTTGGATTTTCACATCTGGTTCCTTGTTGAATATTTGGGCAATATGCAGCAGAATTAAGAAGAGAAAACAGTTCCATAATCCCACCACCCAAAAGCATTTACTGACACATTTTTGGTATTTTTTTCCCTTTATATATCGATGTCGTCTGCACAGAGTGCTCTGTGTCTCACTTTTCATGCTTACCTGTACATCGTTAGCATTTCTCTGTCACTTTAAACTCTCAGATAACTTTGAATCCCTGTGGACACACAGAACTGCAGTTTTTCATAAGGGCACACATTCCAACTGAGATGTCCTATATTGCCTATGTTTTGCTCTAAGTTTCCAGGGTTCCAAATGGTCTTAAGGTCAGTATATTTTTTTTTGTGTTTCCCAGAAGGATATAATGTATCACCATTTGAATAATATTAATCTCCATTTTTCATTTTAACAAGAAAGCCAAGGCACAGCATTAAGCAGAGTTAGACCCAGATTACTGGATACCAGTGAAATAGCTTTTCCCACTCAACTTGGCTGCTTAATTTTGATAAAATTAATTTCAGTACATAATAACACTGAAAATCTAAGACCCATGTTTATTGCAGCGCCTCCTAGAGGTTGAGAGAGATATAGGCCACGTGCATGTTTTTTAGTGTTCCGCTCCTCGAGGAATGAAGGAAAATAAGGGAAGGCCAAAACAGAATTATGCAAGTTGGTGATGTGTTCTCAATGTTTCCACTTAGGGAATCAACACGGGTAACACACGTGACAGAATGATTCATGGCGTTTTGAGTGGCATCAGGTGTCTGAATGTGAAGTCCTTTCTGAATTAGAGGCTCAGGACAAGTAGCCCTCCTGGCCCAAGAAGCATAAGCCCTGGCTTCTTGCCAAGCACTATGCTGGTGTTTAAACCCTTCCTTGTGTTTGCTACCCATGCCTGTAGAGAGAGACTTCGTGATTGTCGTGAATTGTGGTGTTTGTCTAGTCAGTTCTATAATTTATTCAGCAAGTGTATCAAATGCCTGGCATTCTGAGAGACTGGGAGGGAGGTGGTCCCTGCCCTCAGGGAGCTCTCTCACGCGGACATGGGCTTGTACAGAAGACGATTTAAAGCACGATAAGTCCTTGGATAGAGACGTGCTCAGGTACTGCCATAGCAGAGGAGGGGGGGTTTTATTTGGAGAATGTATTGGTCGGCTTTTGCTGCAGCAACAAATAATGGCCAACTTCAGTGATTTACAGTGACAGACGCTCTATTTCTTGCCTGTTAGTTGGTGAGGCACTGTAGCAGCTCTGCTGTGGGCTGTGGCTTGGGTTCAACTCTGCTCAGTGGGACTCTCGTTCTGGAACCCAGACTACAGGAACAGAAGCTACCTGGACATTCTCTTCTCGTGACAGCTCATTGAAGTCAAGAGGTCAAACATCTTGTCAAATCACATTCCACAGGCCAAAGCAAGTCACCTGACCACACCCATCGTTAGTGGGGCAGGCAGGATTCTTCTTCTTATATGTGTGTGTGTGAGAGAGAGAGAGAGAGAGAGAGAGTTTTTACAGATAAATGCAGTCTGCCACAGAGAAGATTTAACGGGCGATGATCTTTCAGTTGGGTTTTGCAGGATGCATAGAAGTTCATCACATATAACTGATACATGGAGGCTTGGAAACACATGGTTTCTTAAAGGCAAAGTCAGTACTATGACCACTTGCTGTAGCAGGTTCCATGTGGCCTACAGAGCAGGAGCATCTGGTAGTGAATTTCCAATATGATCAGCCCTCTGGTCTTCGTCACTGACATCCTTCCCTTTGCTGGTGACAGAGTAACACAGGTGAGCATACAGATGCCCTTTTCTGAGGACCACACCAGGATACGCTTCATGCTAGATTCCTGCCTGCCTTCCTAAATGATGTTGGAACAAGGAGTTCCCACAGCAACACACTCCAGAGCCTCTTCCCAAGAATCCCACAATGCTGTGTAACCCTGGGCAGCACAGTGAGAGAGCACAGGTGTGGCCCAGCCCTACCTGGGCCGCTCCAAGCATTTCTCCAGTCGTCTCCAGGTATCCTGGTGAAATCTTGAAGCTTTTTAAGAAGAAAAGGAGGTTTAAATTGTGATGAAATATAAACCATAGTGCTTCTGAGGGGAGGACCATCGCCCAGCCCTGCTTTTCTTAGCCTCGTGCAGGAACAGGTACAAAGCAAAATCCTGTCAGCCAGCGCGAACTCTTGTTTTCTTTTCATGCCAGACACTGTGCCGAGCCCTTTTCCGGCGGTATCTGATGTGAACCTCACCGCCGTCCTATGAGGCCAGTGTTCTTATTAGACATGAGGATATAGAAGCTCTTTCTTGGTTAATAATTGTATTAACCAATGCTACTCCAATAAATTCAGTAACAATTTAAAAGTATAAAAATAAAACAAGGAGACTAGCAAACATTGGGAGTTGTTAAAGATACAGTGCACTAAACTGAGACTTCTTGGTATAATCTTGATGTAACTGAGAAAGCATTGGGAAAAGGGAGTAGCCCTTCCACCGCGTGATTCAGGGTGATGCCGTTTGCAGGTGCCAGCTAACACACTCCCCGATGTTAACAGGCGTGCGGATGCCACACTTTGGTAGACGGTATCTTAGGCCATTGTGCTGGAGGGGAAAGCCCAGTGAAAGACATGGGAGCTGGGGTGGAGGGCAGCGGAAAGAGAACTGGAAACGCAGACAAGCGTTGTCTCCCATGTCACCACTGTCCCTTTGGTCAGGCGACTTAGACTGGGGAGGACAGAAACTAGCTTTAGGGTGAACTTGTTTCATAGAAAACAACAATGGGGACAGTGAAGTGGTGTCCAAATTTTGTTCAGGCTGTGGCACCCCTTTTCCCGAGAGAAATTGTACTGAAGATGCCAGTATAAAAAGCAGGTGAAAGTAGAGCCACTAAGCCTCAGCAGTTGGCAGTATTGGTCTCCTGCCTGCTAGGTTCCCGTGTGGAACCCCTGAGGGTTCCATGGAACCCAGTTTGAAAACCACCGGCCTAAGGCCATGGCTGTTGGGCATGGGAGTGAGAACCAAGTTTGAGTCTTGGTTCTGGGACTGACTTGTTTCTTGGCGTTGCATGTTCATGTGCTACTTTCCTCACCTGCAAAATTGGGTTGGATGAGAAGTCCTCTAAGGCTCACTTTTTGTTTCAATATTCTATACAGTGACAGACAGTGATTTACATACTGAAATTGAGCGGGACATTTCATTACTCGCTTGCCCCATGGCCTTAACAATTCAAAAGACTGTCTGCCCTGTAGCTTGCTTTGGAAACTCAAGTGTGGGTTATTGGCAGTCCCTAACTTTTCTCTGGGGCGTGTTGCTGAAACGTTTGCTTGCAGGAGGTGTGTGACTCCCTATGCCACACGTCTTGTCTGAGTCACAGCCCACTGAAATCTCTCTGACCTCAGAGCCGCTGCGTAGCCCGGGAGTCTCTCTGACCTTTGAGCCCCGTGGGCTTTCCTGTTCACTTCCCAAAGCCCGAGTATTGTCTTCGTGTCACCGTGTCATAGACATGCTTGAAACTGCTCAACCGCTGCTCTCCTCCAGCCAGTAGAAGGGGCAGCTTTCACAAACTGTGCTTCATTTACTGTTCTATTTCTAGGGCTGGTTGCTTAGGAATATTTTGCCTTGATGCGGGCCCTTAAAGGTGAAGGTAGGTGTGCATTTCCACATTTGTTCGGATTTCGGAAGTCTTGTTTTTCTCTCAAAGCAGCCTCGCTCCATAAACATGCTGGTGGATTCTAAAATGTAATCCAGAAGAAAGCCAAACTCAGGAAATAGCCTTGTGGTGGGGAGGGGGGAAATAGCCTTGTGTGGGGGGGAGAGGGGAGGGGGAAAATTCAAAGATAATGAATTTTCTAGTCACTTCCTTTCTGATGTTTATTTGGGAACGTCTGTGAATGGATACATGGCAACTTCATTTGAACATGGTCTGTGCCTTGTTTCCCTACACGAATCAGTTTCACTCGAGCAGGAAGTACAAGTGGGAAGCGGGGAGGCCACGTTGTGAGCCGATTGCTTTCAACCCCTCTCTCTTGCACATATCCACCTCAAATACTTCCTTTCCTTATTGCGTGCTGCTCTCTTGGGAACCAATGATCACGTTACCTTTACCCAGCTCCGATCTCCCAGTATCGTCCAGCTGTCACTAGGAGCTTCCACGTGATGTTTTCCTGTCTTCGAAGACAAGAAGTGTGGTTCTACTGAATACCTTTTCAGTGAATTGGCAGCTCCCAGAGAAGGGCTGTCCAAGGGCTATTATGAGGGCAGTTGTATTATTATAGAGCTTCATAGGAAGAGAAAGGGAAAAATTTTTACAGTATTAAAGATACAGCTTTAATATTCCCCCCCCCCCACAGATATTTCTGGAAAGCTAACACACTCATTTGCATTTCATGACTAAACAGTGTGAAGTTAACTTGCTTTAACCTTGTATTCTTACAGGTGGTTGGTTTGCTTGCAGATTTTTCCATTCCCCCCCTTTTTTTCCCTGATATTCTCTCTCTCTTCCTCTTCTGTGCTCACTTAATCTCTAAACAGGTCAGGGCAGCAGAGCAGTTTCCACGGTGGCTGACGTCAATCCCGCCCTGCAGATTCGTTAGCAGAGGGTGTTGGGAGAGGGGTGCAGCTGGTGCCCTCACCTGGAGACCAGATCTCACCTGAGATACCTGCCGAGTGTCATCTCAGTCTCCCAGCCCCTGGCTGGAGGTTCACAGTCTCTAAGTTTCACAAATTCTGGCTGAGAGAAAGTGCACCTGCTCAATCTCCATGGAATCAGCAGGGCAGCACTCCCCGTCCTGACAGTTCATCATGATGGCTGATCTCACAGACGTTGTAGTCAGAGAGAGCCAGGTGTGAAGCTTGGTGTTGTCAACTACTTGGTCAGCCCGAGTGAGTCATGTAACCTCTCCGAGCCTCAGTTTCCCCAATGAGGAAAATAAAAATAGCTACTTGATAGAACTGTTGACCGGCAGTGTTTCTCAAAGTGGGGTTCCTTTGAATTGGCATCAGCTGGGTACTTGTTAGAAGTACAGATTTTCACACCCCACCCCAGAGCTACTGAATCAGCAACCCTGAGAGTGGGCCCCAGGGGTCCGTTTTAACAAGCCCTCCAGGGGCTTTGATGAGAACCTCTGCTGGAAGGAGTCCGCGAGAGACTCAGGGACACATCAAAACCTTATTATACCTTACTGGGAAAGAAGCTTTGGGAAGACAAGTGACTATTTTTTAAAATTTACTTTTTAGAGAGAGGAGTAGGGAGGGAAGAAAAGAGGGAGAGAAATATGGATTGGTTGCCTCTTGTGTACCCCCAACTGAGGACTGGTCCTGCAACCCGAGAATGTGCCGACTGGGTATTGAACCAGTGACCTTTTGGTTTGCAGGATGGTGCCCAGCCCACTGAGCCACACCAGCCAGGGCAACAAGTGACTTTTAAAATGTCTATCGTCCATGTGTCCCCAACACCTGGAACAGTGCCTGGCACATAACAGGTACTCAGTAAATATTTGTGGAACGAATAATGTTAACTATTATGATCACTCGATTCTCATTTTTTACTAATTATTACATACTATCTTCCTACTTTTTGAGTCATGGAATTCAATCAGAAGACAGGGAACGTGGTATAATCTAGTCCGAATCTTTTCAGAGAGACAAGAGTAAATGAGTCCTATCTCGTGGTCATTTTATTATCTCCCTCTTGTTGTGGCTCAAAGGCTCATTCCCAGGCGTGAGGCACAACTGAGATTCCAGCCCTTGTCACCTGCCTCTCAGCGACGTGTTCTTTCTGCTGCAAGGGGCTGTCGTTATCGGGAAGAGAGCCCGGTCACAGCAGTTCTGGGTCCTGTGTAGTCTTTCTTTGCTTATGTGCCATAGCCGCAGTGCGTGGGCCGCACAGTGCGTTAGCGTTTCTCTTTCCTCCTCAGGCTGCCCGCCTCCCTTCATCGCTTTCGCCAGTCCCAGAGGTCCGCGCGTCTCAGAACAGGGCGCATGGGCCATGGAGGGGACGTGTGGTGATTTGGGGCTGAGGTCTGGCACGCAGGCAAGCCATCGTAGTCGTCACTTTAAAAGTGTTTCACTTTATTGGTATTGGAAAACGTATGACGAACACCCCCCCTCAAAGTGGGGCTTGTGGATATTCCTCAGGACGCGGCTAAAATGAGTAGTGAAAGTGCGTCTGCATCAACTTGAAGACAAATTTTAAAGAAGTAACAATTGTGATTTTAAATGAACAGCAGTGGTTGTGGCAAGGATCAGAAAGGTGCTCTGCAGGGAGCCTTTTTCGGAAACAGTGGCCCATGGGCCGAGAACCTCGTCTTTGGGGTTAAACACAGCTAGACTCGAGTTTGGGGACCCGCCGTTTACCAGCCTATGACCTTGGCTAAGTCAGCGAACAT
The DNA here is from genome assembly GCA_007922815.1 of Macrotus californicus. Classification (NCBI taxonomy): domain Eukaryota; kingdom Metazoa; phylum Chordata; class Mammalia; order Chiroptera; family Phyllostomidae; genus Macrotus; species Macrotus californicus. The sequence continues at coordinate 106,010 of VMDR010000360.1, read as the reverse complement.
CCTCATTAGGGGCCTGATGGTCACACCTCTCCCTTGTCTGTGTAGCCTCAGGGACACTGTTGTATTCCTTGTAAGTCATTTTCTCTGACCTGTGGCACCCCTTTCAAAGGCTAGCATGTGAACCATTTTTCACAAAGCATTTCAAACATTTTTTTAATCCTCACTAGAGGATGTGTTTATTGATTTGAGAGAGACAGACAGGCAGGCAGACAGACATTGATGTACTGATGTGAGAGACAGACATCGGTCAGTTGCCTCCCATATGCATCCTGACTGGGGATCGAACCTGCAACCTAGGTATGTGCCCAGACTGGGAATCAAACCAGCAAACTTTTGGTATAAGGGACAACATGTCAAAGAACTGAACCACCCGGCCAGGGCAGTTTTTTACTTTTTATGTACATATTTCAACAACTATATTTGCCTCTTTAAATAGAAAGGGCTAAGCAAAATGGGACCTTTCGTTATTGTCCTGGTCATCGCTAGCGATGTGGATCACACGCATTCCCCTGCAGTGGTATTCCAGGGTTAGACCGGGATATTTGAAGTGTTTGCCCCAAGGCAGGTTTGCCAGGTAAAGTACAAGGTGCACAGTGAAATTTGAATTTCAGATAAACCATGAATCACTTTTCAGTGTAAGAAGGGCCCATGCAGTATTTGGGCAGGAATGTTTATCCTCCGTTTGAAGATCAGAGACATCAGGAACGTGTCCAAGGTCACACAGCCAGTAGGCAGTGCAGCCCGGGTTTGAACCTAAGCAGTCGGACTCCAGAGACTGTTGTCGACCTCTCTGCATCGTTCGGTGTATGTTTGTGATGAATCCATATATAAAACACTTTGAACCTTTGGAGGAATTTTTCTTTAAAAAAAAAGTATTTTTATTGCATTAATTGGGGTGACATTGGTTAATTACGTAGACAGGTTCAAATGTGCAGTTCTGTGATCCATCACCTCTGTGTCATGCTGTGTGTGCACCCCCCCCAAGTCAAGTCTCCTTAGTCACCATTGGCCCCCCTCTCCCCTCCCCTACCTCCCTGCATTGGGCACCTTCTTAAATATGGGTTTGGGTCATGGTGCTGATGTTCCTATGATGGGAAAGATAATAAAATGCAGTGGGTTACAAGTTGTAAGTTGGGTTTGCCTATCTGTGGCATTTCAAAAATCCGATGAATAATAACCAACTTGTGATTTATCTATATCTGTCTGTCTCTCATCTATACATCCATCCATCCATCCATCCATCCATCCATCCATCCATCGTCCCCAACACTGTGCCTGGCACATGCTGGGTTTTCCATACGTGGCAGTCATCGTGATTTAGAATTTGATGTCTGTTTTCTGTTTTCTCTTCTTTCCCTGATGCATCCCTCAGGTGTCCTGTGAGTTCCCACTGCAGACTGACTCTAGACCCTTAGGCTGCTGTCAAAGAGTCTTTCTTTTGCAGAGGGTCTGTTTCTGATGGGAATGTATGTCTAGCATTGTGTTCCTTATTAGCTGTGTTCCAGAGAAATATACTCCCGAGTCTGTGTATGGGTAGGAGTTGGGAAGCCTCTGTGTTGGATTGTGGGTAAGAGGCAGTGGACCTCTGAGTAAGCAGTCACGGCATTTGGGTTAGGTTTGTATCGCTGCATACAAGTTTAGCAACTTCAAACAATAGACATTTCTTCACTTTACAGGTTTTCTGGGTGATCCATCCAGGCATGGCTTAATGGGGTCCCCAGTTCAGAGCCTCACAGGTGGTCCTCGGTGTGGCTGGGCTGCGTCTCATCTGAAGGCTCACCTGGAGAAGCATCTACTTCTCAGCTCATTCGTGTCATTGGCAGATCTATTTGCTTGTAGCTCTATGGCTGAGGGCCCCCTGGTTCTTGCTCACTGTTGTCCTGGAGGCCACCCTCATGTCCTAGCAGTCACCTGCAGATCCCCAACCCTACGACTATCTCTGTGGGCAGTTCACAGCTCAGCTGGGTGTCCTTCAAGGCCAGCAGGGAAGTCTTTCTCTGCAGTCTGCCAAAATGGAGTTTTACATACCAAGTCCCAATTCTGGGAATGGCATCCAGTCCCATTTGCCATATTCTAGTGGCTAGAAGCAAATCACGTGTTCTGCCCTCACTCCAGGGCAAGGGTTGTACCAGGGTGTACCAGGTCACGGGGCCATCTCAGGATTCTTTCTGCCTTCTGCAGCCTCCCTGGAGACCGTACTTAGAAGTTAGTGAACGGGCTTTGTGAAAACGATTCAACGTCTCACAAGACTTTATCTACACTTTATTTTATGGTTGTGCCCCAAAGGGGAGGGGCGCGGAATTGTTGGATGTGTGGCCTTGGGATAAGCAGAGATTTATATGTTTTTGTCGCACCCTAAGAGTCCATGCTGGGCCAGTCAGACTCACGTGCCTATGTACCAAGACAGCCTGTGCTCACGAGATGCTGGTCCGTGGTGTGAAGCCCCAGGAAAGAGGGTGACTTCTCGTCCATAAGGGAGAGCCTAAGGCCATCTGACCCTGCTTCCTGCCTTGAAGCAGGAATTTACTGTAGACAGCTCCTTACCCCACCCCAACCAAAGCAAGCCAGGAGACCAAAGAGCCCCGTAAAAACCTCCTCCTGTTTTCTTAAAGCAAGTGGAAAGAGAGAAGCTTCACTAACCTCTTCTCCAGCTGGAGCACTTTGGAAGTGTGACTGCACTTGGCTCGTGCTGAGACAGCTGCTGGGGGTGGGGGTAGCTGTCAGTGTCTGTTCACAGTCCCACCCCCTCTGAAGTACACTGGAGTCTCCTGACCCCCAGCCTGGGAGCTGGTTTGCAGGAGGGTAACGCGCAGGAGGCTGCCGCCCGTGGGAAGCCACCTGGCAGAGGCGCTAAGTTGCTGAGTGAGGGTAACATGTGGCTGTTGGCGTGCGTGTGTATGTGTGTGCGTGTGCACACACACGCAGGGTGCACGGCACACTGCCAGCTCGTTCATGTGGGCGGTCAATGTCTCCAGCCAACCGAACCATCTGCGGGGGTGTTTTCAGAGCAGACTTGAAAATAAAACAATCTTCCCAACAATGTGGGGACTTGAGCCCATTCTATTGGTAGAGGGCATCTGCTGCTGGCTTCTGCCGTGGTCGTGATCTGCCATCCCCAACCGGGCATCTGTGCACTGCAGAAAACTAGCACCCAAGTCACCTAGCTCACATTAAAAAAGATAGGAAAATTACCAACCCAGTGCTTATTTTTGTACCAAAGGGGATTTCCACGGGGGGGAGAATTTTCCACCCCTCTGAAGGCCGTTGCTACCTCAAAGGCACGTCTGCTCAGCCAGGTAATGGGGACAGCACGAAGACCGCGAGAAGCCGGAACGGCAGTCACAGGAGACGGCAGCTAGGCTTTGATTGTATTTTTGGACACCGCAAAGCCGATGTGGTTTCCTAGTCAACCTTGCATGCTGCCTGACAATGGAGGCTGCTGGGCAGACGGGAGGGCGTTCTTTTGCTCTCCGCAGAAGCCCAGAGCTCAGATGGGCTGGGCCAGGGAGCACAGCGCTCGCACCTCGCTGCCCAACACGCCCAGTGCCACGGTGATTCTTAGTGTGTGTGTGTTTCCATGGCCCCCATGCCTTGATAGTTTTTCCCCCTCCAAATCGTTTTTGCTGTGCATGTGTGGCTTGAAGCTGGCGTCTGTCACAGCTTGGGTGACGGATGCTAATGAGGTGATAATTTCTGATAACGACTTATCAGGATAAGGCTGCCCACCCTGCAAGCTGAGTCCCAGTCCCTATTGACTTGGGCAAAGAGGAACAGCACAGAGGGGAAGAGAGCCACTTCCCTCTCACATCTCCTGGGTAGTGGAGGAAGTGTCACAGCCCTGCCTGACACAGCACCTGCCCTGTCAAGCTCTGCCTTGCCCTGCTGAGCTGGGGGCTGATACCGGCATACCTGTTTTATAAAGGTGGAGGCTGCTTTCCTTGGCTGCATGTTAGAAGCACATGGGAAGCTTTTCAGAAAAAATTGAGATCTAATTCACATGCCATAAAATCCTCCCCTTTAAAGTGGATTTTCAGTTGTTTTTAGTATATTTACAGGATTGTGTAATCATCACCACTGTCCAATTCCAGAACATTTTCATCACCCCCAAAGAAACCCCAAGCCCATTAGCGGTCACTCCCCAAATCCTTTCCCCCACCCAGCCCCTGGCAGCCCCTGGTCTACTTTCTGTCTCTATGTCTGCCTGTTCTGGACATTTCCCATCCATGGAACCCTACAGTAAGTGGCCTGCACACTTCTCTTCTGACCACTGGGTGATTTTTCTGCAGTGAGGGATGACGGTGTTTAACCAGGTAGCGAGGTGACCCGGTGGTAATTCCTCGTCGACAAGGGAATCCAGTAGCCCTTCGAGGGGAAGGATGGGCTGTGGCAGTATTCCACTTTGAGACCGCCTTTTCCCTTCTGCTGGAACCCAAGTCTCCCGGCTCCCAGTCCAACGTTATTTCCATTACACCATTCCAGTGTGATGCAAGGTTTGGCAGAAAGATGTCCCAGGGTGGATCCGAGTTAGAAGAAAAAAAAAAACTATGGTTTATGGATACATAAACAACTTCAACTACAATAAAATGGATCTGAAAGACGCAGGAGGGCGGGGCCCCCACAGAACATAAATCGGGCATGAAACCATCAAGAAAATACTTCTATAAAAAGTTTCTCGAACCTGCAAAAGACTTTAAACAGAGAGGGCCTTGAAATAGTGATCTTATTTAAAATGACTCGATTTATAAGCAGTGTTTCCAGGGTAACACTACTGTGGTATTCTGGGCTTGGCCCCCTTAATCTGGAACTTACAAGTTCCGTTGATGGAGGATGGTCATGGGTGGAGAAAACACATATCCAAGGCACCATTCTGGGCTCCTGATACGCTTGGCTGAGCAGTGAGGCCTATGAGCATCCACAGAGGCTGGATTTGGTCCTGCCACTTAATAGCTTAAGTGACTTTGGACAATGCTTGTCCCCCTTTCCAAGCCTTAAGTCTTATATCTGTAAGATTGGGAGAACAGTGCCACTGCCTCAAGTACGTTGTGAGGGTGACCCAAGGCAGTCATCCTCTGTCATCCCTGGACCACCACATCAGCATCACCTGGGCACTTAGCAGAAAAGCAAAGGTGGGCCCTCTCCAGGCCCCCGAATCACAGCTCTGGGGGTGGCGCCCAGCAGTCTGTGTTCTAACAAGTTCTCCAGGGGATTCTGATGCACGTTCCAGCTGGGGAGCATGGGCATAGGAGAGGGTTTCTCAGCCTCGGCACTCTTGGCATTTGGGGCTGGATAACTGTGTGGTGGGCAGTTCGGTCATGGGCACAGGAGGATGTTCAGCTGAGCAGCACCCACCAGATACCAGTAGCAGCTCCTCCCCTCCAAACTGGCCACCAAAAAATGTCTGCAGACATTGCCAGACATCCTCTGGGGAACCAAAGCACCCCTAGTTGAGAAACATTAGCTCAGGATAAAGCAAGTTCCTGGCCTAGGGCAGGCTCTTAATGATTAACTTTCTTTACTTTCTTCTGCAGTCGAGCCCTCTGAATTGTAATAGGAAAAAAGAGGCCTCAAGATGCGTGCCCTTCTCACTTCTGCGAGGGTGCTGACACTGTAACCCGGTGTCTCATTGTTTAAAAATAGTCACACCCTTTAAACTTTCTAACAAAATTTTCCTCTGGGTTGAAGCTAAACATGGAAAATCTCAGCCCCGGGGAGCTGTGCTGATTCTCCCCCAAGAGCTGAGTAGCGGCACGTGGGGATTTTGGTGGAAAGTTTCAGGCTGCCGTGCAGGCAGAGCTTGCTGGCCAGCTGGGCGGGCACGCGGTCCCTCTGCCTCACCTCGGGCTCTTCTCCCGTGAGAGCCACGCAGCCGGGGCCGTCCGCACCCAGCTGCCCCACGCTGCTAATAATAACCAGAAGAGATCTGTTTGCCTTTGCTGGTGAACTGCCTCTCGTGCCCGGGTTTTCTGTCTCTGTGTGATCTGAGTTTGAAGAGGCACCTGAGGCTGGGAAGGGAGGCAGCAGCCCCATGTGGTGCCATGGGGTGGAATGACCCAGGTTCTAATTCTGCCTGGGCCCCAGCCTTGCACCGGAGGTTCTGAGGCAAGTCATTCGGGCGTCTGATTGCCCTCGTTTCTACATCAGTCAATGAAACCTGTAATACCCAGGGCTCCTATAGGGACATAGTTTTTAAAAAATTGTGGTGAAATATGTGTAATAGAATTCACCGTGGCAGCATCATTTTAAGTGTACAGTTCAAGGGCATTAAGTATGTTCCATCACCACAGTTCATCTCCAGAACTTTTTCATCATTCCAGACAGAAACTCTGTACCCCGTCAACAGTGACTCCCTGTCAGTGAGGGCTACCCCTGCCTGCGTCTTTGACCTAATCTCCTCCTTCTCTTCCCTTTGCCCGTCACATTCCAGCTCTCAGTTCCTGAAACATGCCAACGAGTCCTTTCCTACCTCAGGGCCTTTGCACATGCTGTGCTTGGCTCCCTGGCTCCCTGTGTAGGAAGACTGCCTTTGGCTGGTCCAGGTAGCAAACCATCCTTCCCTGTTTGTGCTTTAAGTTCTTTGTTGCAGCCATAGCATTTATCACAGTCTGTGGTGATCTTCTGTCCGCCCACTTGTCTCTCTTCCCCACAAAAATAGCAGTTCCGTAAGGGCAGGGACCCAGTCCGCTTTGCTCACCATTTCATCTCAGGGCTTAGCACAGGGGTTTCCACTTGCAGGGAATCAACTGTTTATTCTTTGTCTACTGTATGCCAGGCACTATGAGAAGCGCTTGTAAAACGTGATCTTATTCTACTGTGCTGTTGGTTATAAACTAACTTTATTATTTGTATTACTTGGATATAACAGATACCCCTATCTGATATGCTTAATGTGATGCTGTTCGCTTTCAAGATGAGAATCAGTCCTGGCTTCTCTATGTTTTCATTATATGGTACCAGGAAGGTACGGTGAGTGAAATGCTTATATGATGGATGGATGGATGGATGGATGGATAAATGGATGGATGAATAAATGGATGGATGGATAGATGGGTAGGTGGGTGGATGGATGGATGGATAAATGGATAGATGGATGGATGGATGAATAGATGGATAGATGGGTGGGTGGGTGGATAGATGGATGGTGGATGGTTGGATGGATGAATAAATGGATGGATGAATAGATGGATAGATGGGTGGGTGGGTGGATAGATGGATGGTGGATGGTTGGATGGATGGTAGATAGATGGATAGAAAAATCATTAGGCTCCAGATCTCTGCAACCATAGGGCTCCAAGGTTGAAAGGAACCTCAAGATTCATCAGTTCAACCCCTTTTCCATATATGACCCCCCTCCATTGAAGTGGAACTTGTGTGGGTGTGCTTGGGTGTGTAGGGGACAGTTGAATGGCGACTTAGAACACAGGAAATTATGACTGTCTGACAAAGTCCGGCTTGGATGCTACCTCCTCCAGGGAATGTTCCCAGATTGTCCCTCCTAGAAGTCCTCTCTTTGTCCTTGAAGCACTTGGTGTCTGCCCCTGCTCTAGTGCCCATTGCCCCCGCAGTCACTCGAAAGGACTGTGCACAAAGCTGTCCACTGTGCTTCACTGTGAGCTCCTTTGGAGTGGGGCCTGGCCGAGCTGTGGGGTGCTTTCCTCTTGAGGTCGTCTGGCCTTTTATAGCTGCTGTGGTGTTTTCCTGCTGAGGCCTGTAGCTGCCTCCGGGATTTTGGGGACATTTGCTCTATCCATGTGCCCAGGACACCCCAAGACCCTCTTAGAGGGGCCCTGACTAGGATTGTGGTACTGGGAGGGGGGAGGCCCTAAGTCGGTAAGTCTCCTGTTCTTTCTCATGTCCTTGACAGATATCAATTGTGATATCAATGCACAGTCACTAACTGACCCTGCCAGACTGAAATCTACGACCTTGGCCACCGGCTCCCTCTCACCAACTCAGCTGGCCCCCAGGGCTTGTGGGAGGAGTGCCTCTTTGGAGCCTGCCAGCCCTGGGTCCAGTGGGCCTCCTCTTCCCACTGGTAAAATGGGGACAATGAGGCCAACCTTTCAGGTTTGTGATAAGGATTTGCTGTGTATTAGCTGCTGACGTGGTTGGGAGAAATGACAGAGCAGGGGCCATAGGACAGCAGTGGTGGGACAGTTACTGCACTAACGAGGGTCCCATGAGTGAAAGAATTTCTCTTCTTTCGTTCTCTTTGGAAAGAATAGCTTTCAACGTCTCTGTGATGCCAACCTCATGCCTAGGTTAAGCAACAGATGGTTGGAGTTGCCAGTCTGTTGTGTGTGTGTCTCTTACTCACCAAACCCCCTCCAAATCCCAAAGCAAATCAAAACAAACAAAAGTAATTCAGGAGCTTAGGCTGGGATGTGAACCCAGGACTGATGAGGCAGTTGTGGGGTCTGTACGCGGAGGACAACTTCCGTTTCTTCATTTTTGCTCACCCTGCACTCCTGTGTAAACCGTCCTGTGCTTTCAATGGCTTCCAAGGGGGAAATGACTGTATTCATTTTTGGGACAATGCCGACATGACAAAGGCAAGACCCCCTGCCCTTAAGATTCTTAAAACCAGGTGGGGAATGAAGATGTGAATATAACCAATAAAAGAAGACACTTTAGGTGTCAGGCACAAATGTCGGGGTTTTGGAGTTGAAGGTGGTAGACTGTTCTCCTGGGTGGGGAAAACAGAAGGCTTCTGGTGTTTCTTGCTTGCACGCACAACCAGGAGGCTCCCAGCCAACCTGGAGCCTCACTTGCCTGGCTTGCGTTCTCTGCGAAGCACTGACCCAGGTACGGGGATCCCAGGGGCGGCAGAAGGAAACACACCAAGAGCTGGCTTTCCTCGCCCAGCAAAGGCAAGACTGGTGTGCAGGCTTACGCAGGACGCTTTTGCCTTTCCCCATCAGGGTCGCCTCTAGGAATAGCCCTGGAATTTTTGAATTTGGTGTCACTCTGCAGGGTATCTTTTTTTGCTCACCTCTCACTTGACAGATAGAAAAATGCATCTGTGTGAGGTCGCGCTGCCTGCCTGAGGCCCCACGGCTCCTTAATCGAGGAGCCATGGGAGTTCAATGTTGGGCTCCTGACTTCATTTTTGTCTTTCTTCACCTGTGCATTTACAGGGCATGGTGATACTGTATGGTTCATCTTAGCGGGGCCACTTTCTGGCTAAATTGAAATTTTCCAACTATGTTTTTGGGTCAGAATCCTTTAGCTTGTGTGTGAAATTCGCCAAATGGAAAAAAAAATCAAAATCGATGAAACCACTCCCTTATTTCCCACCCAGAGCTGCTCAGCATCGAGCAGGGGTCAGGGTGACAGTATTATCAAACATTTTGCGAAAATCCACCGTAAATAAATTGGAGGTGGGTCAGCGGTTGTGTTTATGGCGTCTGTGCTTGCTTGGTCCTGTAGGTTTTTTGGATTCTCCTCGTTCTTGGGTAGATTTCACGCTCAGCACCCCTCCCTGTGTCTGCTCTGGACCTGATGCCACATTTCTTTCAGGATCCTGGAAAGAGTTTTATTGTTTATTTGGGGGGAAAGGTTCTGGGGTGTTTGTTTCCTAAGAAGCCACCTAAAACTTGGGCTGGGACTTAAGCCAGCGTCCTGTGAGCTGATGGACATAGTCCGTGACTGTCCTGTCCAGTGCACCAGCCCCGGCTACAGGTGATTATTGAGCACTGGAAATGTGGTGAATGGGACTAGAGAACTGAATTTTCACTTCTGTGGAATTAATTTTTCATTTTAGAGATTAATATTTAGTTTGTTAAATAAAAAAAATCAATACTCTTATTCCCCTTATGCTTTTTAATTTAGCTTACATACAGTGTTATTCCATTCATGTGCGTCTAATAAATTTCTGTGGTCACATATAAGGGGATTTTGCATAATGTTTGCTCCTGTTGACAACCATAGTAGATTAAACATGTTGAGACTATTAAAATGTGTTTATAAATTTGATATATAGGAATTTTTAAAGTGCTCTAATCGTTGACAGACAAGCCTTCCCAACTACTTATATAGTACATAGAAATCTAAAAACTTAAACTTATAAATATGCTGAGCTTTAAGCTGCTTCCTAATATTATACATAAATTGAATATAATTTTAACTTAAAATGTATGTCTAAATCATTTATTCAGTTACGCATTTCAAATGAGAATTAAAACGGTGAACACTTAAGTGGCCAAATTATATAATGCATTCAGAGAATATAAAATAAATACTTCAAATATATAAACTCTGTAGTTCAAATGTTAACATTATGGATTTTAATTATCTTAAAAATGTCTATTACTCATCCTAGATTGTCCCAGAATGTAAAGATACTATCACACATACAATTCTAAGCTTAAATTAAATTTTTTTTATTGATTTATTTTTAGAGAGAGGAGAACAACTTTACGTGAGTTGCCTCTAACACTCCCCCAACTGGGGACCTGGCCCACAACCCAGGCATGGGCCCCAACTGGGAATTGAACTGGCAACCTTTTGGTTCACAGGCCAGCGCTTAATCCATTGAGCCACAGCAGCCAGGGCTTAAATTCTTTTTTAAAAAAAAATTCTTTATTTATTGATTTTTAGAGAGAGAGGAAGGAAGATAGAGTGGAAGAGAAACGTCGATTTGTTTCCCCACCCATTTATGCATTCATTGGTTGATTCTTGTATATACCCTGGCTGGGGATCGAACCTTCAACCTTGACGTATTGGGATGATGCTCTGATCAACTGAGTTACCTGGCCAGGGCTCTAAGCTTAAATTCTAATGAAATGTTTTGGGGGTCCAATTCTCTGATTGCCTGAGATCACATAATGACCAGTAGGGATATTTTCTGGATTCTTATCAGTATTGCCTGTAAGATGCTCTGACCCTGCTTACTCACTATGTTGATTATTTATGTAATTGTAATTGACTTACATTTACCTGTACACAGCTCCATGTGCTGGGTAGGAGTTCTGCTGGGCAGTGCAGCTCCAGATGGAACAGGCTTCCAGAGTCTCGGTGACGTATTGCCCAAATGAGACCTGCTCTCAGTGCTTAGGTGTTTTTTTTTTCCTTGATTCATCTGATCTTCCTTGACTTCTGGGATCTTAGTTCCAGTTTCCCTATAGTTCAGGCAGTGGATAAAAAGGCAATACATTGCTTAGGGCAGACCCTCCACAGATGCTTTGGCTGCTCCTTGGCTTTAGCTCTGAACCCCGCCAGCTACCCTGGGACCACAAGCAGGGCCTCCCAGAACTTCTGCGTGACCCTGCCCCAGCCACACCTCCTCCCCAGCAGTGCCTGACCACAGGCTTAAAATTTTTTTTCAACAACTCTGTGTCACTTACCAGAAGGTATCAGGGTTGAAAATATAGGGGTGAGCAAACGTAGATTTACAGTTGAGTGCGCAGAACAGAGTTTATTCTTGAGTTATTATTTGTTAATTATTGTAATATTGATTTGTACTGTATTACAACTGTAAACTTACTTTTGCCCTCCCCTATATAGGTGCAAAGCTGTACAAACTTCTGTTTCTCTGTACACCTTGGTCCCTGGTGAATTATTAAGGGTGGAGGTAAGGGAGGTGGACAGTGGGGAGTAATTTAGACTGACCTTTGCTCCTGTAAAGGCAACCCAGGGCAAAAGTGTGTAATTATTTAGTAATATTTTTGCAGGACCCACTTTGATCCAAAATGGTTGGGCGTGGTCCGGGACACAGCCAAGTTTGCCTGTGGAGTCTGCACTTTTATCCGTCTCTCTCCCACTTGTTTCTCTTCCTCCTCGGGAGTGTGGGTCCCGACACCTCAGCCTGCCCTCTGTGGCAGTCGCGGCCCCTCTACACTCACACATTTAACCAGCTCGCCTAATTGGCATTGGGGTAGGTGAAGAAGCCTAAGGCGATGGTTCTGGACTTCGTGCCATTGTTACGACTATCTGGGGACTTTTGTTTAAAGCAAATGAGAAGAGAAGCCCCCTGTCCCCAAGCGCCCGTTGATTGTGCATATGTGGGTTTGGGGAAAGCAGGGGCTCTCAGCATCTGTGTTCTTAACAAGCTCCCCCAGGGGTTTCCGCTGCAAGATCAAGTTAGACAGCTTTTAAGTGTGGTGTGGAAATAAGGAGGGGGACAGGCTTGCCCAACCTCAGCCCCTGCTTGTTATCCTGGTGACCAGAGGCTAGTCACGTGTCACTCTGTGCCGCCATTTCTCTCATCTCCAACATGGAAGTGAAAGGGTTCTTAGCCCTTAGGGTGCATATGACAGATAATATCAATGAAGCATCAGCGCAGAGCCTGGCACATAGTAACTGCTCAGTAAAACTAGCTATGATTATGATATATTAACTGTCTCATAGTTTATGGAGAATCGCATCATTATTAACATACCTAAAGCAGTGGGCACAGGGCTGGCAAATAAAAAATATCAAGAAATGTCAGTTTTGCCCTGGCCAGGTGGCTCAGTTGGTTGGAGCATTGTCACATACTCCAAAAGGTTGCAGGTTTGATTCCCGGTTAGGGCACATACCAGGTTGTGGGTGTGGTTGGAGTGCATGTGGGAGGCAACTGATCAATTTTTCTCTCTTTCCCCTTTCTCTTCCTCTCTCTCTAAAATCAATAATGAAACGTATCCTTGGGTAAGGATTAAAAAAGAAAATATCTATTTTATTATTACAAATATATAATAATGCTATATAAAATTGTTATATTTCAAGTTATGTACTATGTCTCTGAATTCTTATCTATATGATGAGGATAGACTACGTGTTATAGCATGGTGTAGTGTTACAGCATAAATCTTAACGTTACAATAATGAGCATGTGAGGAAGCTACCAGTGGGCCTGCCGCCTAGTAAGAGCTCCAAACACCATGAACTCCTTTTTCCTGTTTGTAATATGCAGTAGCAGGTAAAAGGAAAAGCCCCCAGTGGCATCCAGGGGTTCTCCCAAAGCGGATGGCCCTGGGTGGTTTGCACCGGAGGAAGCTGGCCTGCGGACCTGCACCCCACCCCGGGGCCAGCCCCAGACCGGTGAGTCAGGTTTGCTTCGGCCAGAGGGATCCGGCTGTAACTGGGATGGGGTGGGGAGAGAGGAAGGGCCCTCTCCCAGGCCTCGGGCCCTCAGCTGGGAATTGCCCACGGATGCAAGTAGGAAGGTTACTTGAGACGTTGGCAAGTCAAATAATTCTCTCCCCTGTCAGCTGGCCCCGCTGTGCGCGGGGATGTTATGACAATGGTTGCTCTGGCAACCGCGGAAGGCGTGGGGCTGCTGGCTGTGGCCGCGGTGGCGATTTCCTTACCCTTCCTTGCCTGCAGGCGCTGAGAGCCTTAGGGCCGTGGCCAGGGCGCACTGGAAAAGGAGTTGGGTTTATAGGTAGAGGCCTGACCCCTGTCCTGCATGACGCTGTTTTATCGAACTGCCATGAAAAGTGTGCTGAGCGCCTGCTGTATGCAAGGCACTGCTTGGAACATGGGGCGGGGGTGGGGGGAAGGAACAGGTAACCCCCCATGCTCTTCTAAATTCACGTTCTTATGGGGGGGTGGGGGTTGTGATGGGGGATCATAACCATGGAAACCAATAAACAGATAAGTTGTAGGACAGCGATGAGTAGCTACCAGGGAGAAAAAGCAGGAGGCTCTGATGGTGACATTGGGAGCGGCCGGGAAGGGATGGCACGGGAAGGACAGGAAAGTGCCATTTTATACCACAAGCTGGAGGGAGACATCCCTGGGCGGCAGGAGGAGGCGCAAAGGCTGGACTGTGGGCTCCTGGCGTTGCGCTCTGCTGCCGGCCTAGGCCTGCTCGAGAGAAGGCAGCCGCGACCAGGCGCTTGCTGACAGGCAGCCCTGACGGGTGCGGAAGGTTCTGGAGCCTGCCTCTACATCTGTGGGATGATAGGGTCAATCATGTCACATTCCTGAGCCTCAGTTTCCTCCTGTGTAAAATGGATGGGAGACGAGAACCCCGCTTGGCTTTTCCATGGGGTTTACATGAGAGAGGATTTGTGAAGGATCGCTAGAAGGCCCTCAGTTTGTGCTGCATTCCCAGCTTTCACGGGCTCTGCTTTAGTTTTTGTTTTTGTTTTTGTTTTGTTTTGTTTTAATAGCACCCAAGTGATGATGGTTTTGGGCTCCAGCAGATCAGATCTGGGAGGCTTGCCCGTGGTCTCCAGGTTTATCTTGGTTTAGATTCCGAGTGAAAAGTTCCCTGTTTCACGTTAGAGATTTCAGACATGATTATTTATAGTTCTGTCACATGTCTTGACTTTAAACTTTTTTTTGTTTATGCTGCTAAATTTACCATCATGCTAATACGGAGTACAGTAATAAGGCACTGAGGATGCTCAGATCCAGGAGGGTCTGAAAATTTTTCCATCTGCCAGGAAGGTGCCAGGCCGCCCCCTGGTGTGGAGATGGAGAACTACGTCCCTGGGTTCCTACTCTCTCTGAGTCCTGGGTTTCTTGTGACCCCTGGCCCAGGAGACCTTATTTTGCACCCAGGTAGCCCAGGGGCAGGGGTGGGGCTCAGTGTGAATGAGCTATTTCCAGAAGCCCTGTGTTTTTTCACTTGAAGATGGAACCTTTGGACTTTCTGCAGTTCAGCTCTGCATGGACTGAATTGAGGGTGACCTAAAAATAAATTAGGACACCTGGCAGAGTGAGGCACTACCATGGCCCTTTTCCAATTGTGCTCCTCAACCTTGAACCTCTAGATTGTTTGGACCCCCCCGCTTCAGCAGGTAGCTATTGTGAAGAGGACACAGGGCTGGGAATCAGGTCCTGAGTTCAAATCCCTGGTGCTTCTTCAGTTGTATGACCTTGGACATGATTCCGGTGCCTCTGAGCCTCCATTTTCCCAGGTATAGAACGTTAATAGCAATCTAACATGATCTTCAGCATTGTCACAATGCTCTTAAAAGGGAGTGTCATTGGAGCCATTCTGGAAAATAATTTATTTGGTGATGGAGGGGGATTGAGTGCCGTACATGAAGCAATGGAGAGCGGAGGTGGTCAGTGCCTCTCACGCCTTCCATGGTGAAGGATCAGCCTTTTCTTCCCTGGTGCATTGTGGCCAGGCCAGTACTTCTGTAAAATAGGGTAGAAAGGGTTTACTAGAAAAACGAGTGACACCAGAAAACTCAATGGAAATACAAGCCTTACTTTGGAAACACTAGATTCAACAGATATAATTACTTTGTCAATTAGCTAGCACATGTCTAAATAACCTCCATTTCTGTCCCTAACCCAAAGGGGGCTGGCCTTCAGGGAACGGGTCTTCAGGTTGCATTTGGAAGAGCCCTGCCTCAGGGCAGAGAGCATGCACAATTAATTTTGTAGCCCTAGTTATTTGTATTTAGGAGGCACCTAAAAAGAACTTTAAATGAATAAATGAGAGCTTTTCTTAGAATAAACAGAGAACCCCCATCGTTATTGTCCTGTGACCAGGAATGCTCCTCTATCCGAGGCTGTTCTCTGACATTTGCCTCCTTGGTGCCCGCGCTGAACCCTGGCTGCCCTCCTCTTCTGGCTCCTGTCCTTTGGCCTCGTGATTTGTGTTTGCTCATCTGCTTGGTCGGCCCCGCTGGGAGCTCCTCCAGGGCTAGACCGGTGCCGGCTGCTCCTGTTCAAGGTCTCTGCCCTGGAGCTGCTCAGCAGAGGTCTGCTGCACGCAGGAGCCCACAGAGAGGGAGCTGCCCTCTGGCTTCTGTGAGGGGGCTTCTGCCCTTCAGCTTGTCTGAGAAAGAAACTGCTTTCTTTACCTAATTCGGACAGTAGCTGCACGTTGCTCATGCTACTCTCAGTAGCATTGGGTGCTTGTGTGTTTAAGATCTCTGGGCCTTCCCCAAGTTTCCTGTTCTAGGGATGAACCAAGAAGGGTGATTTAAACAAAAAAAATTTACTTATTTTTAGACAGAGGGGAGGGAGGGAGGAAGAGAGAGAGAGAAATATCAGTGTGTGGTTGCCTCTTGCACACCCCCAACTAGGGACCTGGCCTGCAACCCAGGCAGGTGCCCTGACTGGATATCAAACCAGCAATGCTTTGGTTTGCAGGCTGGCACTCAATCTACTGAGCCACACCAGCCAGGGCTGGCTTTTTAACAAACACCGTCAGGTAATTCTTATGGTGAGGAAATTGGGGAAAGAGGGAATGAATGTGTAACATTATCTACTACCTTTGGAGAGCTGCTTTGTGAAAATCAAGGGAAATAATATATATGAAGTGCTTAGCAGAATACCTGGCATAAACACCGTATATTACTTACATATATTTAAAATGTATTTAATCAAATGGTTAACTGTCTATGTCCCATATATCTTTATTGATTTTCATGAGATTTGTAACTGATTATCATATAGATAATTTAAGCTTACAGAAAAATTGTAAGATACATATGCACAAAAGTTATATGTATGCGTGTACATTATATATGATATCTATTGTATTGTATGTATATACTGCACATATAGTACCACATATTTTATATATGTATGTACACACACATTCATTTCATATTCAGAAAATGGGGTTACACTGTACCTGTGACTTTGGTGGCTCTGTTTTCTCACTTGACAGCAGATCACGACATTCTTTGTGTGTCAACAAATAAGAATTTTTTTTAGACTTGGGTTTAAATACTGATTCATCTACTTATCAGTAGTTGCTTGATGACCTTGGGCAAGTTACTTAACCTTTCTGGGCCTTGATTTTCCCCATTTGTAAAATGGGGCAATAACTGGTCCTATATGGCAGTGTTGCTATGCGGATTAATTAGATAATTCATAAAAGGTGCTTGTCATCGTCTTGGTTCAGAGAGAAGCCCTGCTGGCTGACAGCCATCAGGCTTGGGGACCTGGTGGGGAAGGCTGCTGAATCCCAGGGTCCCCATTCGGAAAGTGCTTCTCAGTCTCTGCACAGTCCTGTCTCATGCTCTGGGCAGTTTTCTGGGTTTTTCACAGCTCACACTAGCTGTTCTCATTTCCTAAAAGGTGATTCTTGGGTCCCTTTGCCTCAAGGGGAGACCTGGACCTGTGGCTGCCCTTCCCACTTGTCTTCCCCACTCTACCTGTATCTTAAACCTGTCTCCTCTCCCCCATTGCTGTACATCACAGTGGCCCACTCTCAGCATGGCCTTGGAAACACATCCCCAGGATCCAAGCATCCCTTCAGCAACTACTTAGAAAACAGTGTTCGTGCCTATGTGGTGGTGGTGGTGGGGGGGACTCTGCTTGTCTTCTGCATAGACGGTATCTCAGGGGACGCCTCAGCAGGACTGTGAGGAAAGGTGACATGTGCCCATTTTACAGATGAGAAAGTGGAGGCTAAGGGAGCTGACGTGACTTGCCAAGGCCTCAGAAGATACTTACTTCTCGCACAATGCCAGGAAGGTGTTCCAAGTTGAGGGAGATCGTCTCTGCCCTTGAAGCATCGATGCCCAACTTTCAGATTTCCAGTTCATGGGGAAGGACCTGTGAACAACTCATAAATAAGTATAGCAGCCTGGGAAAGAGAGGGGACTTGGGAGTCATACCCTGGCTCCCTGACCTACATAGTTCTGTGCACCTGGGCAAATGACTGCACCTCTTGATATCTCAGTTTTCTTGTTCCCAGAACGGGCTCAGATGATCAGCCTGGCAGCTGGCATCATGGCATGGCTTAAAAAAAAGAACAATCACATTCAGAGCCCTGATCCCACAGTGCCAGGCACACTGCAGGCGACTGGTTAATGGCGGCGGCTCTCGTGCTGTGATTCCCCACAACGCTTTATGGTGGCTGACAAAGGTGCCCCGAGCAGATAGCGCAGAATGGCACGCACCCTGGGCTTTTGACTCTGGTCTCAAAGGGAGCCCTCATGCAGAAGATTAAAAAGAAAGAGGCAGATCTGGGGACTAATGGGAAAGATCCTTGAGGCTTAGCGCTGAGTGAGACAAGTAAGCTGTGGAAAACGTGTACCGCATGATATAATTTCTGTGACAAAACCAACCCTGGACATAAAGCCACACTGCAGTTTCCACCTGTACGTATGAAAGTACATGGGGAAGATGGGAAAGGGTCTGGGAGGGTGGACCGGTAGGTTCCTTCGTTACCTCTGGGGAGAGTGGGTCAGCATTAGTAGGGATGGTCAGAGGGAGCTTTGGCCTTATCTGAAATGTTCTAACTTGTTTTTTAATGAGGAATATATATATATATGTGTGTGTGTGTGTGTGTGTGTGTGTGTTTATTAAATAAAGTAAATTAATAAAGTTATCCTTTATGCTTATTGGGGCTTTAGAATCAGACTTGGGTGTGAATCTGAGCTCTCTGCTTACTAGTTGTGTGATTGTGAGCAAGTGTGTCTACTGTTTTCATCTGTAAAATGTAGATCTTCCTAGCACCTGGCTCCTGGGAAGGTGCGGCTGTGTTGACATGATACCTGTAAGACCTTGAGCTTGGCCTTGAAAGTGCTCAGTGACTGTACTTTTGTTTTTTATCATTATGCTTATTTCACTTACTCATCCAAATATGGGAGGGGCTCCTTCACTCTTTAAAACATCTGATATCTTTAATATAAACCAGTAACAATGCAAGAAAAATTGTGATACATTTCATAATAGAGTATGTGCAAATAAAATGCCAAGGAAGAATTGATGCAGACTCGCTGGAGAAGATGACATTTGAAATGGACTTTGATGAAAAACTCAGATTCCCATGGTTTGGTGGGATGGTGCATCAGTTAGCTGTGGGTCCCAATAGTGCTGTGTAACAAATGACCACAGAACACTGTTTGCGTACAGCATAAAAATGTATTGGTCATGTGTCTGGAGTCAGCTGCAGGCTAGTGGCTCTTCTGATCTTGGCTGGGCTCACTGACAGCTAACAGTGAGGCAACAATTGGCAGTCGGCTAAGCTAGGATGGCTTTGCTTGGGATGTCTGGAAAAACTTGACTTTGCCCTATGTTATATACCTCATCCTTCAGTGGAGTAGTTGACTAGCCTGGTCTCAGTCTCGTGGAGTTGGCAGACGTCCAAGAGAGCAAGTAGAAGCACACAAGGCCTCTTTCTATTGGTTGAGGCAAGTCACGTGGCCATCCTGATTGAAGGGGGTTGGGCCCAGACTCTGCCTCTTCAGTGGGTTAACTGCAAAGTTGAGCCCCGAATAATCATCTGTGAGTTTGAACTTTAGTTGAAGACATTGTTTCCCAAACTCATAGGCTTGATGCCGCCCCTGTGCTTGTTGCCATGTCTGTGTGTTTTCCTTAAGCCAATTCAATTTTTTAATCATACATGTATTTAAAAAATAAAGCTTTGTACAACTATTGCAGTAGAAAAGCAGCATCACTTGCCATGAATGAAAGGGAAGAAAACAGATACAGTGAAAACAAAAGCATCATTAAATTGTGCTAAATGTCGTTACCTGCCCAAGGCCTTGAGCCTGTGTCCTGCTCTCCTGGTAAAGAGAGACTAGCAAGTGTTAGCTGTTAAAGACGCAGAATCGCTGAACAGAGGCCGGCTCCTTGAGAGATGGGCAGCTGGCTGGAGAGGTGTTTGGACAGAGAAGCACACGCTTGTGCTGTGAGCCACATTATTTCATGCCGTGCCTGGTACCACCTCAGGTTGTCAGTGATGCCCACCCACACTTGGCAAAGGCCGCTTTTCGGGAATGGGTGTGAGAGCACTGACTCGGTTACGCACTCTTGCCTTCCAGCACCTGGCCTTCCCGTTTTTCAAACTTCTGGGACACTCAGGACTTTTTAAAGGTATGACAATGAGGTCACTGGCTTTCCTTGACACGGATTCCTTGTGTCTTTGAGGAGTTGATAGGGTGTTGTTCATATTTATTTAAAGAGACCAGATTTTTATTTCTTTTGCCATATTTGAAATCAAACACAGGCATGTATATAGGTATATAATAATACACACTAAAACCTTATCTATTCTGAAGAAAAGACGAAAGGCTAAGGAAAACCTATGAGCAAAAAAGCCGACTTACAGATATTGCTAATGAAGTAAGCGTGTGTTACTTTCAGTCAATTTCTGTAAATTGAATGGATTCAAACCCTATTAATTTCAAAATCAGGATTTAAATAATGAATTATGAAGACAGTTTTTAAAAAAATCCAATTAAAAGTACATTTTCTTGCAATATAACTTTAATCTGTACCTTTTAAACTGTGGAGAAATGGCGCATTTGATCTTGAAAGAATGTTTATTATTTATCTGAAAACCGATTAACTTTAACTTATTAGAAACGCAGTACTTTTCCTGATTCTGTTGGTCAGTACATCTGGGGCTCACCCTTCTGAGCTAATGGTGGAAGATGTCTGTGGAATCACGTGACACAGAATCAGCACTGTTGCTAGGCCCTTCGGAGTGAGTGGTCCTTGGGTGCCTCTTGGCGAGAATGATCTCTGCTAGCCCTCTCCACAGCCCTACGAAGTAGGAGCACTCGAACCTTCACTTTCCGGGTGAGCAAATGGAGGGTTAGAGGAGTTTTAAGACTTGGTCTGTTCAGCAGGGATTGGGGCCCAGTCTAGCCCCAGGTTCTGGCTCCTTCTTGAGACTGCCTCTTACTACAGATGCTGGCATGAAAACAAAGTAGAGCAGTTCTGATAGTTATGTGGCGGAATTCTCGTTCTCTGGTTCCGTGTTGTGCTCTTCCGTTTTTTCCCAACGAGTCCTCAATTTGGATCAGTGCAAGGGAGGCAAGGCTTCTTGGCACGTGTCCTGAGAATAAATGGCCTCGTCTCGGGTGGGGTCCGAGGGGCCGGCCCATTGGGCTTTTAATTGCTGGGCTTTCTTTCCCACCTTGTGAGCAAAGGCATGATCCCGAGAAGATCTCTTTTGTCCTGAGATGTACTAGAACAGATTTGAAGAGTGGTAACTGTTGCATACAGGTTTCACGTCTCCCTTTTCTTCAGAAGTTCAGGGCTGGCTTTGATTCTCTGTACCAGACACATCAGAAGAAGGCAACCTTTGGGTTAATCACGTTCTGTTTTGAATTCCCAGAGCCTGACATGGTACCTGGCATAGTGGTGTATAGCGGGCACTTAGTAAATATATTTCTTAAATTAAAAACCATTTTCAATTACAGTGGATGTACAATATTACATTTGTAAATGTTTTTTGAGTGAATGAGTGAGCCAGAGGCCAGGTATCCTGCCCACACTTTGCATATACCTAACCCTTGGTTCAATTAAGCCTTAAATTAAAAAAAAATTTTTTTCTAAATATTGTAAAAGCAAAGCAAGAGGTACTTATTAGAAAACTTAAAACAGTATAGGTGCACAGTGAAAAGTGAACACCCCCTTTCATACCGATTTTTACTAGAGTTAGAGTTCATTGTATATTTCAGATTTTTTCTGTGTTTATAAACATATTATTGACACACATATAGTTTTTGAAATAAAAGATGTAATCATATCATACAGGGTCTTTGCAGATTGCTTTTTCACTGAAGAAGAAAATCTTGGAGATTTTCTCAACTCCGTATGTGTCAATGTGCTAATTGCAGAGTTTATATGTTAATAGTATGCCATTCTACGAACGTGCTTTATCTCGCCCATATTTATTTTTTCTGTTGATGTACCTTTTAAAAAATTGCTTTCAAGTTTTTAAAATCACAAACGATGTTGCAGTAACTTTTGCCTTGAGGACACATGTGTGTTTAAAGTTTCCTGTGAGGAAGATTCTAGAAGCGAGATTGCCGAATCCGCGTGCATGGGTGTTAAGATGTCACTGCCCTTGGTGGCGTTCTCAAGGGCTCCTCACGTTCTCAGTGTTAAAAAAATATTTGCCAAGCCTAGTCAAACACTGTTTCCATTAATAATCTGCTAATAATCTATACACTGTATTTTCTAGTATTTTGCTATAGAGAAGCAAACAGGAAAAAAATAGATCACTCAGAATCTTACTGTGAGCAGTGCTGAAATTTTCTGATATACCCTCCAAGGGCTTTTTCTGTGCATTTATACACATACAGCTTATAAAACGTGAATGCATTATTCATACATTATAAATATTTCACATATATTGTACATTATTTTTTAATGGTATGTCATCATATGAATACAATGTAATTTATTTACATCATCCCCTATTATTGACGAGTTGGGTTGTTTCCAATTGCTCATGGCTATTCTCAGCTTGGAGCAAAGCCTCATAATATATCTTAAATTGTTTCTTTAGTATAAAATCTTAGAGCAGCATTGTTGGCTAGAAATATAATGAGAGCAGCAGATGTGAGCCAAATGTGCCATTTTAAATTTTGTGGTGGCCACCAGAGACAGATGAAATTAATTTTTATATTTTATTCAGCCCAGTCGATCCAAAATATTATCATTTAAACATGTAATCAGTGTGAAATATCTTTGACAAGATATTTTACATGCTTTTTTCCTTTGAAGTCTGGTGCTGTATTTTACAGTTAGAACGCATCTCAGTCCAGATGCTAAAATTTCAAAGTTAAAGGGAAATATAGTCCCCCCAAACGATAAAGTTGTGTCTGTGGGATGAGTCCTGGGGGTGGACTTGCTGGGTCCCAGGATGCAGCAATGGAAACGTACAAGGACGCAGCCAAAGTCCCCTCCCCCCCCCCACCGAAGTGGCACCGATACGTGTCCCCCCTCCTTTAGAATACAGAGCCTGATGGGGTTTGGGCGGAGGGGACAGCGCGGGGACTCTTGCCCGTCTCCTTCGCAGCAGCGCCTCTGAGATGTGTCCTCATCTGTCTTTGCAGAGCAAGCTGGTGAAGTACTTCAGCCGGCAGCTGTCCTGCAAAAAGAAGGTGGCCCTGCAGGAACGCAACGCGGAGCTGGACGGCTTCCCCCAGCTCCGGCACTGGTTCCGAATCGTCGACGTGCGCAAGGAAGTCCTGGAGGTGACCAGAGGCGGCCCCTACCCTCTGCCCCTTACCGGCCAGCAGCCAGTCCTTCTGGTAGTGGGGTGTTGGCTGTGCCTGGCACATAGTAGGCCCTCAATCAATACGTACTGGCTGAAGCCAGTAGAGATCCCTTCTGTATGCGTTGTTAAGAGCGACCCATTTCAGCTCTGTCACTCATGAACTCAGCCACATTGGTCAAATCACTGCGCCTCTGGGACCGGCTCTGGCCGCGGAGCGTTGTGCTGGGGTGGAGGTATTTTATGTGTGTGCTGCGCGGTGCAGCAGCCACCAGCCACATGCGCCTCTTCATCGCTCAGGTTGTGGTTAGTGCGTGTGACTGGGGAACCACAGTTTTAAACTGTATTCAGTGTTACCTCACTTGGCCAGGGGCCACCCTGCTGCATGCCACAGTCTTAGGGGATCAGTTTTCTCGGCTGCTAAATGGGGTGACTGTCTCCTCTTCCCAAGTAGCTGGCAGGGAAAATGTGAGGACCATATACAATGTTCAGCTCGTCCTCCAGCACCTAATAGCACTTAGGAAATGTCAGCTTAGTGTTAGGGCTGAAAGCTGGTGGCCTCAAGCAGTGTCTGATGCACAGGCATTTTTTTTTTTTGTTTGGCTGATACAGTGTTCAAAAATTTTTTCAGTCCATGTTTAAACGTTGAAAGGGTTTGTATAAAACCCCAGCTCTCTGGCTTCTCTTGAAAAACTGGAATTCCTTATGACACTGAACTGAATTCCTGCCTAGTGGCCATGAACTGAATCTGCTGCCTGTTCGGGTCCCGGAGGCTCCCCAGGTTCACAGCTTCGCCCATTTATATTTACTTTGCCTGCAGATACCCAAGCTCCAATTCTGACCTTAGTCATGAGAACCATGAGCCTGAGGCCACCAGCCAGGCGGTGAGGACAGGCTGGGTACCAGCGCTCTGCCTGCAGCTCACATGTGTGTCCACTAGAGGTCCCCTTTCTCTGGAGGACCTGGAAATGTGGAGAAACCTCTAAAAACAGACTGCCTGGGTTCGAACTTACTTGCTGTGTGACCTTGGACCAGTGGTCTAACCTCTCTGAATTTTAGTGTCCAAGTTACAGACTAGTGTTAGTGATGAAAGAACCTACTTCCTGTGGTCTTTCTTTTTAAAAGGAAAATCCATGAAAAATACTTAGAGCTACATCCATTTTGATTATTATTATCATTACCATTATTTTATAGAACAGGAGCAGATGTGCTCTTTTGGCCCAGATTTGTTAGGGCTCTCTCCATTTTTGATGTCATTACTTCTGTGATTTTTGTGTAATCCCGAACCTCAGCATAATTTGAATATTTGGGGGGTAAATTATAAGATGAAAATGCACGAGTGAATCCTGCAGCCAAGAGGAGAATTCTTTTGTGTTGGGAACCATCCCTTCTCAATACGACTCATTTTGTACTTTCAGATACTGGTCCATCACCTTTCTTAAAGTGGGGCTTACCTGCAAGGGGTTCCTCTTTGAGAAAGCCGCAAAGCCACTCAGTTATTGTTCTCTCCCTGTTCCCTGCCCTAGTGAGTCATAAAGGCATCAGTTGGTCCTCATGGCTTTTGCCCTGCATCTTTTTTCTTTTTGGACAGAATTTTTTTGCTATGCAGTTTTCCTCTTCCAGGTTGCAGAAATGTCTGATTTTGTTGTTGTGATACAAAGATCTGGCCACAAGAGGGCACTAGTATTCCACGTCTTCCCCTAGAACAGGTGTGTTAAACTTATTTTCACCTGGGGCCATATTAGCCTCGCGGTTGCCTTCAAAAGGCCGAATGTAACTTTTAGGACTCTATAAATATAACTACTCCTTAACAGTTAAGCGAGAGCTGGGCGCTGCCGCCAGGTAGAAACAAGGTGCTGGGCCGGATAAAATAAGGTGGAGGGCCGGATTTGGCCCACAGGCTTGTGTTTGCCACCTGTGCCCTAGAATCTCCATCCTCAGTTATCGGAAACTCTTATTTCAATAATAATAATAATAAATGTAAAAACAGTGGCTACCATTAAGTGCTATAAAACGAAGGCTATTTTTTTGTAGATGCATAAATATAGAAGTTTGACAAATTTCAAGGTGCATCCATATTTTGATGGCTTAGGGACACATCGTTTTGGGAAGGGGGCTGGTTACTGGTGGTGGTGAAGGGCACTGCCCAAGACATCTAGCAGAGAGTGGAGGACAGCCATCGGAAACTTGGGCTGCCCAGTTTGCTCCGCTCTGAGTCCGTCCTGAATTTGGGACAGATCACTGCAGTACGAGCTGAGCAGAAGGCATGGAAGGCCCTCCAAAGATAAACAAATTGGAGGCTTGTTCATAAGGAATTTAGAAGCTGCGTGGGGGGAACAGATGATTAGCTCTCACCATTGATGGAGCGCCCTGTGCTACACATACGTGCTTCCCTACCCAGTATGTGCACTTAAGATTCCCATTTTTAGGTGAGCAAAGCAAGGCTCGTACAGGTTAAATGACTTGCTCCAGGTCATCTAGCTAATGAGTGGCACAGCTGAGATCAAACCCAAGCCTGTCTGATGCTCAAATCAGAGACCCGACTATTACTCCAACTAGCCATCCCCACGGTGCTGGGTGTCCCGCTAGTCGCCACTAGAGAGCAGCGTGGCCGGTGTTCCTCTGCTCTGGGCGCCGGTCGTCTATTAACCTTCCTTCTTAAACTCCCTAGGAAATCACCCCGGGCCAACTAAGCCTGGAGGACCTCTTGGAGATGACGGACGAGCAGGTGTGTGAGACCGTGGAGAAATATGGAGCCAACCAGGAGGAATGTGCCCGTCTGAATGCCTCCCTCTCCTGCCTCCGGAACGTGCACCTGGCAGGTGAGCAGGCGCCGGGGCATGGACACGTGCCCAGTCCTCTGGGATCCTGTGCCTGCAACTGCAGGCCAGGATGAGATGGCCTTGACTCTGGGTGGTAAATACTGCTCTAGAGCCGATGAGAGAGAGGCCTGGGGCTTGGAGAACAGAAGTGGTCAGGGCAATTTCTGGGAACTCTGTCCCAAGGGAGACCTTCTGAGCTTGTGGGACATTTGGTTCTGGACAGTTAGGGCCCAGCTGTGGAAATACTGGCTGTGTGCAGGAGACCAGAATTGTTTTACCTTAGACATTCTGATGTGCCTGTGTATTTTGGGTCAACACCTTAACTTGTATTTTTACATAAACAATGTGAATTCATTATAAAACACATTAGAAAGCAGATAAACAAACATAAGCACCCTCTGCTCCACCATCTAGGGACCTACTTGCTGTCACTTTGGTATATAATTTTTGGTATACTTCTTCCAGACCAATAGGTGTGTGTATACTACCTTTGAATTGTTCAAACTCCTGTCTGCCTTTCTCAGCAGGACATCACATAGCATCCTCTCAAGGCCTCCTGCTTCTCTCTAGCTTTATAATTTTCTCACGAGTTCCCCGGGGCCTTTTCAGTGTTAACGGATTAGCTCTGTAAAAATCAGCCAAAGAAAAAAAATGTTATTGGTCCACCTGCGTGGTGGTTTCAGTTTTCGCCACAAGGTGTCACTGTTGTACAGAGTCTGGCACAATGGGGCAGATTCTTATGCACAGATGCCCTAGCAGGATTCAACAGGCAACAATATTTACTGAGTGATTACTTTGTGCCAGGTGTGCTCAGGATTGATCAGTGAACCAAACAGAGCATATTTAAAACAGGTCATCGGCCCAGGTCCCCCATGCATGCACCCACTAGATACCAGTAACAGCCCCCTCCCATCTGTGACAAACGGCAATGTCTCTGGATATTTTCCAATGTTCTTTCTGGGTGGAGGGCGGGGTGGTGCTGCAGAGTCACCGCTGGTGGAGCAGCTCTGAAGGTCGGGTTATTCCTTGCTCTGGTGTAGCGGCTGGGAAGGGCCTCTCAATCATGCAGTGCCGACGAACCTGCTTCAAGGTGCCTTCTGCCCACCAACAGTGAGAAGCAGGTGGCAGAGATTGAGCTTCATTACACTGTTACAGCTTGTACATCTTCGTCGGTGAATGCATTTCCTCCTCATTTTCAAGGCCCGAGTACCGCCACCCTTTGTTCAACCAGTCTCCTACTTCTAGACACTGAGGCCGTCTCTGTATTTTTGTTGTAGGCGGCGCTGCCGTGAGCGGCGTGGGGCGTCGTTACCTATGGCACATCCAGGGCGACGCCTTTAGTGAGAATTCGGAGTGTGGTTTCCACAGCACAGGGCTTATATATTCTAAGGCTTTTGGCGAACACTGTGCTGTTGGCTTTCCAAAAAGTTCATATCAGGTTCTGCCTCCCCCACCCCTCCCTCTGCCCCCCACAATGCGGGAGAGTGAGCATTTGAGGTTGGGTTCCTCGTTGCTTTTCAGAGGTCATGTCTCCCTCTTAGAGCTGGGCTCCCAAGTTTGGCAGAGTCCTTGGAAGTGGGGCTGGACTCCAGTGCCCCCTGAGGGAGGTGCTGATGTTGGCCTCTGTGGCCCAGCGGCCAGTCCCCCTTGTAACATCTTGGGCTGGGTGCAAACTTGATGGGGCCTCTGATGTAGGGATGTTCAAGCTTTTTTTAAAAAAATCAAGACACAGTACCAAAAATGATTGATATGGCAACCACACACACACACACACACACACACACAACTGATACGCATGGATACACATACACCACTGAAATGCGTTTCATGAAACAGTACTAATTCTTACTACGCACACTAATTTTTACATTCTTTTTTATTCTGTGTCACTTCCCAAATGCTGGTAATGACCCCCACTTGTTTTCGCACCTCACTTAACTGGGTTGAAAACACTGATCTGAGGGATCCTCCTGCCTCCACCAGCTCTTCCTAGGCAGCTGAGCGTCCATGTACGATGGCCAGCCTTCGAGCTGCAGGGTCCCGGGCCACAGTGCTAAGTGCAGCACCAGTGCCCCCTTCCTGCAGCCCAGGCCACCACGGTCCCCTCAGCTCCCAGTTTCTGCAGTAGCACCCCTCAGCTCTGTATGTCTCAGGGCCACTTTTCACATTTCCGTCTTAGTCTTCGTGGGGGAGTGATTTATGTTTAATGGGTGCCTCTCTCCCCCACTGGAGTGCACGCTGCAGGGGGGCTCACCCCGGTTTCTGCTCACTGTTTTATTGCCAGCCAGACCTTCCAGCTCAACATCCAGCACACAGTAGGGACTCAGTCTCCATTTCTGAATCAGATGCCTGCCTTCTCATGTAGGCCAGACACTCACCGGTGGCTGCAGATATGTGGACTTTCCCATGGATTGCACAGCATCTTGGGGTCGGGCCTCTGATCGGGACCCGCCGACACATATCCCCAGCAAGCCCTCAGTGTTGTATGAATCTATGAGTTATTAGGGTTCCCTAGCTCAGGCCTGGATTTCATGTCTCAGTATTCAGTCCACTGCCTAGGATCCCCCTCCCCCTTTGTCCTTCCCATGAATCCTGCTTATTCTCAGGCCCCTGACTCAAGGCCTCTGCACTTTATTGAATGAATGAATAAATGAATGGATGCATGCTTCTATCACCAACGGGCCATGCCTTAGACTGTCAGTTTTTTGTCTTACTCCCACCTGTGCTTGTGACTTCCCTGAGGACAGGTGCAGTGTTCACCCCTCTGTTCCCAGCACCAGATTATATACTGAAGGAAGTGCAGGGAAACCACGCGGTGTGCTGGCTAATGATCTCCACCAGAGGGAAGCAGTGAGCCGTTCACCACCAACCCTTGCCTCCAATTGTCTTCTTCCCTCCAAAATTATCGTTGGCCCTTCGAAGCTTCTAATTAACTCGGTAGCTGGATGGCTCCATCGTTTCCCACCCTTCACCTTAATCAAAAATGTTATCCCAAACTAGGGAACAAGCTAGTTTTTGACTCTTGCTGCTTATCATATTTTTTCATCTTGGTCTCCCCAGCTCTCAGCTGGAGTCTTCTACAGTGATGAAATTAAGTGTTTTATTTACTTATTTTTTTTGAAATTAAGTGTTTTAAATACTGGTGTGGAGTGGGGACTCATTTCTGCCCTGCTGGCTCTTGGGAGGGTTGTGCGAGATGATGCAGGCAAAGCACGGGACCTGGCCTGGATTAGCTGAGTGACACCATCACTGTCCTTACCACATTAGTGCTGTGCCTACCCTCATCCTGTGGCCACCATCGCCATCATCACCATCGTCACCATCATTACCAGGGTCCTCTAGTCTTTGCCCCCACCTCACTTTCTTCCACCCTTTTTCTATCCTTCCCTCATTTTTTTGTCGCCAAAGGGCCCCTTGGGTTTCAACTTTTCTAATCCTGCTCTCTGTTTGTCTGTCATTTCCCTTCTCTCCGAGCCACTGTCTCTCTGAACATTGCTGCTTCCTTAGAGCCTGTTGTCCCCTCTGTCTGGCTTGATTGTCCTCTAGGGGTGGCTCACCTTTCTGTGGCCAGAAAATGAAAGCGGGACTCCAAGCAGGTTTCCCAGCGCACACAGCCCCACTTCTGTGCCCCCCACTGCGGCCCCTGCAGAGATGAGGTCCTGGGGTGAATTGACTTGGCTGCTGAGGAGCATGCTCCTTTGGCTGTTTCCACCCACCAGCGTGTGCTCATATGCATCTTCCCTTCCCCAAGGAAAATCCCAGCTTCCAGGCCTTGGAAGACATTGCTTTTTTCCTTCCCTTCCTTCCCTTCCTCACTGCCTCCCATACATAATGATCCCACTCTCACTATGTATCTGACACCAGGCTGGGTTCCAGGATTGGGGGACTTCCTCGTGGCTTCAGGGTGAAGCTGGGACCTAACTTAGGAAGAGGAGTTCTTCTGAGCATGAGGGGGTGGCAGGAGGGAGCCTGTGCCAGAGAGACCAGTGCAGCTGGACCCCAGGAGTGCTGGGGAGAGGTGGGGACTGAGGTCGGGTAGGTGAGCAGGGCCAGAACCCATGGAGGACCATGGCACAGAGCTTGCCTTGTAGGGCTTTGAGCAGAAGATGCTTGGGTCACTTGTCCAGTTTTCAAACAAACCCCAGCTGCAGAGCAGGTGGATAGCTAGAGTGAGATGCTGGTAAATCTAAGAAGAGGCTCAGTGGGCCATGCGGGGGCAGAAAGACAAGGCCGAGGTGCTGCTGACAGACAGGTGCCCTCCGCACCCCAGCAGCTTGCTTTGTTGGGCCCCCTCCAGCTCCTTCTCCTTAAGGTCCAGGAAGAGCTGCCGGCCAGGAGAAAAACAGGATGTAAAATGGCCCGAAATAGGACAGACAGCCTCAGATGCCCCCTGGCGTCCTCCCCGGAGCCCACCCGAACCGCCTTCCTTTGCCTCCACAAAGAGGAAGAGGCATCCTGATTGCCCTATTGTTCCAGTTGCCTTTCACTTGGGGAGGCTGGGCTGCAAAGGAGCCACCTGTCCCAAAGCCTGCAGCCTCGGCGATGCTTTGTCTTCCTTCACTGCGCATCCACAGCCGTCTTGTTTTGCAGGCTCTCAGGCATCCCTTCCTCAGATGGAGGACCGTGTTAGCGTTCTCCAGTGCGAGGGACAGAAACCTAATGCGGACACACGTACCCACACACGGCTCGTTCACTCACTAGAAACATGGACCAGGCTTCCTCAGTTTCCGTCACTGGGGGGACAGGCCTGGGGGCGTGGTGGTGATTCAGGGTAACCAGCGTCCACTTCTCTTGGCCCTTGTGTTCTAGACCCGAGCTGCACAGGGAGGTGGCCTCCAGATTCGTGTGGGCATTAACCTGCAGTCATTAAAATGAAATACAATGAAAAATTCACCTCTTCGGTCACACTAGCCACATTTCAAGTGACCCATGGCCACATGTCCTAATGACTGACCTATTGGGATGGCATAGTTCTAGGATGTTTCTATTGATGCGATGTTCTGTTGGCCGGCGCTGCTCTGGAATGAATTGGAGGAATGAACGGGAGAAAGATCCAGTGGCGACCAGCTTTATGTGGAGCCCTGCAATGGGCTGGTGCAATGGTGCCTAGGAGGCAGCTTTGGTGTGTGTGTGTTGGGGGGGGGGGCGGTTCACAGTGGCCGTGCCAGAGCAGCAGGTCTAGGAGGACACATACATTGAGATTTGGTGCCAGGAATGCACTGTGGCTGTGGAAGCCGGCTGGGCATGTCTGGGGGCTGCAGGGCGGACGGGACTACACAAGGGCAGCTGGAACTCTTGGGCACACACACTGGAGGTGCCGTCCACAGGCAGAGCTTCTTCTTCTTCAGGGAAGTCTTGGTTCTGCTCCTCATGCCTTTCAACGGCCCATTCGGACTATGGAGGGTAGTCTCTCTTACTTCACGTCACCTGATTATAGACGTTCATCACATCTGCAGACGACCGTGACTGCAGAGCTCGGTTAATGTTGGGCTGAGTGGCTGAGGGCAGTGGCTTAGCCACTTGGACACACGGAAGTGACCATCACCGCAGGCCTCTCTGGGGAGGTGACACTTCACCTAAGATGAGAATGACAAGAAGGAACCAGACATGAGATTGGGGGGAAGGACATTTTGCAGAGTGAAGAAAAAGGGTCCCGCCGATCTCCAAAGCCCTTTCAAGAGGCAAAAAGTAGGACCATGTGGCCGAACTGTGGGGAGTATTCTGGTGACTTGCTGCTGTGCAACCATGCACTCCAGACCATAGTCAGGGGGAGGGAGGAAGGGCGGGAAGAAGGGACATACCCAGAGAGGTTAAGTAACTTGCCTAAAGCCACACAGCCAGTACCAGGTAGAGTCTGTGCTCGAACTCACGTCTGTCTCACCAGAAACACATTCTTCAGTTTGCAGCGTCCTCTGGGCCCACTTTTCTGGTCTGTTCCCCACCAGACTGCGAGCTCTTTGGGGGCAGGCAACACATCTCACGATCTCTGGAGGGGCATCTGGACAGTGGCCCTGGAGGCTCTTGCCCATTCAGGGGGTCCGTGCTTCTCTTTGGGGGAACATGGCCCCCCGCCCTCCCCCTGGGGTTCTGAATGTGGGGTGCCTCGCCACCCAGACCTCCCTGCTGACCTCACTCAGAAAGGGCCTCCCTTCCCCCGGGCTCCCAGTGACCTGTTGACGCTCCCCAGCCCCATGCCAGCCCTGACCTTGGGGACGGAGCTCAGTTTAGCCCCATCACCTGATCACTTTCTTTCTTTAGCCCTTTTGTCTTTCCCTTCTCTGTCTGGCGCTTTGTGGAGGGGAAATGAGGCCTTGTAACCAGATACCAGGGCACCCTGGATGGCGGGGGCTGGCGTTTGTCTGTCAAGCTCTGCCTTCTGAAGAGCTACCTTTATTGTCACAGAGGGCAGAGGAACGGAGTGGCTGGACTGTATTCTTGCTTCACACTGTGAGCTCCTTGCTTGAAAAAAATAAGGGTCAAATAGCTGGTTGGCTGCAAGCCCTTAGATGCCTTTTCTTCCCTGAAGCTCTTTCCTTTGGACACCCTCCCATGGGGGCCTCGGCCTGATGATTCTTGATGGCCACCAGGGGGCACTGCCCGACAACCTTCCTTCTGCTGAGCAGCCAAAGGATAAACTCTAGTGCCACAGAGAAAGAGCCACGTGGATGTGCAAACTGGAAGGAGCCCCGGTTTAACCATCTCAACTTTCAAATAAGGACCAACTGAGTCCCAAGGAGGAGAAGGGCTTGGCCCAGCCATGGCAGGGAACAAGCAGGGGCTCAGTTCTGGGGGGCGTGGTGATGGTGGGGTCCCTTTCCTCTCTTCCTGGCTGGCTTTGAGTGAGCTGCAGAGCACAGGAGCAAGCTCGTGGTTCCTGCCCTCCTCCGGGCTGCTCAGAGCGGGTCCTGCTGCCCCCAAACCTTCCCGCAGCGCTCCTGTCACGGAAGCTGTTGCCTTGCTCTCCCTGCCACACTGAAGACCAATTAAGAGAAGAAAATGAGCTCTAACGAAGAAAGCTTGTGAAGCAGGCTCCGCATAATAACTCGTGGCGTTGCAAAGAAACAGCTCCAAAGGGGCAGTGGCTTCAGTTCCTTGGGAGACGTCTGGAGAGAGCTGGGGGCCAGATACTGGGTGACTCTAGCCATGGGGGAGCCCCTCCCGCAGCCTGTTGACGGAAAGGCCATGAAGAGAAGCAGCAGGGTTTGTTTCAGCTGAAATCTACGTCTTAGCCTTGGCTGTGTGGCTGGCACTGGGGCACATGGATAAGAAAGGCACAGGCCACCGTCGTCAGGGGCTGTGCTCCTGGATCTTTGTCCCGCTGGCTTGGTCAGTGAGTGGCAGAGTCAGGAAGGTGCTGGAGTTCCCAGCTTGGCATGTGAGTCCTGGCTGGGCCACCGGGCTGTAAGGATCTTGCTCCAGCCCCTTCCCCATCAGTGTCTCAGTCTTTGAAACAGGTGTGAAGCTACTTGACCAGGTCGTGTTGTCACGAGGAGTAAGTGAGACGCCGCGTGCCTTCGCCCCCGTCTGGGGCTGCCTCACCAGTTGAGCAGGACCTGACTTTGGTCTTCTGGTTGAAGGGCGCTGGCAGTTAGGTGACCCAAATGAAGTGGCCAAGTCAGAGGTCTCTCTCCCTGATCTCTGT
The DNA here is from genome assembly GCA_007922815.1 of Macrotus californicus. Classification (NCBI taxonomy): domain Eukaryota; kingdom Metazoa; phylum Chordata; class Mammalia; order Chiroptera; family Phyllostomidae; genus Macrotus; species Macrotus californicus. Next base: position 72,685 of record VMDR010000360.1, on the reverse strand, counting down.
CTGGCCGCCTGCCTGCTTCCGGAGGGCAGAGTCCCCAGGGGCGGCAGGATCATGAGGTACCGGAGCTGGTGAAGCCAGTTCTGTGATGGGTGTGGGCAGATGATGGTTTTGCCAAGACTTTGGTCAAAGTCCTGAATTTGACAGAGTGTTTGCCCCATGGATAGGGATAGGGATGGGGGGAGCAATGCAATCCTTTTAGTATTTTGGAGTAGAACAAAGGTAGCAATCTTCCTTTGACATATCTGAGAGGTTGGAAAAGCCCCTATAGTCTTTTATGTATAAGGTTATGGGACTATATTTATGCCCCCAAAGTAAGCAAGGTTCTGGACCAAGGGGCTCCTGTGCAGGAATCTGGAGGTTTGCAGTGTAGTCCTTCCTCACTGCAGACCTGGGGACTCTGACCATTGTCACTGCCATTGACGTCATGCTCACCAGCTCTCAGGCCCCAGGTGGGAGATTTTCTGGGGAGTCTCCGGCGAAAGCACGTAAAGGGCTAGCTCAGAGTTTCTCAGCCTCGACACTAGGACATTTGGGGTAGATTGTTCATTTATAGGAGCCATCCTGTGCATTGTAGGGTGTTCAGCAGCATCCCTGGTCTCTACCCACCAGATGTTAGTAGCATCCACCCCCCCCCCACACCCCCAGTCGTGAAAACAAAGTGCCTACAGACATGCAGTGTTCCCGACTGAGAGCTCCAGGCCCCCTCCCGGATGGTGCCGCTCTCAGATGAGGGTGATGATAGTGAGGTCGACGGCCATGACAGCTCCAATAATTCTGAGGCCGGACGAAAACCAGGAGACTCTGTGGGGACGGCTCTGCTCAAGCACAGAAACCCATAATTGAGTTGGCCCTGGGCTTCTCAGGCCCAGAGCACGCCTTTCCCAGGGTCCGTAGTCAGGTTCACAGGAACCGGACAAAAGCTAGGAGCCTGGCTGCCACACCCTCCCTTGAACACACTCACATATACGCACTCACACACCTCCTGTCTCCCACTCCTTCTGGGACTTTGTTAAAATTTCAGTTTTGCAGATAAACAGCTCCTGATGACTCTTCCCTGAGGAAAAGCTTCACGAAAGGTGACAGTGGTGGAGAGACCTCTCAGGGCTGGAGGCTGGACGCTTGGGTCCTGTCCCGTCCTGGCTCCTCCAGCTGTGGGGGCCCGGTGAGCCACATGGCCTGGCTGAGCCTGGTGTCCTGATCTGTCTGAGCCATGGGTGGCCTTCCCAGGGACGGAAGGATGGTCCTTAAACCCTTCCCCCATGATTGTGTATCTCAGGTTTGACCTTCCACACTGGTGAGTGAACTTGACACAGTATTCATGTCCCCATGCTCATCGACAGCCGTACGATTCACACCTGGCTTCCAGTTGTTGTTGTTGTTGTTATTATTATTATTATTATTACATCAATCAACCCAGCAATAGCCTTTCCTGGATTCTTTGAGCGTAAGGCATCAGTTTTCATCTTCGCACTTGATGGCTCTTTCGCAGGCAGCACTTGTTCGTGGGCTGGTGCTTTCTCTTGACCTGTCCTCGGTGCAGAGGCACCGTAGGGAGGGCTCATACTCAGGGTTAGTGTGACATCTTCTCCATTGTCATTCCTCACACACCGGGAAGCAAGGTGGCTGGGAGGCCCTGGGGGTGAGCGAGTGGCCCAGTGCAGCCCAGCGGCTTTCTAGAGGAAGGAACAGCTATGCTGAGTGAGTTTCAGGGGGGCAGGCTGTGTTTGGGCTTCTTTGCTTTCTTCTCAGGTGAGTTATGTTTTTTGTTGCCCACCCAGTGCAAAATCTCAAATCTGCTTGGGATGGGGCTTTTTTTTCTTTCAAATCATCAGAGCTCAAAACAGTTTTTTTAAAATACATTTTTGGCTTCCCCTCCCTTTTTTTTTTGCAATATCTTTATGGACCATCTTGTCAAAGCTGCCGGTGGCCTTTCAATGCCAAAGTCAATAATGTACACATTCTGAGGACCCTCTTTCCTTTGGGGCTTGTCCCCCTGAATTCCTCATGACCCCTGACCATGGGGTCTATTCAGCAAGGCCTTCAGCTTCCTGGTGGAGCCGATTCTCTGATGAGACACTGGAACTCCCCATTTCGCCAAAGGGGAGTTCCGCCCTGGGGGGCAGGGCCAGAAAAGACTTTAAAGGAGGAGACCACAGGTCACTTTATGCTGGAAAGGCATGGTGTACTCCGGATTTGCCCAAACACGGATGGTGACCACGAAAGTGGGAAGGGCGGAGATAAAACGCCCCCAACCCCATGTCTCTGCACAGACGTTTATTGTTACCTACTGTGCACAAGGCATCGCTCCATGTTTATGGTGCTGTAGACACACTGTGTGCCAGGACTGTGCATGGGTGGCCTCCTTTATCTTTATAACAACTCTGTAAGGTCCAGGCTGTCCCATCCCTTGTAAAAAAGGAGGAGGCAGGGACCGGAGAGGTGGACGGATCTGGCCAGGGCTGCGCAGTTTAGGGAGGTCATGAAGCCAGCACTGAACCACTTTGCACCCTGCCCGGGACCCTGAAGGAGAGAATGGAAGGGAGTGGCATCCATCGAGAACCCAGAAGTGCTCCCCAGAGGTCGCTCAGCTAAGCTCACGGAGCTGGGCCCCGTCAGGTCTGCTGACAGCCTGTGGGTTTCATGAGCTTCGGATTTTTGAGGAACGTGAACCCTCTGGGTGGCAGTCGCCTGTCGACCCCTGCCCAGGTTAGGCTGGTAGGTGGTTCGGTGCTTTAGAAATGGGTTGGACCAGAGCCACTGAGCAGGTGGTGCCTGGGCTGGGCCTGGAGGAAGCGGTAGGTGAGAAGGAGGGAGAGGGGAGGTGACACAGGGAGGGTGTGGGGACACTAAGAGGGCTTGGAGCCTGAAGGGAACCCTGCGCCATGGTGTCAAGCCGCTGCTGGCCGGCCCTCTGTGGCCCTCTAATGGGAACACTGTCAATACAGGACCTCTGTCACCCTTAAAAGGTCAGGTTGACGATGCAGGGAGGGGACACGCTTCAAAGTTGGCAGCTCAGTGCACTCTGTGCTCAGTAGGGGGCAGTTGCCACTCTCATTGTTCTATGTCTGGTCCTCCGGCTCAGACAGGTGTCCCAGGGGCAGGTCAGAGTGACAGCTGCCTGGGACAGAGTCTTTCAATGAAACGTCAGGTGAAGGGAAGCCTGGGTGGCCGTGCAGTGAGAGGGGAACCCTGGTTGTCTGTGTGATCTCGACTTTTTCCTTTCCTGGTGACTGAGTTAAATTGTCAACCAGTTTTGAGGTCTCTAGGGCTTTGTTCCTCAGCGCCAGCCACAGGTGGCGGTCCCAGGTGCATGCTGAGAGTTTCGGGTGGGCCGTACCGAGCAGGAGAGGAAAAGGAGGGAAGCGTGGGGTACTCTTCCACAGAATGGGCATCATTCCACTGAGTGACGGCTTTGCCGTCACGTGTTCCTGGTTTCAAATTCTGGGCTTCTGCACCTTACCTGCTTGTGAGCTCAGGAAGTTGTTGGCATCTCCGGGCTCAGTATCCTCATCTGCTCAATGGGGTGAGGCTGGCACTTGGGTTGAGTCTGTGGAGATGAAAGGGCTGGGTGAGCGGGGAGCACTGGATCATTGGCAAGCTGGAGGAGGCCAGAGGAGCCTGCAGGGGACACCAGTCAGGGGACAAGTTGGGGTGCCAGAAGTTTAAGGGGAGCAGGGACAAATTTCAGTGTCGATACCACCGGCCATCTGCTTCGCATTTTGTGCATGTTTGATGGCTTCTCAGGCCACACCCAGTCCTTGGATAGCTGCGTCTCTCTCGGACCCACCACCTCTTCACAGGTGTGGGTGGTGGGCACAGTCCCACATGACGGTAAAACGACTCAGGGCAGGGAGCCCTGGATTTGGACCCGAGGCTCGAATCCCTATCACCTGTTTCCTGGGTCACCAAAGGAAGTCACATTGCTCAAGCTTCAGTTTCTCTCCTTAAAAAGGGAGTCAGAATTCTCGTTCTCCATCCCTGCCGAGGTTCTTGATGAGGGTGGACTGCTTTTCCAGCTGTCACGCACCTCGTGTTGGGACGGGCTGTTACTGTCATTGACCACAGCTGGGTCTGAAGTGGCAGCTTTATCTGGGGCCCTTAGCAAAGAAGAGGCAGAGTGTCTTTTCTCTCTTTTGACATAAATTCCCTAGACCCCTGGTGTCCTACCTCAAACCATGTGCCTGTGAACGTGATGCAAGCATTATAGAAGTTGCTCAGGTATCTTTCTGGGCACACTTTTGGGAATAGAGTCAGGTGAGTGGTCTACAGGGGTTATGGGGGTCAAGAGATGATAGTGGTTTAGTGTGTAGTTCACTTGCACATTCAGCTTTACCCAGCATTTATTAAATACCAACTGTGTTCCTGACTTTGGGCATGATGTACCGGCTTTGTGGCCCTGGCCGGGTCATGTCATCTTTGTGAGAGCCATTGTTTCCTGGCCTGAATATTCAGGTCATAGTAGTTCCTACTTCCTGGCTCATGGCGAGGATTACACGGGATAAAATACGCAAAGCCCAGGGCCTGGCATGGAGTTGCCACGGGTGCCTGGCAACTGGTACCTTGCTGTTTTATTTTTTGGAAAGTAATTATTGTTTCTGTTAGGTTTCTTCTCCTGTCTGATCTCCCTGAATGAATGTTTCTGGCTTTCCTGCAGGGTGATTGCACTTCCTTTCCCTACATTGTCTTCCGTGTGAATTAAGTGCCCCAGTTTATAGATGAAGAAGCCCAGGCACCCAAGCCACAGGGTCCAGATCCTAGAGAGGCAGAGGAGAGGCTGCCCCTTCCCTGCCTCCAGTGAGATGGCCCAGGCTGGAGGTTTCTGCCTGTGTGGTGCCCACACGGAACTTCCCATCTAAGGCCAGGAGTGGCCAGGTGTTGGTGGAGAGACACCGCCAGCTGAAAACTAGGGTGGGAGAAGAAAGAGCTGACGAATGACCCAAACGTTCTTTTCAAATGCATGAACGGGGAAGGGGAAAGAGAGAGAAAAAGGAAACAAGATCAGCCGAGGAACGCGATTTAACGTGGCCAGGGCGTGTGGTGACGACATCAGGGTGTTTCTAGCTCTGGAGGAAGCAGTTGGATCTTTTATGCTCTGCCAGTTCCCCAGGAGATGGGCACAGGAGGAAGTTAGATTTGGGGACATGTCACATCTCTTTTACCGTCAAGAAATCTATTTGTTTAATTAAATTTCCTTGGAGTTTGGTTTTTCCCTTGAGCAAATTTTCTCTTCTTTTCCAGGACATCAGTTAGGGCAGAATTTATCAATAGAAATGACAGTATTAGGAATAATAACCGTGTTACGAATGACAGTATTAGGAAAATGGTAAAAAGAAAAACCCCAAACAGTAGAGGAATCTGTCGCTAGCTTGTAGCTTACTTAGATTTTGTTCCCTTGTCTACCTTGAGGGTTTGAAGCTTGAGGTCTGAGAGAGTTCTGAGAAAATGTTTTTAATCACCCAGAAACTATTCAGGCTTTCTTAGGAGATGGCGTTCCCTCCTTCCCCCCTCCTCCCTTCCTCCCTCCCTCCCTTCTTCCCTGTCTTCCTTCTTCCCTCCCAGCCTGGCCTGCTGTCTTTAGGGGAAGATAGAGGACGACCTGCTAAGAACGAGCCTGTCTCCTTTAGCCACTTTGAGATGTGCTAAACAATCTAATCCAGGGGTCAGCAAACTGTGGCTGCAGGCCACATCTGTCCAGCTGCCGGCTTTTTAAAGTAAAGTTGTATGGAACGTAGCTACCCCTCCTCCTCTGTGTGCCATCTGTGGCTGCTTTTGTGCTGTGATGGCCGACTTGAGTGGTTACAACAGAGACCATGTGGCTTGTGTGTTGAAGTAGTTGCTGTTTTGTCATTCACAGGAAAAGTCCCCCAGCCTCGTTCTAGGCCTTGGCTGTGGTCCTCTATCACAGGTTTTTCACTCGTTCCCGCTGTATGTGCCTGTGAACAAGTAGTCTCATTCACTTATTCACTGGGGGTTTAGGAAACCCTTTCTTGATGCCAGGTGCACTGTTGGATACAAGGGGTGCCTTGTCCATGAGGAGTTATGCAATGCACGAAGGTGCAGAGGACAGGCAGTGATTTGGAGGTTGAGTGCAGGTGGATGCTAGGGAAGCCTTCCTGGAGGAGGAGGCATTTGAGGTGGGTATAAAAATAGAAAGTTTCCCAGATGCTGAGGAACCATGACCCTGCAGGTCAGGCAGTAACCCGTGGTGAGGCATGTCATTGTGGTGAATCATGACCAGCACAGGACATTGCAAGTCAGCCTGGAGGAGGGTTAAGGAGATGAGGGCAGGAGAGGAGGTTAGCAACATGGCTGCAGGGCTGTGCAGGAACACTCCCAGGACAGGAATGGAGACGTCTCTGTTTTCATTCCATGATGATTAGCTCCAAGCCTCAGCACAGGGGCAGTGTGTGTTGATTGGATTCATCAAACTGGGGGGCACCCAAGGTCACCCTGTCTGTGGGAGGCTTTGGAGCTGGCTGATCTGGATCCAGCTTGGCTTTCCATTTTTATACCCAACCCAGATGTCTCCCGACCCTTCAGAACTACTTCATCCTTTTGGAATTTACTGCCTGCCTTCTGAGGCCAATGGGAATCTTAGTACTAGAATTATCTCAGGCACAGTGGTGTTTTCGTAGTGCAATATAGACGGCAGCTGGGAGATCGGCCAAGGCAGAAGGAGCTGCAATCTGGTGCATTCCGTAGAGTGGTCAGATCCCAGAAGGACAGCCTTGTGGTCTGGATACTGGATGCCCTTTGAGGGCCTGAGGTCAGGGCTGAGAGGTCCCAGAGTTGGCAAGACTGGGGCCCGTTGACCTTGGACATGAGGCTGCCTTTGTAATTCAGGACAGCTTGGCCACGAGAGCAGGTGCAGGATTCTTTCCACTTGCTTTGATAAAGAGGTTTAGGTATCTGTGCTTCCTCATTTGTGAGGTGGGGATAATTCTAACAGTCACTTCTTAGGATTATTTTAAGAATTTAATGAGTGATAATATATAAAACAAGTGCCTGGCACACAGTGAGCACACAACAGAATGGCTTTGTCATTAAATTACTACCCAGGGCAGCATTTTCTGAAAGATGTTGAGGGGCTTTACTTGAAGAGAAAGCAAACAGGTTTCTTTCTGGTGGAGGTTCTCGGTGTAGCTAGTAAGTTGCTATGCACCGATGTTACTGACAGTGTCTGTCCCACCTGAGCTTGGCTGTGGGCTGTGTTCCCACTGAGCATGGGCTGAGAAGCATCTCATGAAGCAGGCTTTGGGAAACGCTGTTTAAGGTTGGTAATGGGCTGACATCTACTGAGGACTTCCTCTGGGCCGGGCATGGTGCCAGGCTCTGGGGACACGAGAGTGAAAAAGAAACACACCTGGCCTCATGGGCTTCGGTGACAGCTCCAGAGTTAACGTGAGAGTCCTGAGCTGCTCTGCTCCTCAGTGTTAGACTCTGTGAAATGGAAACAAGGTGAATCCCTGCTGAATTTTATCTCACCAGGAGGCTGGCCAGATAATAGGCGATACTGGGTTGGCCAGGGGTTGGCAAAGCTGAACTGCGGAAGGGTCATCCTTAAGCGTGATGTGGGAGCTAAGAGCTGGAATGATTTGGTGGAGGTGGAAGAACCAGCTCTGCCCCTTTGTAGCTGTATGACCTTGTACAAGTTACTTAGCCTCTTCGGTCTCCAGCTCCTACAAAATGAGGAGAGTACTACTATTCTCCTCATTTACATATCCAAAGTGCTTTCTAAGTATTAGACAAATAAAAGAATAATTGACAACAACAATAATAATAACAACCAGCATTGATCTACTGTTCACTCTGTGTTAGGCCCTTTACGTGGATTGTCTAATTTATTCCTCACAAAGAATAATAATTATTATTATTTTCATCATCCCCATTAAACAGATGAGAAATCTGAGGCTTATAGTGAAGCTGCTGCTGAGGGTCAACAACTAGTAAGTGTTAAGGCCGGGTGACAGACTCCAGGACTGAGATCTTGATGGCTAACTGCCCCAGCCCTGGGTGGCTGAGGTTCTGTTGGCAGTAGGGTGTGTCTGCCAGCAGGGCTCCAGCTTACATAGATGTGGATGGAGAGAGGAGCCCAGGGGCTGCTGCGGGGGTGACTGCATTAGGGTTGGATTTCTGAGACCACCCAAGTCCAGTTTTCAGATTTTCAGGGACAGGTCCGCCTGCAGACTCGATTGTCTTCCGTCTTCTCTCCAGCCTTCGAACTGGCTCTTTGAAGTCAGAAGTAGCATTCAGGGCTCCTGAGAACAGGTCTGTAAAAGGGAGCACTACTTTCCACAAGGGTTAAATAAAAAGTGCAGGAAAATAGGAGCCCTCGTACTTTAATCAGTTTTGTGTGTGTCTCTTGCCAAATGCTAATACCCGCCTCTGCGAATGTCAGGCAGTGCTTCATGGAGGTCACCCTTCAGACTTCATGTGTCTCTCGCTTGTCATCTTCTGAATATGTTGAGTGGGACACTTGACCCTCTCCCTAAGAAGCCGTGTATTTTAAAAGTGTTTTTTTGTTGTTGTTGTTTTGTTTGCCTGTTGGAGTGTTCTATTCTCCTTGTCTTTTAAAATCTTCCTTTTTGTTCCTTCCTCATGCCTGGTAGCCTGACCCTGTCTTGCTTATCTAAGATGATAAAACAGGAACAAGCTAATGGATGTTGTCACAGCTCCGGCTGAGGCTGCTCCGCCGACTTTTCACAGTGAAGGCAGAATTCAAGTCCTTCAGCACCTGTGAGGGTTAGGCATCTTCTCTGTGACCATTCTTTGCTTTGTCAGCTGGTGGCTAAGCAGAGGTAGAGCAAGACTAGGTCAAGGGGGCAGTTGGCCTGAGCACAGGTTAGAAGGAAGTGGGGTTTGTTTCTTCATCTTTCTTTCCTTCCTTCCTTCCTTCCTTCCTTCCTTCCTTCCTTCCTTCCTTCCTCCAACTCTTCCCTTTGCCCTATCATCCACCTATCTACTCATTCATCCACCCACCACCTATCCATCCATTCACCCACCTACCCACCCACCTATCCATTCAAACATTAATCCATCCATCTATCTACTCACCCACCTATCCATCTATTTTATAGGCACAGAGTCCTTTCTGTGCACCAGGCACTCTGATGAGTACTGAACACTTTAGAAATGATGAACAAAGCCCCTGCCCTTGACTGAACCATCTAATGAGGGGGACTGACTGTTAAACAAAGCAATGGGGTGATTGGAGACTCTGATAAACCCCGTGAAGAAAGTAGTGAGAGAGCTGTGCTGGCTGGAGCACTTAGAGATGGTCTCTCTGAGGGAGTAACGTTTGAACTGAGATCTGAAGACTGTGAAGGGGAGCAGAAGTGACATAGAGTTCTCTAGACAGAGGGAGTGGCTGTATGAAGGAGAGAAGTACCGTAGTTCATGCGTGGGGAACTAACTAGGGTTCTCTGTGGCTGGGGCTGTTATGTCCATGCATCTGTGGATATGTCCGTGTGTCTGTCCATCTGTGTACATATCCGTTATCCATGTGCACGTCCATTTTGGTCCTGTGCACAGATCCATGCACCCTTCCCCTCCATTTATCTGTGCAGACATCCATCCATGTGCCAGTGCACCCATTCATGCAACCACACATCCATCCATGCGCCCGTCCCCTCCATTTATCTATGCACATGTCCATCCATGCACCTCCAGTTATCCATGTGCATACCATCCATGCACCTGTGCACACATCCATGTCCCCATCTGTCCATCCGTGTCCCCTCTCTCCACCTATGCACCCGACAGACATTCACTGATAACCTATTATATGTCCAACACATCGTCTTCTGTTCCTTGATCTCTTAGACTCCCCGATAGCCATTGACTGCCTCTCCCTTTAGGAAACCTTCTCTTGTCTCGGCTCTCAGGAAAGCACACTCTCCTGCTTTCACTCCTACCTGTCTGGTCCCTACGTGCTTACAACTAAATATATGAATCTTCCCCCAAACTGCTCTTCCACTAGACTTTTTCTTCTTAGTAAACAGCAGCACCATCTCTCTAGTGGTTTGAGCTGGACATCTGGGAGTCATTCTGATCCCAGACTCACCTCCCTCCTTGCCTGCTACATGTCCCCAGGCCATGGTCATTGTCTCCAAAATGCATGTCAGACCCACCCACTTCTCTCCACAAGTGCCCTGGTCTTGCCTGGATGACCATGGTGGCCTCCTCTCAGGTTTTTCTGCTTTCATATTTGTTCTCCTCCAGTGCCTTCTCCACGTGGAGCCAGGTTAACCTCTTAAAATCCCAAATCAAATCATGTGACTCCGCTTCTTAAAACCCACCCTCTACAGGGCATGGTCCACCCTCCTACCTCAATGGCCTTGTCTCATTCTATTTTCTTTATTATTCAACTTTACCCTCTCCTCCCTTCCTTTCCCCTAGCTGACTCCTACTGAACTTTCATGCTGAGAAGTTCTTTCCTCTGGAGAATTTTTCTGTCCTGCAACTCAAAACAGCACCCCTCTATTTTCTGTTGGGATACCCTGACCTTCTTTGTAACATAGGGGTCCTAGTCATTAACTATATATCATATGTCCACATAAAGAAAATACTGAGTAGGAAGTTCTATAAAAATAATTCAGACAATGAAGGCATTTAACATCAATGGATTTAAGCACTTTATATGTCTCATCTTATTTATTCCTCCCAGCAGCAGTGTGAGGTGGGTGCTGTTACTGTCCCCATTTTACAGATGAAGAGACTGAGGCACAGAGAGGCTGAGCCACTCGTCCGAAGTCTCTCACATAGGCACAGAGCCAGGGTCTGGACCTACATCTGTCTCGTTCTTAAGTCCATGCCCCTTAGTCTCAGCTCCACAGGGCTTTGACGTAACAAAAGCTCAATAACATATTTTCAGACTTGAAAAGGGTGATTCTGGCTCTTCTGGTGGTCTTGGCCAAGAACTTGAGAGTTCTTCACTTCGAGGCAGAAGGTAGACCAAATGAACCACTCCTGGGACTCTAGCATTGGTGTTCTTTGGAAGGTTGTCACACTTACTTGAACTGTTGCCAAGTTTCATTGCAAATTTGAGGCCAGTCAGCCGCTGATGAGCATCTGGGTTTGGGGGGCTGGTGCCCTTCTTGGCCTTTGGCATTCGTGGAGTGGTCTTGGGCAGGGATGTGACCTTGCCGTCTGCCCAGAGCCTTTCTGTTCCTCCCTATTTCTCCTTCCTTTGGGATCTGGAGCCTGAGCCTGGTTTTCAAATTGCAAGATAACGATCTGATTTAGTGATTTATCTGATTAGGCTCAAATGTATTTATTACATGCTTAAACATATTCCAGTGAGCTCTGACAACGAGCCGCAGGACTGTCCTGGGCTGAATTTCCGGGACCCACTGGAGCAAGTTCAAGACAAGCATAATCTACTTAGAGGAAAACAGAGCCCAGCCCTAATCCAATCGGCATCTGCATCAGGCAGCACATCCCCCTCGAACTGCGCACAACCTCTGTGCCCCCCCTACCCATTTCTTCTCTGGGAGGTTAGAAGGGGTCATGGGGGTCGGTCTTCAGGGGTCAGGCTCACCTCAAATTTAACGCTCCTCTGGATTCTCCCTTCCTACTTAACCAGTGCAGGGGGAAGACCTTATGTACCCTTTATTTGTCATGTTAAAGTAATATCTATTCCTCTTTTTGATTCTAAAATCATTTTTATTTGCAAAAATTCCGGAAAATAAAAAAAGTATTAAAAAAACCCAAATCACCCATAATTGTACCCATATTTACAGTTCATGCTGGGTTTTCTCTGAATTTAAAGATGCTTTCAAAATTACGTAAGGAACACAGGATTACACTGTAATTGTGATAATTCCTAGGCTTTTTTCCGCCTATGCATTTTTAACAAGATAGAAACAATATCAAGTGATCCAGGGTCTCTTCTATCCTTTTGACTTCACTCAATTGTTTTTGGCCCTGTCATTGATTAGCTTTGAAAACACCACTTTTAATGGCTGTGCCTTATTTCTTCCTGTGGTTACAGTGAGTTTGCATAGCCGCTGGGTTTTGGTCACGCTGTGTGTCCAGTTTTTGCTGTTACTGACACTCCCACCCCGGACATCTTTGAACATCTTTGTATCATCTGGCCATTGTATCATTTGCTTCCTTCCGCTATTTTTAAAGGTGGTGTGTTTTTTAAGAGCTTCACCGAGATATAATCAACACATAATAAATGTACATAATTTGGTGAGTTTTGACATATGTGTACGTATAGGAAATCATCATCGTGAATCAAGACAGGGGACATATGCCCTGGCCGAGTGGCTTGGTTGTCATCCTGTGCCCCAAAAGGTTGTGCGTTCGATTCCAGGTTGGGGCACGTACGTGAGGCAACTGATCAATGTTTCTTTCTCACATCAATGTTTCTTTCTCTCTCTCTCTCTTAAAAAAAAATCAATAAAAACAAACCCTTATTTTAAAGAAAGACAAGGGACATATCTGTCACCCCCAAAACTGTCCTCAGGTGTCTTTGTTCCTTTGTCCTCATTGCACTTGAAGATGACCTCACATGGTCTAGGATGCTCTCCGCCACTTTGGCTCCCCTGGTGACACCTGGGACACACCCCAGGACACACCCTGCACTTAGAAGATGGCTTAGCCCACGTTTGCTCTGAATGATCCAACTCAAACTCCTGTCCAGTGCAGGCACCGCCTATCTGCCATGGATACTCTCAGTGACAGGGAGCTCACTCCCGAATAAGTCAGCTCCCCTCCACGGCTGGCAGATTCTGCATGTTTCACCTTGAACAGCCTGACTGGCTTCCTGGTACAGCTTTCTCTCTCTGGCTTTAATTCTGCCCTCCGGACTTCTCAGGGTGCGCTCTTTCCCACGCCTTCCTGGCTGCTGGGCCTCCCCCCACTCATCTTCCTCCTGGGCTTCTTGCTAAATCATTTGCCCACAGTGACGAGTGGGACACACCGAGTCCCTGACCCCACAGAGCTCAAGGTTTGGTGGGGGGGTGGTGGTGGTGGACCTTCATAAATAGTAATTTACGCCCAAGGTGAGAGACACTCCGGGGGCGAGGGGTGTAGGAGCTACAAGAGCTTATGATGGGGAGCTGACCTTTTTTTTGGGGGGGGGTGCCACAGTCAGGGAAGGACGCCCACAGAAAGTGACATTCGTTGGAAACACCATCTTATGCTTTTCAGCGTTGTCTTCTCGGGACCAAATGTTTCCATTTTCTTCTGCCTGTTTCCCATTGGGCAGGACATGCAGACCTCTTGGCCCCCACCGGCGGTTTGTTATCCTGGGTCCTGTGACCGGAGAACACCTAGTGCCGCATCTCCGAGGACAGCATTTGCCTAATCATGTGGCCGAGGACTGTGCTCGTTTTTCCCCTCCAGTCCCAGGGAGTTTCCAGCAGGATCCAAGGCTGGCTTAGCAGCACCAGTAACCACAATAAAACAACAGCACCCATGAGCATTTATCAGATGCTCTCAGGTCGCTGGCCCTGGGCTGAGCACGTCCCAGGCACCCACTAGCCCACTGCTTCTGGCACCAGAGTAAGCTCACCAATGTGAGCCAGCCCACCACTGTAGCATGGAATTATGTAAAGGAGTGGTTCAGGCATCTTAGCTCGATTAACTCTCACGGCACCCTCCCGAGGGAGGCCTGTTTACTGTTGCCTCTTTACAGTGGAGGAAGTGGAGACACAGAGAGGTGTAGCAACTTGCCCCAGGCCACAGAGCTAGGATCAAGCTCTGAGTCAGTGGCTGGAGCCACCAAGCTACTGCCTCTGCTGTGGCCCTCTTCCGGGCAAGGAAATGAAGGTTTGCTGGTGTCGGCTGTCTCCCCAAGGTTAAATGGTGACATTGAGACTTGGCCTCAGCCCTGTGACTCCAGAAGTCATCCTTAATCTGATCTGTTCTACCTCCTCTTTGGAGGAACATCTTGAGGAAAGAAGGTTGGGTGGTTGAGGTCCCGGCCCCTTCGGGGATGAATCTTCTTTTTATCCATTGTCATAGCCCTGTGGGGTCTACTCCAGGTCTTGGGGGGGATATCAGTGTTGGCCTATGAATATGAGGGGGCTGGGAGAGGGCCCTTAATGATGAGAGCTGAGGCTCAGATCTGGGAGGGGTGCTCTTTCTTTAAAGAAAACAGCTGTGGGAAGATCCTCTTGTCAATGTCCGAATGTGTATCGATGACCTGGAGCCAGCCTCTTCTCTCTTTATTGAATCATTCTTTAGATCCCTCGAATTCCCTGTGGTGTTTCTACGTGGGTTGTGGGGAGGGTGACTGAGGGAAGGAGACACCACAGCATCGTCTGCTAGGCCACACTCAGACTCTAATGAAGTGTTGCTAGAATGGTTTAGAAATTCAGATACGAGCAGACAGTAGGTCTTCAGGGACTTCTCTCTGTCAGCAAACTTTCTCCTTCAGAGGGGGAGCCTCTCAGAGAGAGGCTGGCCTATCAAAACTTTCTCGAGTCAGGGTTGAACTTGATTGAAAGCTGAGTTCTGAACTCCCAGCGGCATTTGGCAAAAGGGCATTCTGCCTCGTGGCCCAGCCATCGCAGACAGAAATGGATCCGTCTGGCCATTCGTTTTCCCTAAGGCTTCTTTGTGCTCAGGGTGCAGGGCAAGGGACGCAGAATCCACCTGCACAGCTCTGGGTAGAGATGCTGCTCTGTCACTTAGGAGCTGATGGACTGCAGGCAAACCCACCTCACTTCTCTAGGCCTTGCTGCTCACCGGCCTCTCCCTCAGTGCCCGGTGGTGTGGCGGCCTTGCCATGCACCTTCGCTTAACTCACTCCTCACAGCCACTTGTGATGCAGATGCTTCCAGCATTCCATTGGCTGGAGGGGAAACTGAAGCACAGAGCGGCTGAGTGCCTTTCTGAGGCCTGTTTCCATGGGAAGAAGCGTTTTTCACACTTGACCAGGCATCAGAGCCTCAGAGTGCCTGTGAAAACACAGGCGGCGGGGGCGGGGCCTGGGACTGTGCACCTGTTAACACATGTGGGGCGGCAGCAGTGTTTGGGGGTGCCCAGCTTGGGGACTACGCTAAAGTAATAGTCTTTTTGTGTGTGTGCATCTTCTGTTCCTCTCTGCCTTTCATATATGCCACACTCAAGCCTTGCCTCTGTGGCTTTGGGTGGCCAGGGGACACCCTGATGGTCAGCTGGCACTTGGAAGTGGGTTTCCCGACAGCCTCAGTTTCCAGACAGGCCCAGCGGTCGGCTGCCTCATTTCCTCCTTGCTGTGTTTCTGGAGCAGGGAGTCAGGCGACAGTGGCATTGTGTCCCCTATCAGCCCCGCTCCCTGTCAGGTTCATCAGGGCCCCGAAGCTTCCCTGAGGCACTGCAGGTCACCTGACTGTGAACAGGAAGTGTTGCAGCTGCTCCTCCAGCTGAGCGAGTGGGGCTGAGCAGAACAGGTTGGCGTGATGTGCCCTCTTCACCCATGTCCCCTCTTCACCCATGTCCCCCTGCTGGGGAAGGTGGGTGCCCGGAGTGGGAGGGAGTGCCGCCTGTAGGAAGCGGAAGGCCTGTTCTCGAGCTCCAGCCGATGTCTTTCAGCGTGTGCAGGGATTCATTGGCGCTGCGATTCACAGAGCACTAGACCCCGAATGTGACTTAAAAGGCTTGAAGTTCCAATACAAGCTGCTTATGATGAACCTCGAAGGAAGCCAGATACAAAGGCCACATACTGTGGGATCCCAGGTCTATGAAACACCCAGAACAGATAGACTCAGGGACAGAAAGCTGGTCAACGGATGCTGGGGGCTGGGGCAGGAGGTAATGGGGAGGGGCAGCTTAGCAGGTAGAGAGTCTCCTTTGGGGCTGATGTTCATGTCTGGACCTAGATGGGTGGTGGTTGAGCAATAGTGTGAATGCAAGTATCTGTGAAGTGTGCACGTCAAAATGGTTAATGTTGTGATCTGTGAATTGCACCTCTTTTTTTTTTTTTTTTTAAGAGGTCCTTAGTCTGACTCTGTTAACCGGATGGAGTCCTAGAGGAGTTTTGGGAACTGGTCTGGACTGGAACAGGGAGTGGCAGCCCAGGCTGTGGTCACAGTCACCTGAGAGCTTTTAACACTGGCTGCCTGGGCTCTGCCCACAGTGCTGACTTAATTGTGCTGGGGTGGGGTCCGGGCAGCAGGAAGGGGGACCGGAAATTGTGGCAGGTGAACAGCCAGGGCCAGGGCAAGTGTCTCCTGAATCCCACACTTCCATCCTGTGTCTGTCTTTGTCCCCACGTCCCTCCCGGTTTTCGACTGTCAGGGTATGCCGGGCATTTGAAGCAGTGTCCCTCACCCGTCAGCCTGCATGCGAACTGTCTGGGGAGCCTGTTACACCAGTGACTGGGGTTCAGCAGGTCCCACGTGGTTGTGAGAACCTGCCTTTCTGACCAGCTCCTGGGGGAGGCTGACGCCGCTCTCCAGGGACCACACTTAGCCAGGGTCTAACACACAAATAAATCAACACAGTGAAAATTTAGCTTCTGCAACTTTTTTTTTTTAAAACACATAGCACAAGGCAATTACTGAGTCTTGTCCTCCGTGTATGTCCTCTGGTCCTTTTAGCCATTTAATCCTGATACCAGTTCTGACGCAAGTGTTTCGATGGTGCCTGTTTTTACAGAGGAGGGAACTGGGGTCAAAGGTGTGCACCTGTCCAGCCAACGAGTAGGAGAGCTGGGGTCAGTACTCCCAGCCCCTGCCTTCTCCAGATCTGTGTGTCTCGGCCATTCGGGGCCCAAGTCCAGCACAGCCATGCGACTCCACAAAAGGCGTGTCTGGCCCCCCAGATGAAGAGCTCCGTGGTTGACTTCAACAGGGCTTTCCCTCTGTTTCTGATGGCGAACACCAACGAGTTGGTGTTATGTCCTACTCACCCTGATGTGCCTGGGACTCTCCTGGTTTTAGCATTGCAAGTCCCATGTCCCCCTAGACACCCCAGTCCTTGTCAAACTGGGATGATTTGTTGCCCTTCTCATCAGAGTCCAGAAGTTTCTTTCACGACTTCTGAGGACCACAAGATGGGTGGTGGCCGGTGGGGACAAGTGGCCTGACAATGCCCCTACTGTGACTGTTCCCGCCTGTGGCTTGTCTTGCTCAGTAACATTGACCTTGTTGAACGGGGTGCCCATGGACACCCCTGGAACTGTTCGGTGACGAGAAGGAGAGCAGCTTGGCATTTTCAGAAGAGCTTGCCGCAGGATACAGTTTTGATTTCAATTCTCATGAAGAAGCTGGAATCATGGGAGGACTCGGCACGTTATCAAGTAGTGGAGGGACGCTGTGACTTACGGCGGGAGACACAACACGTCACCCTGAAGGGTGGCTCCATAAATGGGTGCTTGGAAAGACTTCTTCCTCTTTCCCAGGAGGTGGAGACGGCCGCAGTGGTGTAATAACAACGATGCTAAAACCAAAGCAGGGGCAATTATGGCGATGGTGGTTTTGACTCCCAGTTGCTGAACACGTGGTCTGGGGTCTCCAAGTGGACCGTCATCAGGCTAGCAAACTTTTCCTTAAAGGGCCAGGCCGTAAATATTTTATGCTTCTGAAGGCCATATGGTCAGTGCTGTAGCTACTCAGCTCTGCCTTTCTAGGATGAGACAATTTGTAAATGAACAGATGTGGCTGCGTTCCCATACAATCAAAGTTACCAGAATAGGTGGCCAGCCCTCAGGCTGCACTGTGCTGACCCTGGAGGTAATAGGAAGAGAATGGACTTTGGGAGTCCGACTTGGGTTCCCGACCGAACTCTGCCACTTTCCAGCACTGACCTTGAACACGTGTCACCTTGACCTCGCAGAACCCCAGTATGCTCACCTGGACAATGGGGACCAGGATGCGCCCGATCTCACAGGTGTGCAGTGAGGATTAAACGAGTGCCAGGAGCCCCTGCAGCGAGGCCAGTGCTTAGTAAACATTAGCACCTTTATGTAAGCTCCACAGCAGGGGGAGGGTGCACGAGGCAGCCCACTGCCTCTTTCAGATGCTGTGGCACAAGGGGGACACGTTGTCCAAACCCTCTTCTCCACAGCCTGCAGACTCCGCTCTCCCAGCTCCGGAAAGGAACGCACTGTTCCTTCCTGCAGGTGCTCCTGAGCGAAGGAGAGGCTGAGGTCCTTCCCTCTTTGTTTTCATGCCCAATAAATCACTCTGACAGGGGCTCGTTATTACTTAACTCTGTACATTGTTTTGGCAGTTGCTGGTAGGTGAGGGTGAGGGAGGAAAGCATTGTTTTGCCCGGAATTGCTTCAGGAATGGAAATATTTTTTTTCTGAATTAATATTCATCAAATAGATCAGGTAAACATCCAGTAATGACAATGCCCGGGCAATTTATCAATTCCGGCTTCAGAATGCAATTATCATTCAGATGGCCCCGAGACACAGTAATGAAGCCTGCCTGAGAAATCCCATTTTTCCCAGATGGGGGGTGTGAAGATTCATATTTCACTTTTATATGAAGAATGATACCCTCCTGTCAGAGATGGGGCTGGGAGTCGAGATAGAACTTTCTCCTGAGCCTCAAACTCGGACAAGGAGTCGGGCAAACCCTGATTCCCAAGATGCAGTGGGCTTTCTGGGTGTTTCTGGTGCAGAGGGAAGGTAGGTTAGGGAAGGGGGGATGGACCCGACTTGTCCTCTCCTCCACCTGCTGGGTCCCAGGTGCCCTGCTAGGACATCATTCTATTCCTTCTGTCGCCTCCAGACAAACTTAGGATGTTGGTGCTCAGAGAGAAGGGGAGACCGGATGATGTTCCCCCACCCCCAGGCTGTCCGCACCCTAATCCCTGGAATGTGAGCCTGTGTTACCTCACATGGCAAGATGTGATTTCGTTAAAGGTCTCGAGATGGCGACGTGACCCGGGATTCTCCAGTAGGCCCAGTGTCACACCAAGTTTCCTGTGAGGGAAGGAGGAAGGCAGGAGGGTCCGAGTCTGAGGTGGGGTTTGAAGGTGCTGCGCTGCAGGCTTTGGAGATGCGGCACGGGGCCAGGAGCCTCAAGAAGCAGGGCGAGGAGGAGGGATATTTTCCCCCAAGGGTCATCACTCCGGTGAGACCTTGACCTAGCCCAGTAAGACCCATTCTGGACTCCTCATACCCAGAACCTAAGACTCACGGTGTTGCACTGAGCCACAAAGTCTGTGGTGCTTTGTCACGGCAGCCATTGGAAAGGACTTGCCTGAGGTTCTACAGCTGGTGGGTGGCTTTGCCCAGCATCCCTTTTGCAGCTATATCCCAGCCCCTCTCAGTCACCCCTTTCCTAGGGACAGGTTGGCTTTGGTGTGAAACTCGGATGCTGTGGAATTCTTCAGCCCCCCCAGGCCACTCAGGAGTCCCAGGCCAGCTGCCTGGTGGACTGGACTCAGGCACCCGCACTTCCTGCCCCCTAGGACCCTTCCCACCCCTTCTCACTCTGGTTGGAGCGTGCTTTTCTGCAGCTGAGTGGCCAAACCCAATGAGCTTGGCCTTCTCAGCTCCCCAGCTCCCCCAGCGATGTGCCCCCAGGCCTCTGTGACTCTTGGGGGCTTTGCGCTCTGGTAATCAGCAACAGCAGATGAGGAACCTCCTTTAGGGACCCCGTCCTCTGAGCCCTTTTCACCCAGGGCTGGGCACGTGGTGAGGGCCCGCTGACTGCCACCAGAGTGGCAGTCTTGTTTCCCAGTGTCTGTGACCATCTGCAACTGTCCAGCAGGCCACTGGGGAGCTCTGCCCTCCCTTTGTATCCCTGACTTCTCCCCGAGGTGAGCTGTGGGACCCCAGAGGTGGGGCTGGGGGATGTGTGAGTGCCTGAAGCTTTTCAGAGAGGCTGATGCCCATATGTATTCAGGCTTGGAAGACGTCTTTTTTTGGATGTTTCTCCTAAACCTCCAGGTAGAGCCATTGTCATTGACTTATCACCTCCACTGTCACCCTGCAGGCACCTGAAGGCAGATTACCCGCCCCACCCCCACATCACTCTGCTTGTGCCTGCCTTTACTTTCAACAAAGTGCTGCTCTGGGAGGCTCTGGTGCCTCTCAGGCTTCTCACGCCCTTAACAATCATCATTGCTACTCTTCGAGCATCACTGAGCATCACTCAGAACCAGGTGCTGTTGTTTGCATTTGTGTTCACGCTGGGCACATTAGAGGTTAGAAGACCGGCTCAGAGATGTCGAGTGTCTTGTCCAAGGTCACACAGCTTGGTGGTGGCTGTGCTGAGCTGCAGATACAGTCTTCCTGAGACCAATCCTCTGAATTTTGCTTTTTGGAAGAATAAGGCCAATGATGCTCATCATCTGTGATGTTTTTTAACATTTGTTCATTGTGGTAAAATATATGTAATGTAAAATTAATCATTTTCACCAGTTTTGAGGCGTACAACCCAGTGACATTAAATTCGGTCACAATGAAGTTTGTGTAGCCATCACCACCATCTGTTTCCAAAACTTTTTCATCTCCCCAAACAGGAACTCGACCATGAGGTCACTTCCCATCCCCCTTCCTCTCCCAACCCCGGCTAATGTATTACTCTGTTTTCTGTTTTGTCTAGTTGCCTATTCCAGGCATTTCCTCTCAATGGAATTATGTAACATTTGTCATTTGGGGACTGGGCCTCTCTCACTTGGCTCTGAGTTTTCCCAGAGCATCCATGTTGGAGCATGTGTCGATACCCCATTCCTTTTCATGGCCAAATAATATTCCATCAGATGGTTGTGTCACACTTTTTTTGCTCATTCAGCTGTTGATGGACACGGGCTTTGTTTCTACTTTTGGCTATTGGGACTATGGCCACAACGAAGTGGCATCCTGCCCCGCGCCACCCATAGAGCCTGCCACGTCAAAGCATGCACCCCTTATACCTTATTCGGTCTTTTAAAAATATTATCATGGAGGTGAAATTCACATGACATACAATTAACCATTTTAAAGGGAACAGTTCAGTGGCATTCTCTACCTAGTTAAAAAACCTTGTCATCAGCCCAAATAAAACCGCACCCATTCAGCAGTCACTCCCCATTTCCTCTTCCCTCCAGCCACTGGCAATGACCAACCTGCTTTCTGTCTCTATAGAATTACACCTATTGTGAGTATTTCACGTAAGTGGAATCATTCAGTATTTTCCTTTTGTGACTGCTTTCTTTAGCAAAATTTTTTTGAGGTTTATCTACTTTATAATATGTATCAGTTGTTCGTTCCTTTTTATGGCTGCATAATATTCCAGTGTGATAACTAGACCACGTTTTACGTATCCATTCATCTGTTGATGGATCTTTGGGTTTTCCACACTGTTTGGCTATTACAGATAATGCTGTCAGGAACATTTATGTGCAAGGAGTGGTTTGAACCCTGTTTTCAGTTTTTGGCTTGTATATATAGGAGTGAACTTGCTCAGTCATGTGGTGACTCTGTGTTTAACTTTGTGAGGACCCATAATCCAGTCTTCGTGTCCAGATTTCTTTCTCTATGTTGCAGTATGCTCTGGGGGACCAGGGGCTGCCTTGGTTGTGCTCTCTGGAGTGTCCCCAGCCTGTGATTCTGAACTTGACACGCAGTAGGCACTCAGAAAATACTTGTCAGATGACTGGGCAGTGAATCATGGGACCTCAGGCTCGTCTCCCTGATCGGGGAGACTCCCTGTCTCCTGGAGGCTGAATGGCAGGTCTGTAGCTCTGCAGGCTGACGGGCTGGGCTGCAGACCTGCAGGGAGGCCAGGCAGAGTCATTGTGCGTCTCATCTTCCTTGAGCCACTTTGTAAAGGGGAAGCAGAGGGAGGTGTTGTTGCGTGAGCCCTGCCATGTTGCTCGCACGTGATGAGAAACTGTGTTGAGCCTCACACCTGCTCTGGGCATTGGGTATCACGGGCTCCTCTTTCCAGCCAAGGAAACCGAGGCTTAGGGAGCAAAGGGCACATGCCGAGTAAGCAGCAGGGCTGGGATTCCAACCCAGGTCTGCTTGACTCCGGAGGCCATGCTCTTCGCCCAACACAGTGGTGTTGTCGTGGGTAGAAAGCTTCACTGGACATTCTCACGGGTCTAGAAAGGTACAGGGGCAGCCTGTAGCCTGTGCACGTTTGTCCAAAGTGATGAATCTGATGGTGATGGTGATGAGGACAATGACCTGGTCCCTACCATACACCTGACACGGTGCCAAGTGATTTCTTTATATCATCTCATTTCATTCTCATCCACCCCTTTACCTGGCAGATACCATTCTCCCCAGTTTACAGACAAGTGAGCTAGGGCTCACACAAGCTACTAAGAGGCAGAGCCGGCACTCAAATGCGGGCTTCTGACCCCAGCCTCCAAGCTTCCTAGCCCCACGCTCTCCTGCCGGCAAGCTGGCCTGACCTCCTTCCTGCAGCTGGGGGGTAAATGTTACTCTCCAGGCACCAGGGGCGCCTGTGAAGGTTCCCGATTGCTCCCAGAGAGTCACTGTGTGCTGAAGATGCAAACCCTTTGCTCTACTGGGGAGCCTGTCCCTCCTGACAGGCAGGCCTTTTCGTGAAAAGGTGGCATCATTTTCCAGAGTGGGTGTCACAAGGAAGCAAGAGAAGGTGACGTCGGTAGGAAGATGGCAGTGCTGACAAGTTGGGCTTCATCTGTTTTCTGAACTGGACTAGAGGCTCTTGTGCCCACAGCCCCTGGAGGGTATGGGGGAGAAACAAACGGTCCCAGCTTCCCAGGTGCTTTCAAAGGCAAAGGACGCATCTCCAGCAGCTGAAGAACGACAAGCGGGTGTCACTTTGCAGCGACGCAAGTCAGGGTGACATGTCTGAGGGCCATTTCGCTGCGGAAGGAAGGAAGCATGACGCGAGCTTAGAACAAGGGACGCTCTTGTGGCAACGAAGCCGGAGAGGTTGCTGGGGCTGGAAGTCAGAGACTTTGCTGGAGCCAGGGGAGAACTGTTCGTGGCGTGTGCTCTGATAGTGTAGTACTCACTCTGTCCCTGTCCGCACTGCTTCTGGACAAGAACCCTCTAATCAAATGTCACCCTTGTCAAGTGGCATGAGAATGATGAGGGAGGAGATGCCTCCCCCACCCCTTGGTTAAAGTTGGTGTGTTTTCTCACCCCATGTAAAGTGGCCACGATGGGTGTGTGTGTGTGTTGCTGTGAACATGCGTGTCCCTGAGGCAACTCAATGCTTGTCGTGACTCCTTCACTTCCAAGACACCCAGTTATTTTTAGGGATGACGCACCCGACATCAAAATAACTGGTTATTTTTACGATTGGGTGCATCGATCACATTACGACATCTCCCAGCTCTGGAGAAACCGTGGCCAACTGGCATCCAAGGGGGCAGAACGAGTCAGACGTGGGGGCAAAGCCAGAGGACCCGGGGCTGAGGGGCTGATTTGGTCCAAGTGGCTGGGGTTCCTAATGACAGATGCCTTGGCAGAGGGTGTGCCGTGCGGGGTGCTCTGTACGCAGGGCCCCATTTACTCTGCGCAGGGGTCTCCTGAGGGAGGGGCGTCTGCTGTCTGTGCTGCAGGTACAGCCGCTGGGACACAGCAGTGAGGCTGCCGGACAAGGTCCGCATGGGGGGTGACGGGCTCTGGCCATGGAGGGTGGTTACTAGGTGTGGACACTGAGCTGTGTGCCCGTGAAGCCTGGAGGAAGAGCTGGAAAGGGCACTTCTGGTCCGTAAACAAACAGAGGGCAGTTCGTTAGGGAAATACAATGTTGCATCACAATGCGGGCATCTGGGAGGTGCAGCGGGACAGGTGGGCCAGGCTGCAGGGGTGGGAGGGAGATGGGACCTTTTTAAAAATCTGTTTATTTATTTATTTATGATGGCGGGGGGGACAGAGAGATCAATTTTTACTGATGCATTCCTTGGTTGATTCTTGTATGTGCCCTGCTGGGGATTGAACCTGCAACCTTCACATATCAGGACGATGCTCTAACCAGCTGAGCTACCCAGCCAGGGCTGGGGTTCTTGGTCTTCGAGGCCTCCTTTCTTCAGCCTCCTCCACATCTCATCGGTCATGTGTCCTGTCCAAATGGCCCTTGAGTTGATAGACGTCACTCCCTCCTCCCGGCATGGCCAGTCGCACCACCCTTGTCTCTCTGCTAGATGCGTGTGTCGGTCTCCAAAATGATTTTCCTGCTGTCCAGCCCACCGTCCCACCCATCCTCTTCCACCAAGAGCCAGAGTCATCTTTCTAGAAAGTTCCTCTGATCTTGCCACTCCTTGGCTGAAAGTCATTCAGCCTTGTTTCCATAGACTATATGTTCCAGTCACACTGAGCTGGGGTTTTTGTTTTGTTTTTTTACCACTCAGTAAATATTCGAAGGTCTCTGATGTGCCAAACCTAGTTCTGGGTGGGAGACCAGTAAACAAGACAAGCAAGGTCCTGCTTTTATGGAGCTTATATCCCAGTTGGGGGACACAGGCAGTAAATGAATGAGCCAGAAAATGTCCGAGAAAGACTCGTGTCGTGAAGAAAATACAAGTTTGACGTCAGAGTGATTGGGAGGAGAAGGGGGCTGGGCCTCCTGAGAAGGGCCCACGTAGGCTAACGACCTGCATGACAAGGAGCCAGTGCTTGGAGGGTCTGGGCGAACAGCAAGTGCAAAGGCCCTGAGGTCAGTTGGGAAAAAAGGAATCCTGGCGTGGCAGGGGATGAGAAGGTGCAGCAAGAGGGGGAAGATGGGGAAGGAGAGATGCGGGCTGTCCCCTGATTTGTGGGCTTGGCGGTAGCAGGAAGGAATTGGGTTCTGAGAGAAATAGGGGGCCAGCGAGGCTCACAGTAGGGGTGAGGGTCTGTTCTGTGATTGCACAGGGTCAGTCGTCATTGGAGAATGGGTCGTGCGGGAGCGGGAAGGGAGGCACGTCGTCCCGACCTGAGGGGACAGGGCAGTGGCAGTGGTGATGGAGAAAGCGGGTGGACTCGGGGCGTGCAGAGACGTAGCCTGGAGAAGGGTTGCCATGGGCAGGAGGGAGAGCGACGCATTGAGGATGACCCCTGGGTTTTGGCTCCAAGCGGCTGAGTATGGGTGGCAGTGCCCCGTTAACAGCTGGGATGTCATAGGGAAGTGATGGGGGTCCAGGGGTGATGGTGGAGGGGTCGACCCCAAGGCTCTGCCTGGAGAGTGTGCCGCCCCCTCTAAGATTTAGCTAAGACATCGTCTCTCCCGCCCCCAGAAACCCGGTCTGAGCTGCCAGACCTGCTGTGTGTCAGTGTGTGGACAAGGCGTTGCGTAGTTTATGGGCATTGTCTGCGTGACTTTGCTCTGACCCCAGCAGGCATGGGGATCTTGTCTGTCTTGTTCATCGCTGTATCTCCAGGTACCTGACGCTTCATGGCTCTTTGTGGAACTGAACAGAATTGGTGACAGGAGGAGTCAGTGGAGGGGTGGGGCTTCCCCCAAGAACACAATCCCCACGAAACGATAAGGAAGGAAATGAGGGGTGCGCCAGCTGGCAGGCAGAGAGTCCTGTAGGAGGAAGAGTTCCGAATGTGGGCTCAGGTGGTCGGGGCTCCTGCTTCAGCTCTGCCTCTTCCTGCTGGGTGATCCTGGCCAACCCACTCCACTGAGCCTCAGTTTCCCCATCAGTAAAAGGAGAGTCGTGGTCTGGTTGCCGGGTAAGGTCGCTGCAGTGAATAAATCAGATGCCCAGGGTGGGAACATCTCTACGACGCCTGCGGAAACAGTACATGTGTGACTCTGGAATCTGCGAGGTTTGGGCAGGGCTGGCAGTAATCAACCTCCTCTGACAGTGTCACTGGCTTTTCTTGGGTCACAGCGAGCGGCAGGGAGGGCTTTGCAGGCTGCATCTACACCATCGAGGATTGGCTTCTTCTCTTGTCTTCCCCCTCGATCTCCCAGTTACAGAATGAGGAGAGAAGGTCAGAGACTAACTCACAGTGGGCTCGCGTGAAGCTCCCCGACTCCAGGTTGTTCAGAACACCAAAGGCCTTCATCTCAAAGTCTAGACAGATGGTTTTCGAAGTGAGACCCTTGAGCCAGCAGCATCAGCACCCCCCAGGGGCTTGGTGAAAATGCAAAATCGTGGACCCCAGACCCAAGGTATCAGAGACTTGAGGGCGGGCCCCACAGTCGGCGTTTCAACAAGCCCTCCGGAGAATTGAGAGATAGGCTCGGCTTGGAGATCCTTTGGTCTAGAGCTTCCAGCCTCCATTCCTTCTTTTCTTTCACGGTAGAGAGAGCCAGGAAGTTCAAGTTGAGATGATGAGTTATCTTTCAGTCCAGGTTGTTTGAAGTGTGTTCTGTAGGATATCATTACACACTAGATGACGTCTCAGCTGAACATCAGTGGTGAAGGCGAGGTGATTTGGGTTCCGTGATCACGTAAGTTTGAGAAATGCTGGGTTTCAGAGCGCTCATATCCTACTCTGCAGGGCTTGTCAGAGCCTTCAGTACCCAATGGGATTTGTGAAATCTCATGGTGGTGGTGGGGGGGATGTGGTGCAGTCCTCAAGTTTCCTGTCAGGACACGTAGTCCATGGCCCACAGTTTGGGGAGCACAGACCCAGTGCAGTCTCTCCTCAGGTGGGCAGTCCTGTCCGTGCATGTCCGGCTCTCCAGCCTTTCTTCCACAGCTTCCAGGTAGAGGGAGTTGTTGGAAACTATTGTTAGCTTTCCTTGAATTTCCTTCTCCTCGTTTTAGCTCCGACCCCTGGAACCCACTAGGAAAAATCTAATTTCTCTTCTGCCGAGTGCAGCAGAAAGATAGCTGTCTATTCTCAGCCTCTCCAGTTTCCATCCTATCGACACGGTCTGACTTCTGTAGTTTGTGGAGTACCGGGAGAGATTGATTCTTTAAAATGGCTTCTTCCATGGAGGTGACTGCAAAGCACACGCATTCCTCACAGAGCTGACAGGTGTTTCAAGAACCTTCTGCTGTAGTTTATCCTCATTTCACCTGAGGCAGGTGGCAGTCCCATCTTCCGATGAAGGTCGGGGGTGATCCCAGTCTCTCTCATCAGCCTGCCTCGGTGAAGTCTAGCTCTGCTTGCCGGGAAGCTCCTCTGGTGCCTACCCATGGGACACGCTTTACCTTTTATTCCGAAGCTGTATCAGCACTTCACTTTGACTAATGAGCCAATCAGTGGGCTTCCTTGCTCTCATTCATCCCAACGCCTTTGGGTGCCCACTCCATTGCCAGGGATCCGCCAGGTGCTACAGAGCCCAGGCTGAGCAAGACCAATTTGGTCTGCGTACACCTTGCGGTCTATAGGGAGGAAAACAACAATTAAATGAAAAAAAAAAAACCCCACGTAAATACGTATTTTAACTTTGTGCTAAGCAGGAAACTACGACAGAGAGTAACAAGCAGTGAGGACCAACCCACATAAGGGGGTCAGGGAAGGATGCTTGATGTGTGAGCCAGGAGAGGGTGCACATGATTATGACCCGTTCGTTTTGGTTTCTTGATTTTGTTGGATTGTTGATATCATTGCAATCAACTGTAGGACTGAGCTCCAGGGGGTGGGGACTGGGTTTCCACGCTGTGCTCGGAATGAGCATGTAGGCGTTGTGGCTGGTGCTTGGAACGGCCTGGGCATCTTGAGCGGTTGGAACACTGCTCTTCCTATGGAAACGCAGTCCACAAGCCATCCTCATTGCTGCTTTTTCATATCAGCGTAACTAGAGCAAGCGCAGTGTTATCATTTGTTAAGGGTCGGCTTGGTCTGAGTTTTCGTTCTTCCTCCTGTAGGTTGTGGTCTTCAGCTGTGCTCCTCAGTAAACACTGGAGTAGTTTGGGATCAGCTTCTGGTCACTCGGCATGTTTGTCGGTGGGGTTCTGGGTCTCCTTCGGAGAATGTTGACTTTCGCTGTGTGTTTTATTTTGCTTTCTTACACTGTCGATCTGCTTAGGTTCAGACTGGTTCTGTCTCCCCTTCTGAGGGTGGTGGTCCCACACCAGATCATTTCTCAGAACTTTCACTGTGCTGCTTTGGGGGTGTTCCAAGCAAGGACAGCATTTTGCACACAGAATCAGGGACTCCCTTCTCCAACTCTTCCCTTTGGGGATACTTTCCGCACTCTCTGGTCCTCAGGGGCTCTTTCTCCTGTTCTTCTGAAACGGGGGAAGAAATCAGGGCAGATCTGGCCCCGCTGAATCTGCACATCGACGGAAACGACGGAAAGATTGGGAAGGATCGCCAAGGCAGTTGTCTGGAGACAGATTAAATACTGGGTGCTTTGCAGCACATGAGGTTATCTAATGCTTTCAGCTTCCTTAGATTTGCCAACACAGGAAGTTATAAAACTCATATAACTCCTGTCACTCAAAAAGAAGCAGAGGGATAGGACAACAGAAAGTTCTGGAATTAGAAGAGTGTCAGAGGTCACCCTTCTGTCGTGTGGCTTCTCTACATGTAGACCATCTCCTGCTGCATCCCGGGGGGCTGCTTTGAGCCAGGTGGACCTCCCCAGCTTCTTGCTGCCTCTTCCTCCTCTCTCAGAGCCCATGGGGCAGCTCCACGTAACGCAGGGCTGGCGGGGTTGAGGCTCAGCTCTGTCTCAGGTACAGAGCCAGAGGGGGGCAGGGTCAGGATAAGACTCCTTTCCCCTCTTGTCACTGGGCTTTTATTTCTCGAGAATTTCCCCATCCAGGGCAGCCCTGGGTGGGAATGGAATTTCCATGACGGCAAGGCATTTCCCACCTCATTTTGTTTGGCGTGAATTCAGGACAGGAGGTACTCATGATATTATTAGTCATGGCCGTTAGAATCGATGTGTGTTCAGGAATTGATTCCTCCTGCAAATAGTTATTGAAGCAATATAATCATTAAAAGTTTTACCAGCTTTATTGAGATGTGATTGACAAAAAAGACTGTGTTAATTTAAGGTGTGCACTGTGATGACTTGATACATACAAATGTTGTGAGAATGGATACTTACTGCCAGGCCCTGCTCTAGGTGCTGGGTGGTACAGGGGTGAGAAGTTTCACCCAGGCCTCTGCCTTCTTAGTCCCTGCACTCCAGTGGGGGAGACCGAGGGTAAACAGGTAAACACCATCTTTCCCCGTCATTCGAGGATTCCATGTTGCACATTCGCCTACCTGCTACAATTTATGTGTAACCCCCAATCAACACTTGTATGGGCAGAGTGGTGAACGGTTTGAGCTCCCGGATATTCCCGTTCTCAGCCAAGGTTGGAGAAAGTGACGCCCTGACCTCTTGTTGCAGCTGTCATAGTGTAAACCGACGTCCTTTTTGTGGTCTTAAATTTAGTGCCTGGTTTTTCAGTTTTTGTGCTTTGTTTTTGGTGATGTCACTGGGCCCGGTGCTGAAGTGCTGGCTAGTGTTTCTAAGCACCAGAAACCTGGGATGCAAATACCTTATGGAGAAAATGTACGCGTGAGATAAGCATTCAGGCATGAGCTATAGTAGCGTTGGCCATGAGTTCAGTGTTAATAGAAATGCAGTATCTTTAAACAGAAATGCACCTGAAACAAGATTAGCCAAGGGCGAGTGGACAAAAATGTGACTGGAGGCTCACAGTAACCTAACCCTGTGTTTCCACCAGGAACAATGGCTCAGTCTTCACTGATTCAGTGTTCATGGTGACCTTATAGGACATGCTGACCGTGAGTAACGAGAACTGACTATATAACCAAATAATTCTGCTGAATGGTAAGGGGCTGTGAGGAAAATGAGGCAGGAGGAGGGCATGGAGGGAGAGAGAGGGAGTAGTAGGGTGATGAGAATGATGGAAAACAAGGGAGTGTTGTGCCCAAGGCCACGTGGAGCCCAGGGACCCTTCGTCCAGTGCACCATGCTGTCCACCTGCCCACTGTCCATATGGGGCCACACAGAGATGCACTGTGATGATGATGATGGCCACGGCAGTGCCGAGCCCTGCAGCCAGGGACACTGCGGTGTGCAGGGTTGGATTCAGTGACCACCAGCAGTGTGGGCCTGCTTGGGATTGGGGTTAAAGATGGTATCATGAGCCTTGCCTGTGTCCTCAATTCCCCAAATTTGGAACTGTGGGAGTTTGGGCTCCAGTCAAGTCTTCCAAAGCTTCCTGTTATGCATACACCCTAAGCACAAGATTCTCTGGGAGATGTGTTATTGTAATATTCCTGATAAACATTCTAGCCACGTTACTGATCAGGAAGGGCTTTTTTGGGTTTACAATGTCCAACAGACAGTGGCAACTGCTCTCTTTATTCCAGAGATTGGATGCATCCCAGTCACAATTTTAATCGTGTTTGACAAATAAAACACTGAATATTGTAAAAGAATATTTACATAGTGGAGGGGAAAGATTATGGGGTTTGGAGTCAGGTGGACCTGGAACTTTCTGGATGGGTGGACCTGGAAAAGGTCCCTATTCCTCTCTGAGGCTGTTTCCCCATCCGAAACAGGGGGCTGATAATAGGTTTCCCCTGAGTGGCTATGAGGATTAATTCAGTGCCTGGTGCTTGCTCTGTGGTCGGACTGCCAGGATTTGGATCCTGGTCTTGGGCAAGTATTTTGACTTCTCCAAAGGCCTAATTTGCTCACCAGCCTCACAGGGCCGTTAATGAGAAATGAGGAACTAAGGTCCAAGGATGAGAGGGGCTGGGGCAGGAGTGTGGCCCACAGTAAGCTCTCAGGGAGCCTGAGCCGTGGCTGTTACTAAAAACGATTGTTACGTGCTCACCAGGACGATAATGATAACAACAATGAAACAAGAACAGCAAGAGCTGGCCGCGATGTGTGCAAACGGGGCCCTCATGCACTGAGGTCAAACAGCACAGCCTCTGTGGGAAACAGTTTGGTGGCTTCCCAGATGGTTAAACAGTGAATGTGCGACCCAGCAACTCCACTTTGAGGTGCTCACCCGAAAGAATTGAGCGGCTGCTGAGACGGATACTTGCGCGCAGGTGTTCCTCACAGCCAAACCATGGACAACAGCGTCCGAGAGCTGATGGGTGGGTGAGCAGCATGTGGTCTGTCCACTTAATGGAGCCTTATTCAGCCATACACAGAACGAGGTTCTGGTGCAGGCGGCAGCACGCATGGGTGAGCCTTGAAAGCACTTTGTAAAGTGAGAGAAGCCAGTCACAAAAGCCCATGTATGCATGGTTGCACTTGGAGGAACAGTCCAGAATAGGTAGGTTCATAGCTGGGAGAAAGAGGGAACGGGGAATGGCTGCTTAACAGGTATGGGGCTTTCCTTTGGGGTGACGAAAATATTTTGAAATTGGTAGAGACACCACTGTAAATGTACTTAAAGGCCACCGAATTCAGCAGTTTCAAATGGTTAATGTAAATTTCACCTCAATAAAAAAAAATTAAAATAAAAAAGAGCTTTGTTAAAACAGAAAGACTACCCAGAAGTTGCTGACTGAAGGTTGATCTGGCCAGACCTCCTGGTGGAGAACAAAATCGCAAATGCCTTATAGAGCAGGGCCCGGGCAGCATTACCGGGTCAGAGCCCAAGCTCCCTGTTCCGTCCCGTCCCCCAAA
The DNA here is from genome assembly GCA_007922815.1 of Macrotus californicus. Classification (NCBI taxonomy): domain Eukaryota; kingdom Metazoa; phylum Chordata; class Mammalia; order Chiroptera; family Phyllostomidae; genus Macrotus; species Macrotus californicus. The sequence goes on along the minus strand of VMDR010000360.1, from coordinate 41,300 downwards.
TGACTGACCCGCAAAGATGGGGGTCAGTGCATTAGTTTGGTTCCACTTGGAGATGCCCTGGGGTGGGGACAATGCGCAGCGGGACCATGGCTCGGCCTGATGCCAACTTCATTAATGAGGCCTTAAGATTCTTGCCAATGTTGAATTGCTTTGGCAACCCTGTGATTTTCATTTGTCCTTATTCCCTTCTTTTTGAAGTTATCACAGACAAGAAACTTGAAAATTCTTCCTGGATTTTAGGATTTACCCTTTCAGGGGTTGTGGCTAAAACGAGAGTCATATCTGACTTTTGGGATGGGGGTCAGAAGGCACTGTTTCTGGCGGTCATCTGAAAGGCCTGTGTGAAAGGGTTCAGCCTTTCAAGGCCCTTCTGGTGGGGGGGCGTCCCTCATTCCCTGAGGGACTTGGGAGGCTCCCGGGAGAGCCATGTCGTGCGGGGCACGCGCTCTGCCACCAACTCACTATGTGACCCTGGGCCACTCAGCCTCTTAGCTTGTTCTCCGTCTCTCCCACTGTAAAGTGGTGACAGAATTTTCTCTGTGGGGCCTTGTGAAGATAATATGACGTGATGCATAGAAAATACTGAGTAGACTGGCTGGCACATAATAAGTGCTCAATAAACAGCAACTGTTATTAGTGTTAATAATCATTGTTCTTGCTCCTATTTGTGTGTGTGTGTGTGTTACCAATGACTCCAGTCAGACATCTTCAACCAGCCTCTAAAAGTTCTGTTTCTTGCCCCAAAGGCATGAGGATTAGAGTGAAAACTCACTTTTCTGTTCCATCCATGACTTCAGCCTAATGTATTCAACCAGCACCTGAGTGTTCTCTTTCTTGCTGTGAAGTTTGGAGGATTAAACTAACAGGTGCTTTGAAGTATTCACAAATGTGAACAAGCGACGATGATTCTGGAGTCTTAGTCTCTTTGCCAGCCCTGCCTCTGCAGGGCTAGAGCATTTGCACATCCGATGCTGGCTTGAAATCCAGACAAATTTCTAAGCCACACGTTTGCCTGTTTATACAGTTTTAATGGGAAGGGACAAAGAAGGGAGACACTTGCCTAGACTTTCTGAAATCCTTTTCTCCCTTGAAAGTGCCTTTTATTTCTCTTAGTCCCTTATCAGAGAATGTCAAAAGAAAAACCCCTACACCTTGAAATGTCTTTAATCAATCCTCAGACCTTTCATGTCTCCAAACCTATTCCTTTCTCCCCGCCCCTCTCAAGACTGGAAAGAAAATGGTTTTCCCGAAACGGATGACAAGATAGCAAGGGTTACGATTAATAACCCTCAGAGCACCTTGGTACACACCTCCCCTATTTAAAATGAAAAATCGCCCTGTTCCCTCAGACTTTATTAAAAGGAGGATCAAAATGGACAGGGGAAGAGTTGATATAACGCAGCCCATCAGTGGGGCTTCTGAAGCTCCGGCAGAGAGGAGCCGAATCTCCGTCAGTGGGGCAGCTGGCAATGTGGATGATGAAATAAGGCTCTTTGCCTCTCCCGCCCCACACTTCTGGTTTTGAAATGCAGGGGTGGGGAGGGGGTACAGTGCGGTGGAGAGGGGGTTTTGGCCCAGGGGGAAAGCTTGTCTTCTCTGGTCATCTCCCAGCCTGTGGGACAACTTTAGGACGGGAGTACTTGGGGTGACAGTGCTCCCTTGAATCCAGTGGAGGGGTGTGTGTGTGTGTGTGTGTGTGTGTGTGTGTGTGTGTGTGAGTGAAGGAACTGTAGGCTTAGGGGACAGTGGGTCCCAGCTTACCTATGGGCTACTGCCATCGAAGGGACTTTAACCAGGCCCTACCCTTCACCCACAACTCATTTAGAAAATGAATCAATAGCCCCTACCTTACAGGGCAGGTGAGCTAAGCCCCGAATCCCCTACCTGGGTCTGGCAGGTGTCCTCCAAATGCAAACTGTTGTATCACAACCCCCAGTCTGTATTCGGTAAATGTCGTCGAGAGAAGATTCTGCTTTCTAGGGCTACTGTGACAAAGCCCTCCCAAGCTAGGTGGTGTGACACAGCAGGCTTGTATTTTCTCATCGTTCTTGGGGCTTAAAGTTTAAAGTCCAGGTGTTGGCGGGGCCGTGCTCCCTCAGAAGGCCCCTGGGAAAAGTCTGTCCCCTGCCTCTCTCCCAGCTCAGGGGGCTGCCAGCAGCCCTTGCTGTTCCTTGGAGCTGCATCACACAGTCTGTCTCCGTCTTTCTGCGGCGCCCTTGTCTACGTGTCCTCTCCTTTACTTATAAGAACACCAGTCACTGGGTTTCAGGTGCTCTGCCATCCAGTGTTACTGCCCCTGAATGTGATTACATCTGCAGAGACCCTCATTGCAAATAAGGTCACCTTCTTGGGTCCTGAGGTTTAGGACTTCAGCATGTCTTTTGAAGGGTTACAATTCAACTACAGTAAAGGCTCAAGGTCAAGAACATAGGCATCGAATGCAAGGCACTTTGTATGTGTGTGCTTTTTAATCCTCACCAGTGTCACGGGCTAGAGATGGCTGTGCTCTTATTTTATGTTAGTGTTCACGCGATGATGGCGGCATGTCTGAGACTTCGCTAAATGCTCTACTTGCGTGTGGTTTTATTTAATCTTCAGTACAATCCTAGGGGAGAACTCTGATGTCGTCCCCATTTTACAGACGAAGAAACCGAGTCCCAGTGAGGAATGGTCGGGGCAGGTTCGTGTTGCAAAGTTCAGGGTGTTCTGTGTGTATAAAAACTCCTACTTCCTCGCGTGGTGTCGGCGTCTGCTGCAGGCACAGCCCTGTAGCACAAGTGCACGCTCTTCGAGTGGGAGATGGGGCGGTGCTACCACGGTCTCGAGAATTACAATAAGGGTAGCTAACACGTACGGGGCGCCTACTGCATGCCACACTCTGTGCTTATCACATTGCTTGAATTGTTACATCTGATCCTCGTATTCCCCTGAGGTAGATCCTCTTTCTGCCTCATTTCACAGGGGATAGAGCTACGGCTCAGAGAGGTTAGCCGCATGCTCAGGGTCACACAGCCAGGAAATGGAAGAGTCAGAAGTAGGGCGAAGTCACCTGACTCCATGTTGACTCTCCTAGCCAGTGGTCAATGGTCTTCAGTAAATGCTCTCTGTCACAGACCCTTGTGCCCTGGCTGTCAGGTGGCTCAGGTCCTGGGTTTGATGCCCGGTGGTCAGTTCTTATCCCGGGCACATGTTCACCTGTGTGCATCCATTTTCTCACCTGCCAAAGTAGAGATCGAAACGGCGTTTTGCATGCAGAGTGACGAACATGAAGTAAGATGTAGAACGGCCCTGGTACAACAAGTGAAGAAAGCAGATGACAAACCATTAAATAAGGTCTTACAGTATTTCTTTAAAAAAAAAAAGTCCAGAAGACCATCTGCCAGGCTCCACAGCCAAACGGTAACAGGAGCGATGGCCGTAGGACAACACTGGCTTTTCCTTCTCTGAATTTTCTCATTTTTCTCTAATGAACATGTATCTTCTAAGATAACCAAAGGAGCTGTTTTAATTAAAGAGGGGGCAGTGACTCAGCGTTCATGGAAGCACTTTGCAAACCGTCGGACGCTCTATAAATTAGCTCGTTATGGTCCATGGTAACTGCTGCTGTTACTGCCAGTGGGCTATGACATGGAATTCATTTCTGCTTCAAATCTCCTTCCTTGGCCCGTGATGGGAGGGCCAACTCGATTGCCTTCAGCCAGGTCCCACTGTTTTTTTCCTCCAGTGACCCCCGGTGACTCCTCTCCATCTTGGCCATCACCTCCCAAGTTGGGGCCAGCATCATCTCTTACCTGGAGCCCCGAGCTGTCCTTGCCCAAGCAGTAGCCCAAGTGATCTCTGAGTGGTCAACTTCAGATCAAAACCTTCAATGGGTTGAACTTGGTATAAAAAAAATTCACCTTGCACCTTGGCCCATGGGTCTGGAGCCTTCCCCCTTAGCCACTCGCCCCATTGTCACCTTTGGGAAGGCACCCAGAGAGGGGACCTGAAAGGTGCCTGCCCTGACTTAGCTGGCTGTGGAGCCTCTACATGTGGCACCGTCAGTCTCCTGTGCTTCCCTTGCTCCCAGCATGGGCGACAGAGAGGGGCTGCATGGGACAACTCACAAGCTGGAGCCTGGAGACCGGGTTCATGCCTGCACTCTCGAATGGCAAGGCAGCAAAGGAACGCTAGCGCATGGTTGGGTTTATTTCCACTTTGTGACTTAGCTTTTGTCAGGCCTGGAAACCTCTGATTAGTGACAGTGGGGATTTTTCTCATGTCTCCATTTTTACCCCTAACAGAGTGCTGTAAGACTTAAAAAAAAATGCCCCTTCCCGTCTCTGTGCTTTTGCCCTTGCTGCCCTCCTCACCTGTCCCCAGCGCTGCCCTAATCTCACCGTGGAGGCGATCCCTTTCTTGTCATCAGCTCAGATGTCACATTTATTTATTTAATTGTTGTTCTATTACAGTTGTCCCAGTTTTCCCCTGTTGCTCTCCCCGCCCCCACCCACTCCTCTCCCACAGCCAGTCCCCACCCCATGTCCATGTCCATGGGTCATCCATATGTGTTCCTTGACTAGTCCCTTCCCCTTCTTTCCCCTGTTACCCCCTCCCTCCTCCCCTCTGGTCACTGTCACTCTGTTCCTTGTTTTCATGCCTCTGGTTCTATTTTGCTTGTTTGTTTGTTTTGTTCATTAGATTCCTCTTATAGGTGAGATCATATGGTATTTGTCTTTTGCCTCCTGGCTTATTTCACTGAGCATAATACTCTCCACTTCCATCCATGCTGTTGCGAAAGGTAGGAGTTTCTTCTTTCTGCTGTGTGGTATTCCATTGTGTAAATGGACCACAGTTGTTTGATCCACTCATTTACTCATTCACTTTCTTAGGAGGCTGATCACTCTGCCTAAAGGAAGCCCTCCCCTCCCCACACGCCTTCATTTGAAATTTTTATTGAGCTATTGTGGGTTCACATGCAGTTGTGAGAAATAATACAGAGAGATGCCATCATAGCACAGGCTGCGGTGACAAATACCACAGGCTGGGTGGCTTAACCAACAGGCATTTCTTTCTCTCAGTTCTGGAGGCGGACATCCAAGGTCAAGGTGCCGGCAGGTTTGGACCTGTTGAAGGCCTTGCTGCAGGTCCTGCCTTGCAGAGAGCTGCTGTCACGGACTCCCACAGCCTTTCCTTGGAGCTCTTGTCTCTTCCTCTCCTTATGAAGACACTGGTCCCATCAGGACGAGGACTCCGCCCTCCTGACCACACCCAGACCTGGTTTCCTCCGCAAGCCCCACCTCCACACACTTTCACCTTGGGGGTGGCACAGACACTCAGCCCATGACTGAGCCCTTGTGCAGTTTGCTGTTTCTTTTTTCCTTCAATTTCTCCCAGTGGTACCTGTGGCAAAACTAGGACACAATGTCGCAACCAGAATGTCACACAGCTACAGCCCTCCAGTCTTGTTCAGGCTTCCCCAGTCTTACCTGTACTCATGTGTGTGTGTGTGTGTTCTGTGCAATTTTATCGCCTGGGCGGGATCAGCACCCACCGCCTCGGGGAAGACACCAGGCATTTCCGACATCGCAAGTGTCCCTTGTGTTGTCCTTCTGTAGCCCCACCCCCTCATGCCGGTGTCCCCCATCCCTAACCCCTGATGGCCACCAACCTGTCCTGCATTTCTAGAATACCGCCATTTCAAAGATGGTGTACAAAAGGAGTCACACAGTATGTAGCGTTTTAGGGCTGGCTTTTTCTCGCTCAGCATATTTCTCGGGAGAGCCACCGGGTTAGGTTGTTGGCGTGCATCAGGAGTTCACCCCGGTTTCTGCGGCCGAGTCACATCACGATTTGGTTGCTCGTTCGCTGTTGCCAATGCTCGAGTTATCACATTGCTCTGTTTGCTTCCCTCCCGGGGCCGACAACCAGCCGAAACCCTTCCATGACGTGTTTTCCAGTCTGTCGTGTCTCTGCCAGCAGAATGGAAGCTTGGGGACCGGGGCCTGGCCTTCTCCGAGCACAACACCTGGCACACTCAGAAAGTGTGTGTTGGATGCACACCTGGTGGTTGACACACAGTGGCGGTCAGTGGTCAGGAGGAACTGGGGGCGAACTTGACTTGGCAGAATTTGTGTATCTCACAAGGGGGTTAGGTATTAACATTACTATGTCCGGGAAAGGTTATCCTCGAAAATATCTTCCTTTAAATCACCTTGAAAGTGTTGGAACTAGAACCCTTGGAAGCTTAAAAGACTAGAATTAACTTCTTCGCTTTTCGGGAGATTTGGGTTGTGGGCTCCCCAGCCCTGGGACAGCGGAGGACAAGCCTGTTGAAGGCCAACAAAGCAATTTCCTTCTCTCTTTGGAGGGGTCAAGTGGTCGAATTTATATAAATGTGTGTACCGTGTGGTGTGCATATGCTGTCACGTGTGTAGTGTGCATACAGGGTATTGTACATACATGCGTATGTGTATACATGCATGCCTTGTAACTCACCTGGCTTTCTCACGGCTCATCTGTGTCTCTCTGCTCCTTTGTTCCAACTCAGGAGGCAACCTTTCCAAACAAGACTGGACCATCCAGTGGCCCACCACGGAGACGGGGAAGGAGAACAACCCAGTGTGCGCCCCAGAGCCCACCCCGTGGATCCGTACCCACCTCTCCCAGAGCCCCAGGGTCCAGTCCAAGTGTACCCAGCACTCCTGTCATGCCAGCCCCACCCCTGGGGCCCCTATGTACACCCACGTGGACAGGCTCACTGTGGACGCCTACCCGGGCCTGTGCCCGCCACCACCCCTGGAGTCGGGCCATCGTTCCCTGCCCCCGTCGCCCCGGCAGCGGCATGCTGTCCGCACCCCGCCACGCACCCCCAACATTGTTGCCACCGTGACCCCGCCTGGCACGCCGCCCGTGAGGAAGAAGGACAAGCTGAAGCCCCCAGGGACCCCGCCACCCTCCTCCCGAAAGCTGGTCCACTTGATCCCGGGTCTCACAGCCCTGCATCGGAGCAAGTCCCATGAATTCCAGCTGGGTCACCGTGTAGACGAGGCGCACACACCCAAGTGAGTACCTGGGGTGGAGGGGGGAGGTCCCTGGGGCAGCTGAGCCTGGGGCTGTGAGAGGCAGCCAGCCTCCAAGGCCCCAGGACCCTCCCAGCTCAGGAAACCCTGAGTAGACTTGCGTTTCTTTCCTCCAGCTGGGTGAAAGGTCTGTGGGAAAGTAGGGAGCATGGAATTTTCCAGAAATGACCCTTCTTACAACTCATAGTGCTCTTGCTGTTCTAAAGCAGGGATGTGCAAATTACAGTCTGGGGGCCGCATCTGAATTTATTGCCACACAGCCAGGTTTATGTCTCACGTATGTAGCATGTGGCTGCTTCTCTGCTGTGACGGCGGAGTTGGGTTTGGCCAGCAAAGCCGAAACATGATGCCTTCTGCAGGGTCTGCCTCGGCACTGCCCCCAGGCCAGGGGTGAGCCACACAGGCAACCTGCCACCTTCTGGTAGCCACGTTCACAAGAGTAAAAAGAAACAGGCGATAGGCATTTTCATAACATGTATCATTGAAGCCATTATATCAACATGCTGTTACACGTAGAAGCCACGTAAAATGTCATTACGGAGGTAGTTTGCAGTCTGTTTTCCTACTAAGCGTTCGAGAGCTAGTGTGCATCTTACACTTACAGCTCACCTCGGTTTGGACTCCCCGCATTTCCAGGGCGGAAGAGCTGCGTGGCCACATGGCCACTGTTCCAGGCAGCTCTGGACCAGCCCTGTGCATGGGACATGCTCAGCATGATAGCTAAGATGCACGCCCTGGCCTGCTGGGGCTCGGTGGTTCAGGGAGTGGAGATACAGACTGTCAGAGTGAAGGACGTCATATGGGAGTTTAGGGAAGGGAAAAGTCCCGAAAGGGGGTGCAGTGTGTGGCTGGCTCTGGTGCGGGGGGTCTTGCCAGCAGAGGGTGGCTGACATGGTATCTGACTGCATGCTGGCTAGTGGGAGCGACGGGCAGGTCTCTGCCGGACCCCTCAGAGGCAATGGTGGCCAGGGTCCCTTGCATTCTTTTGAGGGTCACAGTGTATAAAAAATGGAAGCAGTGCTAAACAGGGTTACAGAAGTGGGTAGCACGTTTCAAACACTCACATTGAACAAAGTTGCGGTTCAGTCACAGGTGAAATGTCTATGTATAATCTCATTAGGAGATACGGAAGGAGTCCAAGTTTGGAGTCCAAGTTTGTTGTGTGAGAGGTTCCGCCCTCCCCTCCTGCCGGGAGCACTGTCCCTGTGATGCGGGTGAACAGTGGGGAGTGTGTCCTGGTGTTTCCAGTGTGTGTGTGTGTGTGTGTGTGTGTGTGTGTGTGTGTGCCCACTGAGGGTTGAGGCCAGCCAGACCCCCCACGGGCATTCTGGTGTGAGCCAGAGGCAGGCAGGGCCGCATCAGGCGTCTCTTCTGGGGACTTCAGGGGATACTCCGCCTTGCCCTCACCTCTAAGTGACAGTTCAGGTAGAACGTGATGAGAAGATCCACAGTAAGAAGGTGTGGGAATCATCCTGGCTTAGGGGACAGTGGCTTCTGTCACCACTCCATCAGTGAAGCTCCCAGGGTCCCTTCTGGGGACATGCCCAGTTATAAGAAGGGTCCCCAAGGCTGTGGATTCCTCGCCAGGTATTCCAAGTTCATACCGAGCCCTCCCAGTCCCCATGCAGTCTGCCCTCCATGAGCAGTGTGGTGTATCACACTGTTGGCATTTCCCCTTTAGGGGTGTGCTGAGGATCAGAGCTAGGCAGTCAGCCCGAGGTCAGATCCCCCTTTGCAGGAGGTGAAAAGACCCCCCCAAGGGGTGTCGCCCTCCTCCATGGCTCCTCTTTAAAAGTCGTTATATGGACTTGCTGCCAGTGCACACTGAATTTCGTCTCATTTGGAATCAGTGAGGTCTTTAACAAGGCCTTTTATAATTTATATAAAAAATTTATGACATAATTTATAAGTCTTTCTAGTGTAATGCTTATCAGTTTTTTTAAATTAAATATTGTCATTACTTTGCACGCAGAAGTTCTGTTCACAGCTCTGTTCGGCATGGACTGGTGCTTCCCATCCTAAATCCCAGCCCCTCTTTCCATTGAGCTACTGAATCATTCAGTCCTGGGATGAGTTGAGTGAGGCTCATTTAAAGTAAGGTTGGCTTTCTAAATAGCAGAGGGATCGTCTCTTAGTATCTGCCCCAGACGCTTTAAAAACACCACTGATGAATCATTTATTGCCACAGTCCTCCTGACACAACAGCTTGAACTTCCATAGTAGATGATGGTTAGCTCAACATGGGTTTATCTGATCTTGAATCATTGTGGCGAGCTGGCTGTGAGCTGGGTAGCGGGGCATTTTCTTGGAGGTGCCTTGTGATTTACAAGGAGCCCCGGAAGATACTCTTCTGGGGAGATGTGTCCCATTGAGTGGGGAGCCATCTTGCTCACCCAGCGCCTGCCTCTGTCTGTTGTTATCTCCTTTGAAGGAGTTGGGAGTTTTCTGGGAGCCAAAAGCGAGTCCCATCTTTGCTGCCGACTAGCCTTGTGACTGGAAGCAAGTCATGCTGGATGTCACTGCAGCTTTGGTGACAGATGCTGGACACACCGAGTTCTTACCTTCAGCACCTGTGTCTCTGTGTTGGGGGCTTTCTTTGGCCAGTGGAGCATGTTTGGCCTCAGTGCAGGGCAGGCTGGAAATGCCAGGGAGTGTGTGCCGCCAGGAGCAAGCCTTAGCCAGGGAGGGACAGGAGGCAGTGCATCAATGTGCCCTCAGGGGGGCCACTCTGCCATGCGTTCTGCACACTCTCGTGAAGGGTCCTCGGCAGGGCTGAGCCTCGTTGCCCACAGAGTACAGTCCCTCCCATAACACCTTCCTTATGGGCTTTCCTTCCTTCCTGCCTCAACTCTCCCCTTTGTCATACTTCCTGGGACCACCTCCCAAATGTACTACTTGTACCCCAAAACCTCCGTCAGAGTCTGGTTTGGAGGAAACTCAAATGAAGACAGGAATGAAGGCAATCACTGGTGTGATTACATTAAGCTCTATACATAAGCTGTGTGGACATATTGTCACTAAATTACAAGATTTATTGAATATTATACTAATCCAAACAGTAGCTGTCACTTAGTATATCGTTCTGCTTATTGTGTGCTGGCACTTTGCAGGGTTTATTTTATGTAATCCTCCAACATCCCATTTCATAGTCAAGGAAGTTGGCTTGTCTGAACTCCTCCTGACGAGTTAAGTACCAGAGTTGGGGATCTTTCTCCTCCAAAGTCCATGGTGGCCTTGAGGGATGGCCTGGGCTCTGAAGCCAGGTGGCCTGGGCTTGCATCCTGGGTAGAACATGATTTCCACAAACATTTCCTGGGTCCCTACAATGGACCAGGCCCTGGGGCACGGAAATGAGTGTGGAGAAAAATCCCTTACTTCATGTCAAACATGCTGGAGCAGAGAAAGATGTGGAGTTTACAGGTTGGGTCACTTGACATTTTTGAGTAAACAAGGGAATGTTTCTTTTCCCCGAAGAGAAGGGAACAGGGTCGAGGAAAGTGGAAGTGAGTACGTGACATTGGGTGGCATTTTAACGGGATCCCGTCGGATGTGTTTGAGTCGGCTGGGCATAGAGCATGGAGAGAAATTTCAATACCTATTGTGACCTGATTCAAATGACCAGAGGTAGGTTTGGTGTGTCTGGTGCCCATGAGGCTGGCCATTCCTCTCTAGTTCCAACAGCCGGAATTTGTCACGGACCCTGGTGTGACTTCATTCAGAATCCTTCTCAACACGGCGCTCCAGGAAGGTCACTGTCAGTCAGTCAAAACTGGAATGTTTGATGAGTCTGATTTCTATCCCTTCGCCAAGTCCTTCTTTCTGTTGATGAGAGCCAGTGAGCCTTCTCTTGGTGGCGTCGTGACTGAGAATGTGAAACAAAGGCAGATAAGAAAAATCGAGGTGGGGGTGGAGAGTATCGCCCTGAAGCTGTTAAGTATATTTCTTAGCTACTGTCCTAGGACCCCGAGGTTTTCTGGTGCTGTGATCATCTCGTAGACGCACTTTCCCCAAGTCATGCAGGGGTGCCGTCCCGCAGGCCTGTTGTTTATGCCCTCCCACCGAGGGCTGCATAACCACAAGTGGAATGAGATGCTTTGCACAGTGCCAGGGTCTTACCTGCATGACTATAGTTACTGTCACTGCCACAGTAAAAGGAAGAGTCAGAATCTGACTCACGATCGAGGGGCCTCACGTCCAGGAGGCTGCAGGGCCTCTCGGGGAGTCTTCCGGGAGTCTCCTTCATTGAGTAGAATTTACGGCCCCCTTTCCTCTCTCTTCATGGTCACCACGTGGAGTCGTTGTGTCTGCCCCTCCCCTCTCCCTGCTGGGCCACCAGCGGGCGCCAGCCTTCTGGGAGGCATTGTCACTTGGCTGCCAGATTAAATGCCTGAAATCTCGTCTCTCTCGAGGGTGGTGCCATTTCTCGAAAAGACAAAGAGGAGGCCCTGTTCTCTGTCTTGATTTTTGACTTATCTGATAGGGTTTGAAATGGGCCTTTTAGCGTGATGAATGGGGAGACAGAAATGTTCCTCCCAGGGCCAGCTTCTCCACTGGGCACTGGCTGCTGGACAGCAGCTTGATTTAAGATAATGGGACGAGGATGTCAGTGTGATATCAGCATGGGGCGGAGCCGTCACGTGGACACCGGCGGTAATGGAGGCCTTTGGAAACCAAGACAGAGGATAGGAGCAAAACTGGGGACAGCCAAGACCCCCCAAAAGCCCCCAGAAACTTCCCTCTCTTTCCCCTGCGTCTGGTCTGGGAGCCGTCACTTCTCCAGGACATGTTTTGAGGCTCCTTTGTTTGTTGGACAGGCTAGTTCTCGGGCCTTCCCTGTTCTCTGGGTCCATCCCAGAGCCATCGGCGGCCGTACAGACTCTCGACTGTGTCACCAACAGCCTGAATGGGTTGTACTCTGGCTAGTGGTTTTACTGGGCCCTCTGGCATGGCAGCAAAACCCTCACGCCTTTGTTCTTTCATTCTGCAAACTTATTTTTCAGTGCTTTTGATGTGCAGGGTCTGTGTGAGAAGCCTGGAGTGCAGAGTTGCCAAAAAAACAGCCTTCTCAAGGAGTTCAGGGTTTGGAAGAGACAGACTGAAAACATCAATTTATAAGTCCGTGGGGAAGTACTGGAGTAGAGAAAGTAAGACTGAGGGAGCCCCCTGAGGATCACCTCAAACATTCAGGGAAACCAGGGGCAGCTTCCAGGAGGAAGCATCCTCAAGACAGGGGTCAGAAAATGTTTCCTATAAGAAGACAGGGAGTAACTACATCGGGCTGTGCCATCCTGTGGTCTCTCTTGCATGCACCCAACCCTGCAGTGAAACCAGCCATTGGCGATATGTGAATGGCTGGGTGTGGTGGTCTTCCAGTAAATCTTTATTTAAAAACACAAGTGCTGGGCCGATTGGGCCTTTGGGCTGTAGTGTGCCATACTTGACCTAAGATGAGACCTGAAGAGTGAGTGGGAGTTGGCCAGGTGAAGAGAGAGGGAGGAGAGTGCAGGCGGGAGAACAGTGGCCAGCTGGGGACCAAGGATGCCGGAGGCTGGACTTTTCGCCTGTGTGTGGCAGGATGTGGGCTGAGGAAGAGGAGGAACTGCGGGGCAGTGTGGAATTTCTCCCTCGGTCAGTCATAGGGCCCCTCTGGAAGGGTTCTCTCTGCATGGACGGGCATGACTTGTTCTGTGTCATTTTAGCTGAGATGACTTTTGGCCTCGAGGCCTCAGTCCAGGTGCTCTGAGCCCTTTGTTCCTGTTTTCTATTAATTAATTCTTCCAAGTATGCCACGTTGCCTTCCAGGACACAGGTGAGTGTGGCTCTGGTGGCCCAGCTGAGCAGAAGTCAACGGGAGGCTCTGCCATCTGTTCCCGGTGGCTGGTGGCCCCGCCTAGTGCTGCTCGCTTCCCCAGGTGCATCACCTCCGACGGCCTCCTGGCCCACAGCCCTTCGTCGGCCCTGTTGGCCTCTGTAATTTAAAATGAATGTGGCCGGGGGCTGTCTGGTGGCTGTCAATGAGCTCCCCTCCTCCTGCTCCCCTCAGGCTGGAGGTACTTATTAACTTGAATTAACAGAGGAAGAATAAAAGTATTAACAACTCTCTAGGGCTCGAGCTAGGGCCCCCTTCCACCATGTTGGGCTCCCAGAAGCCATAAGGGAGGCAGGCCAGGTTAATTTTCCAGAGTTGGGCTTCATGATTTTCCCAAAGCCAGCCCTTCCTTCCAGCCTCAGTCATGTCTCAGGGTCATGATTCGTATGTTAGACGGATGGCCTTTCTGTGTCCGTCAGCTGAATCAGGCCCAGGTAGAGAAGATGTCTCCTCACCAGCCTGGACTTTAACCTCCGAGTCCGGGTGGGGTGCACCTGGGGGTGGGCATGGAGCTGGGTCGGGTGTCATCTCATGGGACCTGAGGTTGGCACCAGCTTGGATTCCACTTTCCAAGGTGTTGAGACTTAACCCTTTGTTTTCAGTGACTGTGACTGGGGGGCTACCTAAGAGATGTGTTCTTTGCCCAGGGAAGGCACAGGTTCATTGTCTTAACATCCTTTGTTTTATACAGAGTCTGCATGTGTGGACTTGAGAATTTTTCAGTCTTCAGAGAGCTTTTTGGACAGCAACTCAGCCCTGCAGGGAAGTTGGGTGGGCTTCGTGCCTGTTCTAATAGCGAAATGGGGAGAGGCTCTCACTGCTAACATTGGCTGTGGTTTTCCTCACTTCACTGCTTTCTGACTCTGTCCATGTGTTTCTGTTCCGTACTGCGGTGCAGTGAATAGCAGTGATAGAAACAGCTGACATTTATTGCGTCCTCACCACATTAGGGGCACGGTGCTAAGTGCTTTCCGTGCGGTGTCCGCTTCTATGACCTCATGAACTAGCTGTCGTCACCACCTCTCCACTGTAGTGCAGGAGGCTGAGATGTAGGGAGATTATATAGCTCGCCTAGGATCACGTCTTCCCACTTGGGACTGGCAAACTGCCTGAGGGCCAACGCCGGCCTGCCCCCTTTTTGTTGTAAATAAAGTTTTATTGGAACAGTCAGACCCATTCATCCACGTATTGTCTATGGCTGCTTTTATACTACTACGAGGGGGTGGAGTAGCTGTGAACAAAAATGTGTGCTCAGCAAAGTCTACAGTCTAGTATTTGCTATCAGGCCCTTTTAGAAAATGCTCGAGGCATCCTATCTGAAGTGGCAAATGTGACACCAGTCTGACCTAGAGGACAAACCTGTGACTGTACATGCACTGGGCTGTCTCCATGGCCGCCCATGCCTGTCCCTTGTGCATCCAGCAGGCTTCGAGCCCCTCCTGTTTTCCAGACCCCTGAACTGTGAGTTCTTTGAGAGTAGGAATGCTGCCCTATTTGTCCCTTCACTTCTGTGCTTAACTGTGGGTGCACAGTTCAAGGATCAGTGAATGTTTGAGTGAATGAATGAGTGAATGATATCCCCAGCCACCCTCCCAGCATTAGAAGCCATCCCCCCCATCGACTGCCAGTCTAGGTCTCTGTATGTCACAGAGTGAATGTGTGGACAGCTACCCATGGAGGGCCCATGTCCAGTTATGCTTGTTGAAAGCTGGGATGGTGGAGAGTGATGTCATCCCTGCTGGAGACACCTGCCTCTGAGTTTTCAGCCCTCGTCCTGCTGGGCGCAGGAAGATGAAACACGTGGCTGGTGCCGGAGGAAGCATTCTTTACTGTTCTTTTTGACAAATCTCTTAGAATCATCCTCTCCTGGAGTTGAGATTCTGAATATCGATAACACACTATTATAGTCAAGAGGTGTTTCCAGCCCCCCATGGTGAGCCCAATCCTGAATGTGGATTTGGGGGGCCCCTTCCTAGAGCTGCCTCGAGAGGTCTGCAGGTGAGGGGGGCTCTTCTCCTCCCTCAGCAGAAGTCCAGGGGGAGGCAGAGCTGCAGCACCCTCTTTACAGGGCTGTCATCACGAGGTCAAAGTCAGTGGCATAGCCCAGAAGTGTTTTGTCAAATGCCAAGGCTGCAGAGGATGAAGTCTCCATGAGGGAACTTCTGTGTAAGCAAGGACTGTAATTCACGGGAAATGTGAAGATTACACCCTAACGTCTAGGGTGCCGCTCACCGCATTTCACAAAAGGAAGCCAGCATTTATTGAGTACCAGTTCCTTGCACGCATGCATCTCTTACCACCATTTAGCATTTTTTTCCCCGTTTGGAAATGATGCTGTAAAGAAGCCCAGGTTAGAAGCAATCTCAGCACTTGAACTCTGGACTGCCTGGTGCCAGAGGTAATGACTTTGGCCTCTCCCTGCATTTACGCTGACCCCCTGCCATGGTGTGGCCGTGGGTGAGGGCAGCATAGATGACTTTGGCCTCAGGTGGTTATTTCCTACCTGAGACCTCATGTGTCTGCGGCTCACTCGGGCCAAGTACCCAGCACTGCGTGAAATGAGAGCGTGGTGCTGTCTGGGCGGTGCAGGCTCCATGGCCGTTAGCCACGCTCGGAGTGTTCTGCGGCCCGGCGGGACCTCGGGTTGCTCGCCAGGCACTGTGTTCCGAGTTTTTCTCAGCTGTCCATTTAGATTTTCAAGAATATTCCTGAAGTGTGGGAAGCTAGGGGCTCGCTGAGAACCAGAGGGGCTCTCAGAAGTTAATGTTCCATCCCAGGTTATAATGGCCAGCAGCTGGGATGTCTGCCTGGGCCAGTTTGCTGTGAGCAGCTCTGCACTTGTCCTGCAGCGAAGAATTCGTGAGTTTGCTGAACCATGGTGAGTGCAGGTGTAGCAAAATGACCAGACTTGCTGGGGTGGGGACAGAGTCGCAGGTGTGTTTGCAGTGGGTCTTTTTCTCACATGGCCCCTTGCCTTCTCCCTCGATTCTTCTTAACCTGCTTCTTACTGTGAACAGGTCACAGGCTTCCTAGTTTTCCTTTCTCTTTAGCCTCTTTATTTGCAGTTTTTAAGATCAAGTATTAATTGATCTACAATAAAAAACACAGATTTTAAGTTCAGTGAGTTCTGATAAATGTATATCCCTAGGTACCCACAATCCCAATCAAGATATACAGGGGTGTCCAGCCTTTTGGCGTCTCTGGGCCCCACTGGAAGGAGAAGAGTTGTCTTGGACCACACGTTAAATACACAAACACTAATGAAAACAAAAAAAATTTCATAGTGTTTTAAGTAAATGTACAATTTTATGTTGGGCCACATTCATAGCCATCCTGGGCTGTGAGTTGGACACCCGTGGATTATAGAACATTTCTCATTCACTCTGGAAAGTTCCCTCATGCCTCCTTTCCAATCATCTCCCCCACCTTGAAGGCAACTGCTGTTCTGATTTTTATCACGTAGCTTGGGCCTCGTATAGAATATGATATAAATGGACTCATGCATTACATACTCTTGTGTCTGGCTTGTTTTCCTCAACGTGATGTTTTTGAGATTAATCCACGTTGTTGTGTGGACCAGTGGTTCGTTCTTCTGTATTACTTTATTCCCACATATCACTAATATTTCATGGTGTGAATACACCGCAGTTTTTTTAGTCCATTCTCACAGTATTCGTTTCTTAGGGCTGCTATAACAAAGCACCACAAAAAACAAAAGAACATATTATTTCATAGTTCTGGAGGCCAGAAGTCCAAAGGCAAGGCGTTGACTGGGCCTTACTTCCTTTGAAGAGAGGAACATTCTTTCTTGCCTCTTCCAGCTTCTGGGGACTTGCAGCGGTCCGTGGTGTTTTGGCTGGTGGCTGCAACTCTCGGGTCTCTGCCTCTGACCACACATGGCCGTCTTCCCTCTGCGTGTCCTCATGAAGACTCCAGCCATTAGACCTAGGGCCCACTCTAATCCATTAGGGCCTTCGCTTAACTTGACTACATCTGCAAAGGTGCTATGTCTAAATAAGGTCACGGTCGTAAGTACTGGGGCTTAGGACTCAAAATGTCCTTTTGAGAACACAGTTCCACCGACTTCACTCTCGTTGACGGACATTCAGAGTGTTTCCAGTTTGAAGCTATTGCAATGGAATCTTCTATGGACAGTCTTTACAAGTTTTTTTTTTTTCTTTTTGGTCTACAAATGTTTTCATTTCTGTTGGGTAACTACCTACCAGTAGATTTCCTAGGTCATCATGGATGTATCTGTTTAACTTTATAAGAAATCCTCACGCCCTCTCCAGAGTGGCCGTGCATCTGACAACCAGCAGTGCCTGAGAAGTCTGTGGCTCCCTGTCAGTGATTGTCATCATGGAGCATTGTTGCTCCCCCCGGGGGACATGTGGCAATGTCTGGAGACATTTTTGGTTGTTGTACTTTGGGGAGCGGAAGAGAGCTGCCAGCATCCGTCACCTGGGCAGAGACGGAGGATGCTGAAGGGACATCCTGCAATGTGTGCAACAGCGCCCCCTGCCACTCCCAGGAGGGAGGCCTCCAGCCCCAATACGAATAGGAATAGTGCCAGGGGTTGAGCCCCTGCTCCACACTCTGGTCATTGCTCGATACTATCAGACTTCTAACTTTATTAATTCTAATAGGTATGAAATGGCACCTCACTGTGTCTTAATTTGCATTATTTAATTAATTACTTTGCATTTCCATGATGACTAAAGGTGCTCAACATCTTTTTGTAGATTTACTGGCCACCTCTCTCTCTCTCTCTCTCTGTGAATTTATCTGTTCAAGTCTTTCGCCTGATTTTTAACAGGGTGGTTTATCTTCCTATCACCGTGTTGTCAGTTCTTTGCCGGATCACGTGCTGTGGATGTTTTCTTTCAGTCTGCGGCCTCCCTTATCGCCTGCGTGCGTGCGTGCGTGCGGCTGTCTTTCAAAGAGCTGCCGTTCTCAGTTTGGATGGAGCTTAGTTCGTCACGTTTGTTTCTTTTATGCTTGAGTGCCTTTTGTGCCCTGTCTGAGAAATCTTCACAAGTCCCAGGTGCTGAGATGTTTTCCTGTTTCCTTCTAGAAGCTTTCCAGTGTTAGCTTCTCGGATAGGGTTATGACCCATCTCACATTAACTTTTGCATATGGTGTGAGGTAAGGGCCAAGGCTCATTATCTTCCACGTGAATCTCCAGTTGTCCCAGCACTGTTTGTAGAAAAGACCACCTCTTTTCCTTTGAATTGCGTGCCATCTTTGTCAGCTGTCAGTCAGCCTTGTCTCTGTGGGTCTCTTTCAAGACTGTCCCTTCTGTTCTATTTTTATGCCAGTACCGCACAGGCTTGATTACTGCTGTAGACTCCCTGGCCCCTCACCCACCTCTTCTGTTGTTCTTCCTCTGAACTCCCCCTGTTTCACTAGGCTTGGCCTGAGGGCAGCTGGGAGAGAAAAACTATGCTCTTATTTTCTTTTTCTTCTTTGATGCCTCTTTGGAATCTGTCTCCTTGGCAGTGTGTGTGTGTGTGTGTGTGTGTGTGTGTGTGTGTGAGAGAGAGAGAGAGAGAGAGAGAGAGAGAGAGAACTGGTTTAGCCAGGATTAAAAAGCCTTCGTTAACTGCCCCCAGCATCTTTGTTCACTAGGCTTCTTGTTTCTCACTCATCATCTGAGTCCTCACTTGCCCCAAGAACATCCAATCTAAACAGATCCGCCAGGCCTATTTCTCCTCTTGTCTTGGACTCTATGAGTGTCTTGAAATGCCCCCACCCTCACCCCTGAGTCTTCCTGGAATCAGTAGAAAAAGGTCATGTTTTTTTCTTTTCTAATGAGTGACTCATCAAGCCAGGGCCGAACATTCACAGCCATCCCCACAAGGGATTGAAAACGTTTCTGGTCTCTGTTGATTTTCCCATTTATTTTTGGCATGTTTTTGTGCATCTTGCCTGATGTTGCTGGTTATGTCCTGGCGCTTTAGACCCCCTTTCTGACTGACATAGGTCCTGGAGCACACAACAGCCCAAGACTGTGGCAAGGCATGGGGGCAAGGCTATTTTTTGCTAATGATCCAGAGAGATGATGCTTGTGGTGCAGCTACTGGCAGCAAAGCCACCTAAACTCTCATGGGTTTTCAGGATCTGGTGGGAAGGTTCCGTCGCCCATTGGATCACTGTTTGGGAGAAGTCCAGTTTGCGCATTTGCAAACGATAGATCAGAACCTGTACTGACTGAGTCCTCGGTATCCCAGGGGCACTGCCACTCATTTCCAGGTAGAGTTTAAAAGGCGTACATTATGATTTCACTTATATGTGGAATCTAAAGAAAATGAACAAAAACTGCAGAAACAGACTCAGAGATACGGAGAACAGAATGATGGTCTCCAGAGGGGAGGGGACTTGGGGGACTGGGTGAGAAAGGTGAAAGGATTGAGAAGAACCGATTGGTAGTTACAGAATAGTCATGGGGATGTAAAGTACAGCATAGGAAATACAGTCAATGATGCTGTCATAACTCTGTATGGTGCCGGGTAGGCACTGGGAATATCAGGGGGAGCACTTTGTAAAGTATATGATTGTCTAACCGCTATGGAACGAATACAAAATAATACTGAATGTAAAACGCTGCAAATCCATTTAGTCAACGTGTTCCTTGAAGTCCACCGAAACAGAAAGCCCACAGGGTCTGTGGTGGGGCCGTTGGTTGGGAGGCTGGGAGTCCTCTCTTCCAGGGAGTTGACGACAGTATGCCAGGCTTTGCCAGGGCTGCTGTTGGCACCCGTATTCAAGAGGCTAAACATAGTCCCAGGTGTTTGGATGGCTGTTTTGTTTTGACCACCTCCAGGCCTTTGACATTTGTCACCTCATTAGGTCTTCGTGGTGGGAAGCCTGGCTTGGAGGGCAGAGCCGGACATTGAAGGTCATACTCTTCCTTCTGGCTGGGCACCGGCAACCTTTAGTTTCGCCACCTGACTGGGAGCTGCCCACTCACCTGCCTCGTGGGCTGGCCAACAAGGGGACCCGCAGCCAGGATTTCAGAGTAAAGGTGGAGGTTTTCCAGGTGGCCTTCCAACAAGAGGTTTCTTTTAAGGAACAAGAATAAAGCCCTGAAGGCCACATCGATTCAAAGCCCCACCAATCCAAATCTGAATTATTCTAGTGGAGCGACTTGTCTGAAGTTTAGTTTTGCTGAGTAGTGTCTTTACTTCCACAGACAGCAGGCAGTCAGAGAAAGTGCCCTTCTCGTGAACCAGTGTTTATATTCAATTTTAAATAATAGTGTCAACATTAAAAAATAAAGTTAAAAAAACCGAGTGATAGAAGATTTTTAGCAGCATCTCTAGATAATACTCTTAGCCCCAGTCGGCGTTACTGCATGAAAAGTGATGAAAGCAGATTTCTTTTAAAATGCGCTATACTTGATTTCATTTTGCGTTAGAATTCTTTTGGTTGCAAGTGATTAAATCTCAAGCAGGCTCTTCCCACAAAATGTGTTTGTTGGCTTTTGTGGCTGCAAAGTTCAGAGGGATGGCCGGCTTCAGGTATAGTTAGATCTAGGTGCTTAAACAATGTTGAAGGGATTCTGTCCTTCTTGATCCTTTCTTTGCACTAGCTTTGTTTCCTTGTGGTGGTCTGTTTGCCCCAACTCTGTGTCTCAGGTAGTTCTGGGTTTACAGCCCCAGTGGGAAAAGCAAATCCTCTTTCTTGAGAGTTCCCACAGAACTTCTGGGATTGGCTCCCATGAACTCAACTTGGGTCTTATGCCTATGGCTTGAAACCATCACTGTGTCCAGGTGATGAGACACAGTGACTAAGCTGATTGGGAGGGGTACACACACACACACCTACGCCTGTCTGCTCCACACAGATTATGTGGGAAGGCATGGGTCCTCAAAAGGGAAATGACCATGCATTTATGGGAGCCAGAGGAAATGGATAATAGGCAGACTAGACCAACAGGTGTCATCCACATTTTAAAAATTATTAAAACCTCAACCCTCAGTCAGCCTCAGTTATATAGGGTTCTCTCGAAGGTAGCACTTGCCACATGCAGTTACAGTACCAGAGGAGCTTGTCTGAATGATCGGGTTTTCCTTGGCGCCATCACGACTTGAAAGGTCACCCGAAGTCAGGTGGGAAGGTGGATTATACACAGCTTTGGTGACCTGGAGGAGCCTGATAACAGGCTCATCTTGCCAAACTCTTCAGCCTCTGCAAATGTGCCCTGGGCTGGATAGGGAGGGGCTGTGTCACTTGGGAGGAAGAATCACTACTGACCCGAGAAGTCAGATCATGAGGATCAGAGAGATGGAGGAAGTTAGGTCATATCCAGGAGCCGGTGGGGGAGGGAAGAAAATGCGTGGGGGTTGAGAGACGCTGTCACGGGCTGGGGGTGGGGCGCTGAGGGTAGGAGGGGGTGGTTTTGAGTGCATAGACCCACCAGCACGATCCTTCCGGGCTGGCATGGGGGCCGACTTGGGATGTCATTAACGTTAATGACGTCCACCTGTCATTTCAAGGGGGCGTGGATTCTTACTGCTCTCAGTGGAGAGAAATCTAGAACATGCCCCCTAATGAGAAGCTGTGCCTCACTCGCACTGTGAAATTATGAGCATGAGCATGCATTTAGATGAGAATTTATGTATCCAGGGGCAACCCGGAGAAGCAGTAATTCCCCAAATGCCTGCTCTTTGCCAGGTGTGTTTTGTCCTGGGTGTTGGGCAAAACTGTGAGAGCGCTGGGTGGAATTTCTAGATTCCTAGGGTGAACGCCGGAAGCCAGGACACATGGGGGGTGATTGTGATGCCCTCCCCAAAGTGCAGTATCTCCACGGCAACACTGTTGACATTTGGGGCTACCTAATTTTTTGTGGTGGGGGGCTTCCCTGTACACTAGAAGGTCTTTAACAGCTTCCCTTCCCTCTACCCACTAGGTGCCAGCAGCAAACCCTTCCCCAAGTTGTGATAACAAAAGATGTCCCCTGACATTGTCCAACCTGCCCAGGAAGGCAAAACTGTCCCTGGTTGAGAAGCACTGGTAATAGAGGGTCCCACGGATGCAATGCTTGAGTGAGTCAGGAGGCAGCTGCCACAGGACACAGGGCTTAGAGGTCAGACTGCGTGGGTTCAAATCCCTGGGGTGTGCTCTGCTAGCTGTGTGACCTTGAACAAGTCACTTTAACCTCTCAGCGCAATAGCTGTTTTGAAGGTTGGTATAGAGATGAAATGGGATGGTGTCAATGAAGTGCAGACACCAGGTAGATTCTCTGCGTTTTCTTTCCCTACTGCCTCCCCTTCCCCTTCCTCTCCCTCCTCCCCAGGGTCTGAGAATCTCCCCCCACCCCACCCTTAGCAGATCTCTAGGGGCAAATGGGGTGCAGGCTGCCCTCCAATTTCCCCCTGCTCCTTCTCTTGCCTTCCTTCATGGGATTGAGCATAGGAGGGCTCATGGTAGGGCAAAGAAAAAGTTCCCCTTGATTACTTCAAGTTCCCTTCAAAGGACGGTGCAGTTTTATCATTTGCAGCTTCATGAAAGAGTTCCACCTGCTGCTCCAAAAAGAATAATAGATCAGTGAGATTGGAACCTTAAATCCGATCATCTCCTGCCCCAGTAACAGGCATCCGAATGAATATTTAACGAGCTGGCTTTGATAATGAAGAGCTACTGCTCTCCCCAGCCTGCCCCCCAATCATTCTGACCTCTTAGATGAATATTGGGGAATAAGGGGCCCTTCCAGCCCCCAGACATCACAAGTGATTCTGTGCTGAACTCATTTAATTCCGACTTAGAAGCAGTGGGTTGCTGGCCTCCAGGGAGCCCCAGCCAATGAAGCAGAGTCAGCCTCCGGGGGTAATTTGTGTCTGTGCCTCATCCCTGGGGGGAGCCGCCCCGTCTCACCTCTCACTCTAGGAGCCCTTTCTCTGCTACCTGCTCACCGGGGTGCATAGAAAGCAGGAAGGAAGAGAGGGCAAAGGCTGTGAGTGTGGTGCCTGGACGGACTTTCCTTTCCTTTGTCCTGCCTGACCTGCCCTCCCCTCCCTTCTTCTTCCTGTCCCTCCCTGTCCTTCCCCTCCCCTCCCCTTATTTTAAATGATAAAGGTAATCCGTGCTGGTGTAACAAATACAAATTATAAGAATACAGAGGGAAACAATGAAAGGTCCTATTCCTTCCTGCTCCAGTTTCAGTCCCAAAGTCACTGCTCTTAAGCCTTTAACTATGAATTTTTGGGGAGAGTGAGAGCTACTGTGCCCAGGTCTGTGTAGTCAGGGTTCCCTGAGACACAACCAGCAGGATGTCCCCCTTTATCTCTCTCTCTCTCTATCTCCATCTGTCTCTATATTTCATCTCTATTATCTATATCGTCTGTCTCATCTAATGCATCAGTTATATCTGTATCAATGTCTATATGTATGTCAATATCATCTCTATCTCTCTGTAACATCTACCATCTCTATTTATACCATTTATGTCTATAACTATATCTGTGTAGACTTTAGGGAATTTACTCATTTGATTGTGGGGGCTGGCAAGTCCAAAATCTTCGTGGCAAGCCGCCCAGGGTGCAGGGAGGTGCTGGCACCCCAGGCTCCCCTGTCTTCCACCCCACAACCCCGCTTTCTGCTCAGCCCTGATTTATACTTCATCAGGCATTTGAATGCGCCATTATTTTCTTCGCACCAGCATGCTCAGAAACGTCCCCATTTCCCTGTTAAATAAAAGATGAGAGGCAGGTAATAAAATCCAGATGCCCTCAAGGCCTTCGATGTCACCTGCCAATTTTTCTGTCTGTCATTTTCTTTTCTAAAGCAAACAGAAGCCATGGTTTGATGGTTTGGAGCAAGAGGCCACATTCAAATGATGCCATTCCCTGTTGGACTGGCTGTGTTTTAGTCACTCGTGTCTCTCCCTGGACAGAGACTGGGTTCGCTGTTGCAGCTCCTCGCAGACAGCTTTTCAAATGCCTCTCAAAGGCCGAGGTCCTACCCAGATCCACCCCCTTGAGAGGTAGAAGCAAACTCACTCTGTGACCTTTTTTCTCAGGATAAGAACTGGCTGTGGATCTCGACTCTTCACGATCAAGCACATTTAGTATCTGTCTCTCCAGTGGGCCACTGGTTTTCAGACTGGGTGACAGTGCTCCCCAAGGGATGTTAGGCAATGCCGGGAGTCAGGTTGGGTGACACAGTAGGTAAGGGGGCTGATACTGGCATCTGTTGGGAAGAGACCAGGGATGCTGCTCGATACCCCCCAATGCTCAGGGCAGCCCCTGGCAGCAACTGTCTGGCCCCAGATATTAACAGTGCCCCCTAAAGATGTCTACATCCCAGAACTTGTGAAAATGTTAAATGCTTTGCACAGTAAAAGGGACTTTGCAGATGTGACTAACTTAAGGACCTGCTGTTGGAGATAATGCTGCTGTGAGCATTCACATACAAATTTTTGTGGACTAATGTTTTTATATCTATTTTTTTTCTCCTATTTATTCCCATGTATTTATAGCCATCGCCCTGACCAAGCCATTTTTTAAGCAACATCATATTTTTGTATTTACAGCCCCTGAAATTCACCCATTTTAAGTATAATTTGATGTGTTTTATTAATTTTACAGAACTGTGCCACTTTCACCACATCCCAGAGTTAGAGTATGTCCCACACCCCAGAAAGATCCCTCGTGCCTATTTGCAGCTTCTACCCCGGCCCCAGGCAACCACCAACCTGCTCCCTGTCTCCACGCACGCGAACGGGCCGTTTTCAGGTGTGTTTTTAATGCAGAATGACTACTCCTACAGGAGAAGAGGTGACGCTTTCTGAATGTGTCTCCATGATGGGAATGTGGGCAGGGGACAGGTGGCCTGGGCAGGTGATTTCACCTCTTTCAGCCTCAGTTTCCCCACCTCTGAGATGTGGTTGATTATTGCAGGTGGATAAACAGGATGGGAAGTTGTAACCAGTGAAGGCATTCAGAAACATTCAGCTTAATTTTCTTCATGCAGTGGGGACCCAGTGAAGCTTAGACATCATGGTCACCCCCTTGCTATGTCCTAGCGGCTCTGTGAGGCAGGTGCCATCAGCCCTATTTTACAGGTGAATACACTGAGGCTCAGAACAGTGGGTGGAGATGCTGGGAATGAGTCCCACGTTGCTGGGTTTTGGAGCCTGGGCCCTTCCACCTCCCCGGCTGCCCAGATTTTTAAAGAGGGGGGCAGTCCCTGGCCCCAGCCTTGCCTGGCATGCCCTGAGTGCTTTGTTACAGCCCAACCTATCAGGAGCCAATTAACTTGACTGCAAATGTGGTTTCTGGGTGATGGTGACAATGAAGCAGATGGAAACTGTCACCCAGGAGCACATGGCAGCTGTTTGCCATCAAACCAAGGCCAAGCTTGGGTCCTGACGTTAGCAGGATAAGGACTGGATGAGGGAACTCTGCTTTGTATCCCCGGGGGCCCATCTGATCACGTGCAGCTGTGCACCGAGATTTAGGAAAGGGAGCCCCTGACCCACATTGTCCTGTGTCCCTGATTCCAAGCATCTGATGGTTTCTCAGTATGCACATGGGCCTGTTGCATGGCTGGGAGGATAGTGGGGCGAGGGAACAAAGCTGACGATGTTCAGTGCAGGTTGAGGAGCGGCCTATCTCCACTCTGGGAGTGTCGTATGCCTGACCTGCCTCTGGTCCCCCGTCTTGTCGTGGCTTCCTCCAGGAACCTTTCCAGGTGGTGTGTGTGTTTGTCTGTGTGCTTCTCATCCACTCTCAGAGCACCCAGGACTGGACTTCTGTGGCACTTCTTGTAGTTGTCATTATGCTGTCCTTTATGGAACGAACCCTAAGCCCCTAGTTCACAGTCTAGTTCACAGCTGTGTTCTCAGCATCTAGCCCAGGGCCTTGCACATACCAGGCCCTTAAGGCATATTTGTGGGTCAAGTAGTCAAAGAAAAGGCCAGACACATGAGCCCTTCTAACTTCACCCTATTCTTCAAACTTAGACGTAGTAGCTTCTAATTAAACTCGCCCCAGCTCAAGTACCTTGCATTTAGACTTTCAGCCTCCAGAGTTGTGAGAAAATAACTTTCCATTGTTTTAAGCCACCCAGTTGGTGGGAGTTGGTTACAGTGGCCCCAGGAAACGAAAACAGGTGGTTGGACTATCCGCCTTGCTCAGAAATATCAGCGGCTAACGTGAGTAGCGCATATGGGGGCACCAAGGGATTTCTGCGCATTATCTTGCACGAGCTTCACAATGACCATGGGAGATAAATGATCAGAGATCAGTGGCTCTTGGACTCCTTTGGCTTTCCCCAGTACCATGTTCCCCTTCCACGCTGGAAAGGTGATTCTCTACTTGCTCACGCGGCTGTAGACAGCGGCAGGTGGGAGGTGGTCCTGGTGGCGCTGGCTCTTCAGAAAGCTGTGTTCCCCTCACTGAAGGCAATCCACGTGAAAGATCTTTCAGGGGCACCTGCGGCTCAGGCAGCATTCACCGCAAAGGCATGAATGTGATTTTCCCTCCCTCTGTGAATACGAAATGTCCTCCTTGAATTCAGATAATCCGAAGGTTATATGTCTTCTATTGGAAGCCTGGCGGAAGCAGTGCAGACATCACAAATGCCCTGAAATGAGACCCAGCTCTTACCCAGAAATTGCCCCAAATGCTTTCTGTTTATGCTAATGTATCCCGGTGGTAGGACTGCTGTTTGGCCTTTTTTCTCCAGTCTCTTTGCAAAGTAGAGAGACTAGTTGATCTCACCCTGTTTTATTTGCACCCCACAGAGCGGGGTAGTTTCAGCGCTGGCAATCTGGGCCCCGCGCGGTCGGGGGTGCACAGTGTTCTGATTGGGAGGGTGGACACCCCAGCAGAGCAGGTCTGGAAGAGACTGATATTTGTGGGGTCTGTTTGTGCTAATTTCGTTGGGCCTCTAATCCTGCTCTCTGGGAAGATTGCTAGGTAGCTGTGTGTGTGTGATAAATTCAGCCTAGCCCGGGACATACAAGTGGTTTTTCAGCAGGAGATGGAATTGCCTTTTAAGAACTTCAGGGTGCAATTTCTTGGCTGTTTTGGTCGTGGCCAGGGGATCAGTGTCAGGAAGCATAAGCAGGTTTTTTCCCCTTCAGCTCGTAGACTTCATGGCAGCAGAATGGCCTTGGTGAGGCTCAGGACACCTCTGCACCTAGCCCCAGAGCCAGATGCAAGTGAGGGGTATACGGAGCAGCTGTTAAGGGGCCGTTCACTCTTGGGATTAGGCAAGTGCCTAGGAATCGGTGCTGCCTTAAATTCCGTGCCCTAAGTGCCTCGCTCATTTCCTCCCACCCCTGGCCTCCCCAGCACATTGTTGGTGCCCCATAAGTGTGTGCTGAATGGACAAATTAGTTCCTGCTCTACGGATGAGCAAGGGAGACTAAGAGAGGTTAAATAACTTGCCCAAGATTTGGCACATGGCTGAGCCTGATTTTGTGATTCAAGCCCTGACTCCAGAGCCGTCTGCCTCTCCCTCTCCCTCTCCCTGATCCTGACGCCGGTTTGATCCTGGCTTTTTTCTATTACCCTTCCTTCCTGGGCTGCCTTTTCGTAGGGAGTCGATGAGACAGGGAATTTGGAGAGGATGAGAAGGAAAACAGTCTGTTGCTGGAAAACTGTCCTTTCTCACTATTTCTCCGCCTGAGTCCCATGGAGAGCTGGCTGGTTTCCCCTTCAGTCAGTTCTCCAGCTGTGAGTAGAGCAAACTGGCCCTGAAGGTGTAACACTGCAGCTCGGGAAGACCCGTCCCAGCTAAGCATCTCATAGCCAGAAAGGAGCATGTAAAAGGACCACAGTGGGCTGGTGGCCACCAGCTCCTGGAGTTTCACTGAATCTCTGTTTGCAAGTGATCAGAGCCTTCGACTAGTCTCTGGGAATATTCCAGTTTGGTGGGGACACGGGCAAAAATGACCCTTAATGAGGAAGCTAGTTCTGCCGACATCTGGGAGTCTGGGAAATAAGAAGTCCTGGTTTGACACCATCCACAGGCTGTGGGAGTGGTTCCTGGAAACTTGGATGTTGTTCCCGGAAACTTGGATGTGGTTTTGGGAACACGAGTTAGGCTGAATTGGCTGCTCACCTGGAGGCCCCTCTCCTCCACATCTCCCACTTTTTAGTTTGATGAGTCTGTTTGATGTTGGTTGTAGAACCTGGTTTTGAGGTTCTCTAAATTACCCCCCGCCTTTGACATTCAATCAAATATCTGGGTGTCTATTACATAGCAGGCACTGTGGACACAGGTCTGGGGACAGAAGTGAAGTTAGACTTTGATGAGGGAGATGATTGAACCCCACACCTTTGGGATGGTAACCGGCCAGGGCTGGCAGGTAGCAAGGAGAGGTGCCTGTTGTTGGGAGGGTCTGTAATGGAGAATCACATTTGACCAATGAACTTAGGAAAGGCTTCTTGAGGAGAGTTATGATTGAATTGTTACCTGAAGGTATAGAAGAAGTTAACCGGAGGGACAGACAGAGGCCACAGCATGTGCCAAGGCCCTGGGGTGGGCCAGGAAGCATGCTGCATTTGGGTGAATGAAGAAGGGTGGTCTGGTGGAAGAGACAGTGGGAGGGGTCGGATCATGTGAAGGCTTGGGAGACTGTGTAACAAATCACCCCAAACCGACCGTGGCTTAAAGCAACAGAAATTTGTTCTCTCAGTCCCGAGGCCGTAGAGCTGAGTAAGGTGTCGGCAGGGCCAGGCGCTCTCCGAAGGCCCTGCGGGAGAATCCTTCCTTGCCTCTCCCATCTTCCTGGGGCTCCAGGTGTCCCTTGCTTGTGGCCACCTCTCTCTAATCCCTGCCTCATCTTCACCTGGCCTTTCCCTCTGTGTCTTCTAGGTCAGATCTCCCTCTCTGTTTCTCTTATAAGGACAATTTGTCATCGGATTTAGGGCCCAGTGGATAATCCAGGATTATTTCATCTCATGATTCCTAACTTTATTAAACCTTCAAGGGTCTTTTTTCCAAATAAGGCAACATTCACAGGTCCCAGTGGATATATCTTTTGCAGAGATAAAGAATTTGATGTTTATTGTATGAGCCTTGGGAAGCCTCTAAAGGGTTTTAAGCAAAGATGTGGTGTGACCAGCTTTAAACTTTAATAAGAGTTTTCTTTTTCGCAGTGTGGTGAGGGCCGGTGAGCACTCAGGTGCAGCCAAGAGGTTTTCTCCCCAGTCACTTGGTGGGAGGTGGTGGTGGCTCGTCCCGGAGCGGTGCAGGGAGGGATGTTGAAAAGTGAATAGAGGTAAACCGGAAGGTCCTTTTTGTCGTCTAGAGTCATTTATTTAGTGTTGCCCTGCCTGATGGCACCGACGTGGGGAGTTGCATGAAAACCCGTAAGAGGACGTTTCAGCTGTTTGAATGAGCCGTTTTTCCTTCCCTGAGAGGTGCAGACCCCCACAGCTGCCCCCGTCAGGTGGCTTTCTGGTGAATAAATGCTTCCTTCCATGCAGTTAATAGCGTCCTCACCTAGTTAAGTCCGCGTCATGGCAGGAAGCCAATTAAAGCGCGGGCAGGCTTTCTCTCTCTCCATATATCTCTGTAGCATCTTTATTTTTCACTGACTTATTATTTTGTTTTATAACAGGCAGGCCAGTCATGTGCAGGAAAAATAGATAAGAAAGGCAATTTAGTGCTGACTGTTGGTTGCATTGGATTTGCATTTCATTAAGGACCTTACTCTACTGTGGTGCTGAGGTCAGACCATGGCTGGGGAGGCAAAGTGGTACAGGGGCAAGGATGGTCACTGTCACGTAGAATGTGTAGGAGGCGAGCGGAGGGAGTGAGGCAGATGGTCCAGCCCATAGGCTCTGGGATCTATCAGATCTGTGGTCCAATCTCGCCCCCACCAGCCTGTGGCTGTATGGCCTTGGGTAGGCCGCTCTGTGCCCCATCTGTAAAGTGGGAGAATAAGATTGCCCACTTTATGGGGCTGCTGGAAGAATCGCGTGAGGGATGCACTCATGACACTCAGGAAAAGGGTAGTGATCATTGTAATGGCGATTTCACAGAAAAGTGGCAACATGGGTTTGTTCCCAGGCATCTATTTGTTGGCTGTCCAGCAGGTACCATGCCCTATCATAGGTTCTGGGCCAAAGGCAGAACAGAACATCCAGACGTCCTGTCCTCCTGTTGCCGGGACAGACACACAAGAGGCACGTAGCTCAATAAATCTGCACGGTGCCAGGTGATGACGGCCCCAAAGAAGGCGAGAGCCAAGGAAAAGGGGGAGAGAGTGGGGCGGCGGGGAGACCTTCCAGTTCGGGTGCGGTGGTTGGGAGGGCTGCCCGTAGGAGGCCGCTGGAGCACAGAACTGAGGGAAATGATGGAACGAGCTGTAGCGATTTCTGTGGAAAGAGTATTTCGGGCGAAGGAAATGGCGTGTGCAAAGGCCCTGAGGCAGCTTGTAAGACTGGTGGCCCCGGGGGGAGCTGGGCAGGAGATCAATAAATGTGAAGGGGCATAATGCCCTGTGGTGCTTGGAGAAAACCAAGGTGGGCGAGGGGGCAGAACGTGACCTGGGAGACTTCTGGAGGCTTTTGTGGGGCGGGAGTTGCAGCAGGGAAGGTCTCTCTGTGGATCTTGGTGTAGGGACCGTGCACATTTGGCTCGTGTTCGGGAGCTGCTCTGAGGCATCGTTTGGCTCTCCCGTATCGAAGTGATGGCAATGGGTGGGTTCCCACCAGGTTCCACTCTGTGAAATGAGTGGAGCAGTGGACAGAGCTAGGGAGGGACAGCAGATGTAGTGATTAGAACACATTCTCTGGGAGGACACACTAGCAGCCACTGACAGTGGGGACCTCTCGGGAGCCTCACTGAGAATTCAAGGAAGGGACAGAGGGGGTATGTTAGTTTCCGAGGGCTGCTGTAGCCAAGTACTATGGACGGGGCAGCTGACCTCACGGAACCCCAGTGTCCCGTTCTGGAGGCTACAGATCTAAAATCGAGGTGTTGGCATGGTAAGGGCTGGGGGAAGACTCCGTTCCGGCCTCTCCCTCAGCTCCTTAGCTTTGCTGGCCGTCTTTGGCGCTCCTTGGTTTGTGGAAGTATTGCCCCCACCTCTGCTTTTATCTTCACATGGTTTTCTCCCTGTGCCTCCCTGCATGTGCACCTGTGCCCACATTTTCTCTTTCTGTTAGGACACAAATCATATTGGATGAGGACCCCCCGTCCCCACTCTAACATGGCCTTGTCTGAACTTCACCGACCACATCTCCACTGACCCTGTTCCCAGCAGTCACAGTCTGGGGTCCTGGGGGGCAGGACTTGATCATGTTTTGGGGGGCACACAATTTTATCCACGACAAGGGGCTCACAGATCTTCTTATGGGAGTCTAACCTATGTACACAAAAACACACACGCGTGTGTGTACCTCCTTGAATTTTTATCAGATAAACACACCCATGTCACCAGTGCCCCAATGAAGAATCCAAACATTCCCAGCCCCCCGAGAAGCTCTCCAGAGGGGGCCTTTTTATCTTTCATTGTGTGTCTTTTTATGCCATGTTGATGCTTCAAAGCTGTGTGGACTTCCTTTTCCAATAAAACCAAATGGAACTTCAACAATAAAGAGCCTGCTCCCATGGGTGCCAAAGGAGAGAGCTCACGGAGCTCCCTCCATCGAGGAGCGGGAGGGCCATGGCTTTGACATTGGTGCAGGGCGCTTTGCAGTGGAGTTCCCCCCCCCTCCCCCACCGCCAGCTATCCAGCAGAATGGCCCATGGGGCATCGGAGTATTGATCAGCTTAGTCCCCTGGGTGCCTGGGGCAGCCCAAGTCCCCTTATCTGTCTGTCCTGGTGCATACATCATGTCACATTCTGTGTGTGCCATCAAGTGACATGTGTCATCTCAGGAAACGCTCCCAGCAACACAGAAAGGCAGGTACTGCAGTTAGTCCCATTTTACAGGTGAGGAGGCTGAGGCTCTGTGGGGTGACTTCCCAGGCCCAGTGTCTTAGGGGTTTCTTGACGTCACCTGGACGTGGCAAGCGGAGGTCCCGGCTGTCTTTGGATCTGCAATCCCTCGTCTGCTGACACACTAGCTGGTTGCAGGGAGGGCCAGTGTGAGAAGGGTCCTTTCGGGAATGGTGCTCTCTATCCCAACCCAGTCCCTTTACTAAAGCAATTTGGCAACCTCGCTGAGATAGAACAGCCGGTTGGCTGCAGAGCAGGGTTCTGAATTTCACTGCCGCCCCTGGGCCCACACCTCAAGTGGCTTTGACCCAACCACGCTAGGACAGGGCCCACCCCTTCATACAGAAGAGACATCCAAGGTGCAAAGAAGCGATTCCAAGTTTGTCGGACTCCAGCCTGCGTTTTTCTTGGCGTCCACTGAGAAACTTAGCTCAGGCTGTTCTAAGATGGTTAGGGCCGTGATTGCTTCGGAAGTCTGTACGTGCTGTGCTTCTGAGTCATCCGCTGTCACTGAGTTCACTGTCCACTGGTTTCCTTACAGTGCAGATAATGTGTCGACCATGGGTGGAGGAGTGGGGCCCCACAGAAGCCCAAGCTGGGCCCCGGCAGCCTCCCCGGGGTGGCAGATGGCACTTTGCTAAACTTGAACAGACCCGGGTTTTATAGCCCCTTCGCTAATGGTCATAAACTTGGCATTTGCTTTTGGTACTTGGGGAGCCCTGAACCTCTAACTGAATTGGATCTGAGCAGGTGGAGAGCCAGGTATGTGACAGCTGTGGGGAAGGTGACAGGGCACAGACTCGCCAATTGATGGCTTCTCTCACTGTGTCAGCTGTCAGCTCGCCCCCCACCCCCTCAGCTTCCTTCTCCAGGGAGTGGGGCCCTGCCCCGCCCTGAGCCTGGGCCCTCCCTTAGGCTTCTCAAGGGGAAGCAGTTACCTGTCCAAGCATGCCTGTCTGTCTCTCTCCCCCCTTCCCCCCCTTCTCCCTGTCTCACTCTCCAGATTAGAGGTTAAACAATCCACTTGCTGACGCATTTTCAAAATTGTGATAAAATACACATAACATCAGATTTGTCGTTTCCACCATTTTTAGGGGTACAACTCAGTGCCTGAAGTACATGCACATGATTCTGTGGCCATTGCTACCCTCCATCTCTAGAACTTAGTCCATCTTCCCAAACGGAAACTCTGTCCCCATTAAACACTACCCCCACCTCTCTCCCTCCCCCAGCCCCCAGAAACTGCCACTCGGCTTTCTGTCTCTGTGACTCTGACAACTCCAAGCACCTCCTGGAAGTGGCATCACACAAGATTTGTCCTGTGTGACTCTTATTTCACTCAACATCATGTCTTCAAGTTTATCGTGTTGTAGCATGTGTCAACATTTCCTTTTAAGGTTGAATACTGTTCCGTTGTGTGGACGGGCCATGATTTGTCCATCCGTCCATCCAGGGACACACATTTGGGCTCTTTCTACCTTTTAACTATTGTGAATAGTGCTGCTGTGAACAAGTGTGAACATGGATGTGTTTGAGGTTTGGAATTCTTTTAGGTCCATATCGGAGTGGAGTTGCTGTGTCATACGGTAATTCTGTTTAACTTTCTGGAGAATCATCAATTTTCTCCACGTTGCTGCGCCATTTTCCACACCCCCTCCCCTCACAGCCATGTACAGGCTCCCTGTTTTTCCAAATCCTCATCAACACTTATTTTCCATTTTTTTTTAGTTAGAGCTACACTAGTGGGCGTGAAGCAGTATCTCATTGTGGTTTAATTTTCATTTTGCTAATGACTGATGACGTTGAGCATCTTCCCATGTGCCTGTTGGCTGCCACTTGTGTATCTTCTTTGAACAAATGTCAAGTCTCTTGTCCATGTTTTCATTGGGTTGGTTGTCTTTTTGTTTCTGCTCCACATTTGTAGTGTCTCCTTCTGTTGAGCCCCACCAGCCAGGTGGTAGCCATGACAACCAGCAGAGGCGAAGCACAGACCTGCAACTCGCCAGGTCCGGCTGGAGCGCCACCTCTGTGGGCCTTTGGGCAAGCAGCTTCCACTCTCCATGCTTCAGTTCCCTCTTCTGTGCAACGGGGCCATGATCTGCTACCTCCCACGTGGGCTCTGAAGATTGGACATAAAGCTGGGAGAATGTTTATCCCAGTGCCCAGCATAGGGAGGTCTCCAAGAGACAGTAAACTTATTAGCTCGATTTCCACTCCTGCTCATTGATTTAATCTGCAGCTCACGGCTTGTCCCATGACATACACTACCTTCCTTTGCATCCACAGGACACCTGGGGTGGACGCTGTAGACAGTGATGGAGATGGCCACACAGCACAGGGATTCTTTACCAACGTGAACAGGAGACAGCGGGGCGGGGGAGGGCAGGGAGTGGCTTTGGGAACATCTTGATGTGATGGCTCAGTTTGCACCCAGCATGGCCTTTGGTGGGCAGCCGTCTGTCTCTGTCAACCTGCCAAACCTGATACATAATTCATCCAGGTGCTGAAGGGCAGGTGTGTTCGCATATGCAGGCAGAAGAGGGGAGGGAGCCTCTCACCCAGGTCCCAGGTGCCTGTGGAGCAAGGTGAGGGCCCGTGACAGCGCTCACCTCGGCCTCGGCCTTTCTGTGCAGCAGTTAGACTCCAGGCTCTGCCATTTCCCGAAGACTTAAAAGGATTTGGACTTGACATTCCTCCCCTAGTCTGCCCACTGACACGCCAGTCGCCCTTGACTCCAGGGCACCACGGAACAAAGTGTCTGAGAGTACAGTAGTTTTCTTCCTACTTTAAAAACTCACCTGCTCATCTTCCTGTTTCTCCTCATACCCTTTCGAGAGTCACCTCTGCTGCTTTGCCCACCCACATCATGTTCCCCCCATGGCCGTGTCCCTATTTTGGAGCAAAAGTTTGTAGATTCTCCTCTGAATCAAGATCTGTTTGCCTGTGTGGTTGGAAAACACCATGCCACGCATTTATAGATGCAGTTTCCTTGGAGATGGAAAACATCTGCCTGCAAACCCGGAACCTACCGGAGCAGAGGCTGGCTTCCATGCAGGCTGGGGACTGGGAAGCGGGTCCCCTAGCGCTGAGCAGAAGCCATCGGCCCTGCATCTCTGTTTTCTGAGCCAGCAAAGTGCCACTGAGTGAGACCCCTCAGCTCTCATAATGTGAGAATGAGGACTGATTATTTTTAAAAATTTTTTACAGATTTTATTTATCTAATTTTAGAGAGGGGAAGGGAAGGAGACAGGGAGAGAAACATCAATGTGTGGTTGCCTCTCATGTGCCCTCAACTGGGGACCTGGCCCACAACCCAGGCATGTGCCCTGACTGGGAATCGAACCAGCACCCCTTTGGTTCACAGGCCAGTGGCATTCAGTCCACTGAGCCACACCAGCCAGGACTGATATATATATTTAGGATCAGTGCCTTTTAATTAACCTGTGTGCTGGCAACAATTAGTTCAAGACATTTAAATGAGCAACAAAGCCACATTCCCTTTATACATGCTTGAGCTGTGGGCTCAGGATAGTAGTTGAATTGTTAGTTTTCTGGGTTAAAAGAGAGAAGCTGGGTGTTATTCATTCTTTCAGCATCTATTTCTTGAGCATCAGCTGTATGTCAGGGTGTGGCCTGGACACCAGGAATATGGTTGTTAACAAAACTGCCGTGACCCTCCTTCCTGGAGTTGACATTTTCTTATTTTTTAATTTTATTTTTCAATTACAGTTTGCACTCAATATTATTCTGTATTAGTTTCAGGAATGTAGCATAGTGGTTAGGCAACCATATTTGTTACAAAGTGATCCCCCTAATATTTCCAGCACCCATCTGGCTCCATACATACCTATTCCAGTATTACTGACTGTATTTCCTACGCTGTTTTTTACATCCCTGCACTGTTTTCTAACTACCTCTCTGTACTTCTCAATCCCTCCACCTTTCTCACCCAGTCCCCCAGCCTCCTTCCCCTCTGGCAACCATCAGTCTGATTGGAGTTGATATTTTAGACCAAGGGTCAGAAAACGTGGCCCATGGACCAAAGGTAGCCCACTGCCTATTTTTGTAAATAAAGTTTTTTATTGGTACACAGCCTTCCTTCTTTCCTTCCTTCCCTCCCTTCTCTTCCTTTACTTCTTTTCTGCCTCTTTCTGTCTATTCCTTCTTCCCTCTTCTTCCTCTTTCCCATCTCCCTTCCTACTTTCCTTCCTCCCCTCCCTCCTTACTTTTTCCTTTCTTGCAAATTATATGTGCATTACACTCTTGGCAGGCATCATCTCTGCTAAAGATTGACACACAGTCAAATGTGGAGGTTGCCCTCACCCCCTTTTTTCCACTGTCTTTCTCAGTGGGAACCTTTCCAGTTCTTTCTCTGTGGCCTTAAATACATCACAGGAATATACGTAAATGTATTCAAATACTGTGTTGACATATTTACACATATTTATATATATTTATATTTGAATACACAAGATCATACTATATGTGTTGGTTGGCAGTGAGTTTTTTCCCAAGTCAATGTGTCTCGGAGTTTTTTTTTTTGCTCATGGAGAACAGGAGTGGGCAAGCCACGGCCCTGGGCTGAATCCGGCCCACTCTTTGTTTTTGTAAATAAAGTTTTTTTGGAACACAGCCATGCCCATGTGTTTATGTATTGCCCAGGATGGCTTTTATGATTCAGTAACAGAGTTGAGCAGTTTTGATCGAGACTGTATGGCCTGCAAAATCTATAATGTTGACTATCTGGCCCTTTATGGAAAATTTGTTGACTGTGGCAATAGAACCACCTCATTCATTGTAGTGACTGCATGGTGCTCGCAAGTGTGGACGTGCCATGTTCTATTAAATCATTCCCCTGTTAAGACATCTACTGCTTTACTCTCCTTACATGCTCCAATGTGTATCCACTACACTGGACTGTTGCAGGGGTGCCTTGGTTTTGACGTAAACACTGTGGATTTTCCCGATGGGGCGGGTATATGTCATTTGTGATGTGTGCCATTGTGACCCTGTGGCTGTCCTGGAGAGTGCCCTTTGGTGATACATTTCCTCTTTTCTTCTGCCATGCTCCATCCCTGGTCTGGCCTGAACTCTCAGCCTGGTTCGTGGGGAGCCTGAGCGGATGCGGACATTGTGAGTGGTACTTTGTTCCAGAGCATCAACCTGGGCTGAGTGTGCTGGTAGCAGCACAGGCAGGTGTTAGCGCTGCAGACTTGCCAGGCAGA
Organism: Macrotus californicus; assembly: GCA_007922815.1. NCBI lineage: Eukaryota > Metazoa > Chordata > Mammalia > Chiroptera > Phyllostomidae > Macrotus > Macrotus californicus. The sequence goes on along the minus strand of VMDR010000360.1, from coordinate 4,241 downwards.
GCAGTGGCCCCCAAGAGCATGGAGGCAGTTTTGAAGAGCTTGTTAAAATGTAGGGAGATGTCTGGGCCCCCCACTCCAAAGGATCTGAAAAATGTTGGAGTGAGGGTATTAGTCAGACTTAGAAAAATATTGAGTTGTAGACTTTTTTTAAATGGGAAATTCAGCTCTTGCAGTCTGAAGGCTGCAATAGGGGTCTCTGGTAGCAAAAAGCAGAAGCCAGGTCTCTCTGACTTGATGAGATAGTGAACCTACCTGGAAGAGGTGGGGACTGACAAGAAATCTCGGGAAGGAGCAGGGTCCAGGGGTCTTGGGGGCTCTGTGTGTCAGGAATGACTTGATAAGTTTGCGGGGAACCACCAGTAGCTAAACTGAGCTTTAAAGATTTTTTCCATCATGCGTCACTCCAGTCAAAACTCATGTTTTCTAGAGGGAATCCAGTTGGTCCAACTTGGCACCTGGTGACTTGGGAGGGGACACATCTGTCCTTTGTTGTCATCTGGATGTGACTGTGCCCAGGGGAGGAGAGAGATTTCCCCAAAGGGTACATGATGGGGGTGAATGCTGCATGGTCACAAACAATGCCCCCTGCAAAGCAGCAATATTCCTCACTGGCTAAGAAGATACAGGGTCCAGCACAAAGGACACCCCTTTTTTCTTACAAAATCTTTTCTTATAAAATCATAAGCCTGTATAATTCTGCAACATAACAATATCACACTTAAGCACACCATATGACATTTGAGGTGAAGTGTTCACATTAACACTATAATTATTACACCCATATTATTACCCTAACCAACCACACTTAGGCAGGCGTTACTTCTGCTGGTCCCTGTATTTAAATACATGGGTCCTGCTGAGCAAGAATGAATATGTGGATGAACGTGTTAAGTTATGATTTCCAGAGGGCCCGCCGTCTATTTTATTTGATTCTGAATGAATGAGTTTTGTATTCTAATGCTGGAAGCAAAAGCTGAAAGCAGGGTAAGGTCTTGGTTGGGAAAAACAACACTGTTTTCAGGCAGTAGTTCTTCAAACTCACAGGGAAGAAGAGTTTCTGGCTTTCTTCTCAGGGTCCCTGAAGGACGGACCCCAATGACTTATCGGACATTCCACACTGCTGGGATCATACCAGCTGCAGTTTTCCTGTGCTCTCTGCTCGGCCAGTGCTGACTCATTCGCCCCCACAGAAGCAGGGGGCAGACGGAGGGTCTGGAGAGGTTATCCCATTGTATAAATAAGAGGACTCGAAGCCTTGCAGATTTTGACCTGCCCAAGGTCACGCCATAAGTCTGGAGGAAAGGGAGCAGCATCCCTGAGGATGGATGATCTTGCCCTAAACCCTCATTTGACAAGTAAGGGAACTAAGAGCAGCCGAGGTTCAGCGGCTGGCCTGCGGGCACCCAGCCAGCCCCAGGATTGTCTGGGTCCTCCCCAAACCCTGCACAGCGGGTAGATGCTGTTGTCCGTCTTCTAGGCTGTGATGGGCGCATTTCAGTGCATTTCTCGTAGAACTACCGGGTTGAAATATTGCCTCTTTTAGGCACGTCCATAAGGATTCACTCTCAGTTCGTTTTTCCCAGCATAAGGGAAGCTCCTGTGAAGTATTCCACAGTGGCGAAATACTCCCAGCTTGTCTGAATAAAAACTTCCAGCTGCCCTCGCTGGCAGAGAGAACGCCCTTTGCTGGCTTACCACCTGAGGAGACAGTTCTGTGTTTGCTGAGGACGCAGGCCCTGGATGGATTCCTGTGGTGATGTCGGGGTGCTGAGAACCCCAATGACAGACGGCATGCGTCCTTTCCAAATGGTCCCGAGCCAAGCCAGGTCTTAGGGAGGCTGCAATGTATTTTAAGACTAAGAGTGTTGGGGGTCAGACCGGAGCAAGTTCAGATCCTCGCTCTGCCCCCTATATGCTGTGAAACCTTGATAAGTCGCTGATCCTTTGTTTCTGCACCTGGAGACGACATCCCTGCCTTAAAGAACAGAGTGGGCTGATGCCTGTAAAATGCTTAGCCCAAGGCCAGGCATACAGTAAGGGCTCGACGGGTGGCAGCTGTCGCAGTGAGAGCCAAGGTACGTGGACCACTCGGCAAGTCCCTGCTTTTGACAGGAGGGGAGACCAGCCTCATGGCCCAAGGGGACTCGCTAAGTAATGACAGGGCCTCCTGCTTCCTCACCGGGTGATCTTGTCGATGCAACAGGAGGCTTCCCTCAGAGTCACCTTGGTCAGGCCAAGCCGCCTCCAGAAGGGCGGGTGTCCTGGACTGAGGGTAATGATGCTGCCAGTGTCCCCTTCCTGGGCCCTCTCTCTCTACCTTCTTTAGGGCTCCTGATTTTAGGGGATGTTGGTGAGTCAAATGATGCCCTGCTCAGGGGGAGACCTAGAGAAGGGGGAAGAAGCCAGCCCAGACCAGCACTTACTGGCCCCACTGGCCCCCGGGAGACAGCCAGCTCAGACCTCTGTGCCAACCTGCCTTGGAAATTGTTTATTTTCTTCGGGCAAGGGGATGGGGAAGGAAACCTCCAAGGAAACATCCAGCCACACACCCGTGAAATCTCTGCCCAAAATCAGTCATCCTTTTTAATAATGAGGGCTGTCATGAGCCCAGTTTCCATCGGAAAGGATGGCTTTTGTAGATATGTGGTCTGTAACTGATTTATGGGTTGGGGAACAAAAAAATAGGATTAGTCGCTAATCAGAGGGATGCAGGAAAATCAGCACGCCTGGATGCCGGCACAGACCGTCCCCGGATGGCAGACTCGAGGCTGGCTGGCTAGGGGAGCTCGGCTGGGGCTGGGGAGTTGCAGCCGGGCTGGGCAGAGGTGTGCGCCTGGAGAGGGGGCTGTGGGTTCTGAATTATTGCATGGAGCACAGGCAGCATTGTCCATGTCCAGGTCAAGAGCTGGCCAAGACCAGCCTTCTGGCAAGATGGCCAGTTGGCAAGGGAGCGATTGGTCCTCCCAGACAACCCTGAAATTGACGGCCCGAACAGCTCTGGGTCCGTGCAGGCCTGTCTGTGAAATGGGAACGTGTATGATGAGCTCCAACAGGGGAATTCATAGAGCGATTCAGACGAGGCTTTGAGTCGGAGAAATCTGTGATCACACACCCCCCAGGCCTTTACTGAGTTGTGGTCTGGGTACATTAACTATGGAGAGCCCCGGTGACCTTCATTGTAAAATGGAGGTCATAATGGTTCTCACCCCACATGAGATGATGTTTCCTAAGCACAGCCCCTGATCTCTGCCATCTCAGCCGGATGGACCCCAGTGCTGACTTCCTCAGTCCTGTGAGTTCTGGAATTCACTGGCCCAGGGGGCCTAGCACAGGCCCTTAGCTTCCCTGTAGGTTCAATGCCATCCCCTCCCCACCAGGCACTCTATGCAGAAACACCTCCCATTGGAAATAAGTATTCAGGGTGGTGTGCCAGCCTGGCCCCTTCTCACAGCACTGAGGCAAAGTGACACACGGGAGGATCGCCCCCTCTCCAGCTCCCTTACATAAAGAGCCCACCAGCTTTTACGTGATGGTGCATTGGAAGCACTTGGATTTTCTCGAATTCATTTAGGTAATGGACCCCTCACTACTTATATGCCAGGTCCTGTGCTGGGTGCCAGGGATCCACAAAAATCAAATCACGTGGGATCCCTACCCTCCTGGCACTTCCAAATGGCATCACGTAATGAGTCAGAAAAACATGTGTGAACTCCAGAAGTGTGGCCAGAGCTTGAAGGAACATAGAGGTGCTTGGACAAGACCCAACCTAACCCAGGAGGGTGGGGTCAGGCTGAGGAAATGAAAGACACCAGGTGGTGGGGGTGGCTGCTCTTGGGGTAAATGAGGCAATAGGAGGTGGCATTTCGGGGTTACTGTGGGTAGTGTGTTCCAATGTTCCTACTTTCATGGAAGTCCAGACCCTCCCAGGACAGGGAGTTGGTTGGCAAGCTGCAGCCCAAGGACCGATTTGGGCCCGCCGCCTGCTTTTGTAGTTTGTCGGGGCACGGCTGCCCCGTTCAGTCACAGACTGCCTGTGACCGGCTTTGTGCTGTGGCCGCGGAGTCGAGCAGCAGAGACAGAGGGAGTACGACTTGCAAAGGCAAAGAGTTTTACTGTCTACCTTTTCTCCTTTTCCTTTGATTTTATCTCGTTTTTACCTTGAATCTGAAGCAGCGTCTTAATGGATAAGAGAGGAGTGTGTGTGTGTGGGTAAAAATGTTCTCTTTCCCCACATCAAGAAT